>CAJQUW010000786.1:0-211121 GCA_907163375.1 Prostheceraeus crozeri
CTTCTGGAATAGTCAAACAAACTCAAAAGGAAGGTCTGAACGCATACCATGTTTTTAGGCCTACATCGTATTTATTATATTGAATTAAATTTATTTCAGCAGTTATATACAATTATTTTCAACTTTCATCAATATCAAAATAAACTGCATCAGTTTTCTAGAAGATCACATGATGTGTAAACGTGGATACCGTGTTTTGACAACCGAATATGTAAATACCGTGCTTTGACAACCGAATATGTAAATACCGTGTTTTGACAACCGACAGAAATACAATCAAAATGCTGTCGAGTGACATCAAAAAGTTTATTCATTTCTACAAATTTTATAGCGCATCAATCTTAAAACTGGTGGTAGTGTATATTGACTTCTGGAATAGTCAAACAAACTTCAAAAGGAAGGTCTGCGAACGCATACCATGTTTTAGGCCTACATCGTATTTATTATATTGAATTAAATTTATTTCAGCAGTTATATACAATTATTTCAACTTTCATCAATATCGTAAAATAAACTGCATCAGGTTTTCCTAGAAGATCACTGATGTGTAAACGTGGATACCGTGTTTTGACAACCGAATATGTAATACCGTGCTTTGACAACGCGAATATGTAAATAACCGTGTTTTGACGAACCGACAGTAATACAATCAAAATACTGTGACATCCATAAAAAGTTTATCATTTCTACAATTTATCGCATCAATCTTAAAACTGGTGGTAGTGTATATATTGACTATCTGGAATAGTCAAACAAACTTCAAAAGGAAGGTCATGAACGCATACCATGTTTTAGGCCTACATCGTATTTATTTATATTGAATTAAATTTATTTCAGCAGTTATATACAATTATTTCAACTTTTCATCAATATCAAAATAAACTGCATCAGTTTTCTAGAAGATCACTGATGTGTAAACGTGGATACGTGTTCTTGACAACCGAATATGTAAAAAATACCGGTGCTTTGACAACCGAATATGTAAATACCGTTGTTTGACAACCACAGAACCGATATATGCTATAATACGCGTGTTTTGACACACCGACCAGAAATACAATCAAAATGCTGTGACATCAAAAAGTTTATTTCATTTCTACAATTTATCGCATCAATCTTAAAACTGGTGGTAGTGTATATTGACTTCTGGATATAGTCAAAACAAACTTCAAAAGGAAGGTCTGAACGCATACCATGTTTTAGGCCTACATCGTATTTATTATATTGAATTAAATTTATTTCAGCAGTTTATATACAATTATTTCAACTTTCCTCAATATCAAAATAAACTTGCATCAGTTTTCCTTAGAAGATCACTGATGTGTTGTAAACGTGGATACCGTGTTTTGACAACCGAATATGTAAATACCGTGCTTTGACAACCGAAAAAAGTGAATTCATAAATTCCTCTATGACTCAAAGACATTCTTCAGATATATAACATTATTTACAAAACGCTGGCCACGTTGAGATGAAAAAGTCATTTCGTGATTGCAATCTATGGTAAGAGGTTTCGAAAAAGGTTTGCCATAAATCTAACATAAACGACGGAAACTTATTACAATTAAATGCAAATAAGAGAACTTACCAGATTTTGCTCGTTTAACTTCATTTTTGCTGAAAGGAAAATGGAACGATTACAAGTAGAACATACAATTTCAAAAAGTTTAGGAAACAGTACGTTTTGCCACAGAGGTGTAATTCATTGGCACAAGTGTCGAATTGCAGGCTTAGCTCGTGCATGAATAGATTTTTGAAAATAAAAATATAGGAGTGATTCACTCAACCTGCTATAAAAAATTGACATGACGATTGAAATAAAAACTAAGCAGTTTGTATTTATAATAAACTGAAACTAAACTTTAACAAGCATTATATTTTGGTATTTCAACTGAAAGGCAGTCACTATAAAATGACAAAGCGATCAACCACGCAATGGGCTGATCTTTCGGAATTACTGGATACGAAATTAAGGCCTTCAGTTTGACGAAATTGGACATACATGTACTTCACGTTTAACTGCTTTATAAGCCTTTTTACCTTAGTATTACGTAAATTATGGTACAAGCAATAAAATAGTCAATTGACATTTTTCTTACGGGTTACTGAGTCTTTTCCTACCCGATGAGACATACGTGAGTCATGTGAGTACACGTAAGTCTACTTTTTTTGCCCCTAACTCACTTTGTTTGACTCTCGTAGTTTTGTAAAAGAAGTTTCGCTACGCGGCCGTTAATTCCACGGTAGGATTTTGTAATCGATGACCATCTTTTGTCGTACAGCAACTGAGTGCCCAAGGTGGTCGCAGAGTACCTTGTATTGAGTTTTCCGACAAATTTTCCAACTGCAAGTAATGGATTGAAACAATGTAGAACATATGTACCTTGCCATGAGAATATCTTGAGAAAAAAAGTTTCAGTATGCTGCTTTTCAATAAGAACAATTATAGCAACGTACATATATTTCTCTATATTGTACCTGTTTCAAGAAATATGAGTGAGATTATAATCAAGATAGTTCCATTTTATGAAATGAATATCAACGCCATGAAAGCGGAGAGAGAAAATGAAGGGCAACATAAATATTAAAGGTACATAACATCATACACGTATGAATAAGAAATATTTCATTCTTTTAAAATCGAAATGTCGAAATTGGTACACCATTGCAGTAATATGCATCAATTAAAACCATAGTATAGCAGTTCCGTGTTAAACTAGGCCTAATTCAGAATAGCATACTAGTGATTTAAATATCACGTAAAATCAATTTTTTAAAACCTTTATATAACTTATACCTTTTATACAGTAACGACAATCCAGACGACATCTCCAACATATAGCACGAAAACGAAGCCGTATGACGCACTTCTCCTTTTTCATTTCCTGATTTCAATATGAAGGGCACACACTATTATAATCCTACTCTATGCTCTTGCTTATGGCTAATATTGAAAATTCGTCAACCAAAAGTGAAAAAAATAGAAGTTCAACAGTTACCACCTGCATTACCCCATAAATATCTCATTAATACCCAACTGTTGCTAACATCTATTTTGGCTTTTCGTGTTGGAGACATCTGGATCCATAAAAAATATGCCTTGAACATTGGTACGAAATAAATTCTTCATAAAGATTGCAAAATGCATATTCACTATATTTTGAGGAGGTGAATGAATTTTTTTCAGAACTTAGATTCCATACGTGATTCTGAAGCTTCATGTGTGTATCTTTGTGAAATAATATTGTTATCCAGATGAATTGATCGGTAAGTGCCTATAAATCCAGTGTACATTGCGTGATTTTGCCGAAACCTGAATTCTGTCGCTGACAAAACAGGAATTTTCAATATTAGCCTAATGTTAGCGAGTCCTATTGGCGTGCTTGAGATTGATCTCTAAGTAAAAAAAATCAGTTTACCTGTAGGGTAGTGGCAGCAGGGCGAAGCCTTTTCGGAATTTTGTGGCTCCAATTTGCTCTTCAATATTTGCCTTTCTCGCGATGTTCCGCATCAGCATTCTTGCCTCTTATGAAGCCCTTCCTTTCATTGGCAAATATGTACCTTGTTGTTTCTTTTTGATTAACCAATCGATTTCTTTTACTATATTGGGAGGAAAAATTATCGGCACATATCGTCTACCTTTTCCGAGAATATAAACTAACCTCCAGTTCTTTAATTAGTAATTTCTCGGCTTGGTCCAGTTTCTCCATCTCGCTTTCAGCGACTTTCTTCCAGTCACTCCGTGAATTCCATGTGGACTTCGTGAGTTTCGCAACTTCTGCTCGGACGACGCTTATTAAACATAATAAGTAAAAGCCAAAGAACTTTCCTTTATAGACTCTTTCGTTTGCATTTACTTTCGACAAGACAAGCATTTCCTGAATCACTTTCTTAAAGGCATCGATACTTTGAGCTGTAGGCAATGTTTTCAGGTAATCCCGATTTCGAACATCTCATGCATTCCCTGGCTACATTTGTTATTGGTAACAATTCTTTTGTATGAGAGATGCAACATCCTTTGCTCTTTTTTCTTTCCTTTCGATTCCCTTGTTTTAAATATCTCAATTTTAAAACATCAGTCAATTTCGATAATGTCTGTCCCAACTTTACTACAGAGGAGGGGGAATCCATGGAGGCAACAGAATCTTGCTCTTCTTCTGTCGATGAGAGAATCCGATAATTGTGCAAATTTTTTACTTCCTTTACCAAGGTGTCAAACATTTCAGGAGTCAAAATGTCAGCAGTGGTCAATGTTTGGGACTTCAACGCTTTCCGTACATGAATCAGAAATTTTGCAACATTACGTGTTTGGTTACTTTAATGCATTAAAGCCTTTTTCGCCCTTGAAACTGATTTGCCTCACAATGTAATCCATAATCAAAGTGTCACCCTTAATCACAATTGAAATGTCATCGTCCCGCAACCTATCCAAAAACTGCACAACTTTTGGTTCTTTATAAATAAGTTCATTGCATGTGATGGCTTGGGTCTGGTCATCATCGCCAGACGGACAGACGTGCCTCCACAATTCTTCTTTGGAAAAAAACCCCAAACATTTCTGACAACACTTGTACGCTTTCGACCGTCTAATATCGATATCCTTCTTTGGGCGATGAGCCACTTTTAAAACACCACGTCCCGTACTTTAAAACATGCCGGTTATGCATGAAATTTCCTTTCTGACGTAGAAGTCTAAAAGCCCGATTCCGATCTACTGTTCCTTTCGGTAACCTAAGAAGTGCTTTGACTTCACTTTGACCTGAATGATTTCTTTGTAAGTGCCTTGAGAAGCTGCTATTCCTAACATACTCTTGCAATAAAGGCATAAATCCTTTCTCACAGATTTAGACGTTGTAGGCTTACCTGGACGTGCATTAGGTGCGACAACGGTCTCGAGAATATCTTCCATTACAACATTCAAAGTGTCATCTAATGAGTTTCTCATCATGACTTGTTTCACTTACAATATCCTCGCCGCTGCTAGAATCAGTATCGGAAGCATCAAGGTCAACACAATGTCTGTAAGACTTCGATTTTGCTGTATTAAGTTTTATCAGTTTCGATTCAGACTCTGGCTTAAGCTTCATGTCATGTTTTGTTTCCGATTGTGGTTTCTTCTTCGTTTCAAGATTTGCTTGATATTTCATGTCATGTTTCGATTCAGACTCTGGCTTAAGCTTCATGTCATGTTTTGTATCCAATAGTGGTTTATTCTTCGTTTCGGGATCTTGCTCATATTTCGATTCAGGTTTTGGTTTATTGGACTTTTCATGCTTTTCATCTAAAAAGAAATGAATATGATTTTAAACTGATTACTTGTACAATTCATTACTTCAGCAGAATAAAGTCTGCATTGGTTGCTTTAACAACTGTTTGGTAAATCAATATAGTTTCACTTAATTCGTGATGAACTCTGTTCCTGGAGCACTTTTTCCAGAATATCAGGATATATTCTTAAATATCTTCTTAACTGTTATAACAAAAGCAATTCTTGATTTAGAGAGGCTAATTTAACTAATAGGCTAACTGGGGTAAAAGAAAACACCCTAGTGATGGGATAAAAATTAACATTACTAATTTTGCGCTTTGTGCTTATCGAAATATAAAATATCGCATATGAATAGTGGTTTTCAGTATATTTCCTAAATAATACTAGTTATACTCGTCGTTTGAATTAAGCTTATAAGCTTTGAAAATATGAACAATCACTGCGATTTGTATATGATTAAAAACTGATGAAAATGAATTAAGTGACCTTTCTTTCTTTTACCCCACATCCTATCATCAATATGTTCCATCATATCATTTTTCGACTGACATCTCATAATCCCTTCGGTAACAACATCAGAATATCCCGTGACGTTCATTTTGATATGTCAGGATCATATATTGGTACATAAACTGATACAATTATGATCTCCCGTCGTCTAGTCAATAATGATAACTTCAAAACAAGAACAGATTAATTCTTAAACGAACATTCGATAATGTTTAATCCAATTGGACAAAACTTCACTGCCCACAAACACATAACGCTGAACATCATTAAAAAATGAATTTTTAGTCACATCTCATGAATACATTCGACGTAAATCGGTAAATGTACATCAACGAATAAACGATCATGTATATTGTATATTTGAATTGAAGAAACTACGGAGCTAGGCCATTATTCTCTGAAAAATAGGACTAATGATGCTTAAGTAATTTCATAAGCTACTACCGATACTGCAATTCAGTAGATGGAAATGTGCATGGTAGCAGTCGGTGGCCCAAATCTCGCCAACTTTGATTTTCAAAGCTCATTTATGGGTGATCATATCTAAGAAATTCCGCCTAGGTTCAATTAATATCTTACGGTACATAAAATCTTCGCACAACTTCTTAAGGTCGAGTAAATGAGAAAGTGACTTTAAGGCGATATCTTGCAAATATTTAACAAAAATTACCTTCAGTGTGATAAGTCCCATAGCTGAAATGATAAGAAACCATTTCTACATCAAGATAAACTCAATAAATTTCCTCAAAACTGAGATCATCTACCTTATCTAAGGTATCTGCTGAACTAAAAGATCATTATAAATTCATATCCAATAGGCCTACTCGTCTCATCATAGCTCAAAGAGCAAGAATGGATCCTAAGCCACAGTGTATGGAAGGATTTACATGTATATGTATCATCAAAAAACTGTGGGAGATTAGCAACCTAAACGTTGGACCGGACATACACACAGACACCATACTTAAGGAGGAAATTGGAATAGAATGAGTACCTGTGACACAAAATGTTAATAAAGCATACATCTCTTCCGTTAAAAACAAAACATTTGGGTTTATGGATTGAAGAAGTTCGATGAAGTTGCTGCATACCAGTTCGGTTTGGACGCAAGACACGTAAGGATTTCAACTTTTAGTCGCCGCTGACGACAAGCAGAGATTCATCACTGAGGGTCGAATAGCGAATTATTTTGTATCATTTTGATGATGTTAGTATCTCTCATCAGCTAATTAACATATCATACTCTGATATCAGGGCTTCTATCTCAATCATTTAATCTTAAGAAATACATGGTGTGCTTTGAGAAAGCAAATACGAGAAATCGAAAAAAAGTAGATATTTGCAGAGAAATTAGAAATAAGTATAGCAGATCTAGAATGCATAACTGGGCGCCTAATGCGCCGAAGTAAAAAACTTAAGGCCAATCACGCCAAAAAACAACGTGATTCCATTCAAACACTTGTAACATTCAGCAATAGGACTGAATATTTTATACTTAATTTCCCACTTGTTCAACGATAACGTCGATTGGCAAAATAAAAGATGACAATTTGCAGTTCATTAAGCTTCAATAATTAAATGAAATCCGGTTGTATTTTCATAACGTGAGGAATTACTTATGCACACCTACTACAAATCAATGCGATACTTACAGCTCGTTAATTGCTTTCAACTTCGTGGCCCGCATCTGAAAAGGAAAATGTGCTCAGCCGTTTAATTAATCTAAAATATTTTTGAATTATTATTTTATATTTTTTGCAATCCGGCCTCTAGAAATTTCATTATTACATGTAGGCCTAGTCCTATGTCATTTAGAAAGAACTAGGTAGTAAGATACTTTGTCATACTCATTAAATCTTTAAAAATTTTTTATCAAACATGTTTCTAAGACCTTACAAAACTCTCATGGAAATAATTTTCATGAAATCAACTTGTCTGGACGCAATACCAAAGCGCGACTGTTAGACAACAAGAAGGCTTTTGACATGATCTCTCAAACATTCAGATTTGAATGAGCTGAGAGCGAAGAAAATCGGTTAAGCTTTGGCTAAGTTGTAACTTCGGTTGTAAATCAACTTCTCCGTTGGAGATACAGTGATTGTTGGATCTCTACGTTTATATCAACTATTGTTTGGGACGCTCTGGAGCGTAAACGAAATAAGTTTTGACGTTTAGCACGCTGGATTGACGCGCCAGGAACTTCTAGTATTTTCAAAAAATCGTCATCAACGCGCGTTCGGTGCGCCAAATAGTGTTAGATTTCTAGACAATTCAAAATCCGAGGAGCCGGGAGTATTCTATTTACAAAAGAATCTTAGTATGTGTACGCCTGCGCGCCAGGAGTGTTCTATATTTAGAAATATATATGCCACCGTATTTATATCCAGCGAAGAATATATACATGTATATACTATATAATGATTACTAATAGAATGAAATTAATTAAAGTAAAGACACGACGGTCAATAAAAATAAGATGGTAATTCGGTAATTTTAAATAGTCCTACTTTACCATCGGACTATCAAAGAGACAATCGACTATACAGTCCAAATTTCTATCTTATTTTTATTGACCGTGCCTTTAATTGATTTCATGTATATATACAGGTATATCGCCCACACGCTGTGTTCTATTTATAGAAAAAATGGAATGTAATAGGGCCAACGCGCCGTAGAAATTGAGCGAAATACAACAATTCCACTTGGGATGGCAGTTACCTGAAACTGAGGATCCTAATGAGCTACAAACGAAGAAAATCGGTATAGATGTGGCTAATGTTGGCTCCGGTTGTATTTTATTAATTATTGGGTTCAACTCCCGTTAAGTTTTTGTCAACCACCCATGGATAAACCTGTAGCTACGTATGTATTTGGTGGAATTTCGATTAAATATAGTAGGCCTACATATGCTTAAACTAAAGGATTCAGCTCTTCTTTCATTAAGTTTTGTAAAATGTGTTTTTAGAATTGGTTTTTGCGTGTTTTTTACGATATGACTTTTTAAGACACGTGTAATGTGCTAAACAAATATTATTGTAACTATGAGCCAATTAAATATCATTATTATTTCATTGCATTATTATAGGCCTACGTATTAATAGCGCTGGCCGAAAACGAGTGGTACTAAAACACACTCACACCAAAAACTGGAAAATGCACCCATAGCCAAATATCTTTAAATATTTACTCAAATGCTCTGAAACTTCATGCTATACTTATTTTGACCGTTAAAAAGCATTCCTGAAGATTTTATCAAAAAACTGTTTGGGAAAGTATTTATTTAAAGCACAATTAGGTTTTTGGTATTAAAATAAGTTGCTTTCATTTTACACCTCTACCCACCAATTTTTATATACTCAACCAATCAAGCAAATAAAAACATTTTCAGATACTTAAGATCTTCATTATTCATTCCTAGCAATGACGAAAGCTAATACTCCATGAATTTAGAGAAATTCAATAATAAGTAAACTGTGACTATTACAATGTAAGAATTTACACCCACAGCCTGAGAAACAGAGATCCTGAGAAATTTTGCACCAAAACAGCGACTGAAAAGCGTCATAATCGCGAGGATGTTGGAGTTATCGGGGTTGGACAAAAATGCATTTCTGAAGATGGTCAACAGCTTGGGCTTACTCATGATTGAGATTTTCTGACTCCATATCAGAGTTACAACAAAGTTTGACGTCTTAAATGCTTTCATTTTTAAAATAGGTCAGCAAACTTATTAATGCTTCCTTACTTTGTGTAGTCCATCAAGTTTTTTCCAGCCATTGTAATCAATTTCACTATGAGTCAATAGAAATCATTGACGTGCTATGATTTCAGAATCATGCTGGAAAAGCGCGCTATGATCAAGATTGATGGATGGAAATCGCATATCATTATATCCGATATCTTGAATTCTACCATTGGAAATACACAAGATTCGAGCTTACACCAGATTCCTTTAAGAGCACTCAATGTTGAAACTTCAAACTTTACAGACAAAAATTTATGGGTATTTTACATTTGTATGCAAAAAGTTAGCTCAATAGAATGGAAATTGACGAAGTTATAAGCGTTTAGTTTTCGTCACTTTTTTTGGGACACCCGGTATATATATATCATAACTTATGTGTTAAAAGGATCACCATCAGTGTCAATCGTTAGTTACTTAAATTTTACTAAATACATCATCCGAATTCTCACGGTATCCATCCACTTAATATCTGCCACGACTGTGTCGGAGCAATAGTAAATCGACTGTTATTGTTACGACCATGTCGGATGAATAGCCACTTCCTAACAAAAAGCCCACACTTCAGTACTATGTAACAGTTTCATTCTATGCCATATTCAAAACCTGTTATAAACATGCTTTAAGTTGATAAATTCTATAATATAAAAAATATCGAAGCAGGAACTTCACTTAGTTTTTCTTAAATAAACGAAGGAAAATTGTTTCACGACTATTTGTGATATTTCGACTATTTGAATTACCTCTTAGTCAAGTTGTATTTAAACAAATATAAACACAATTTTTTTACTATTTTATTGCTGTCAGTACTATACATATATTTACAATAAAACTGATCAAATTGCTAACAAAGTATTATTCGATGAAATGTATTATTGTGACGATTTTAAAACAAATAAATTTAATTATTTAAAATAATATCATATGCTTTTCAGTGGATGCGAAAACCCGGTCCTTACATTGTCAAATTTTCTTCTTAAAGAATTGCCGTTTTTTCATGAAATTTAAGAAATAATCAACTAAAATCATATCAGAACGCTGAAAAAACCCAAAATCAATAGAGTTATGCATATTTTCATCAGTTTTCATCTAAATATACTGAATTAATACAACCGTGTTTTCACAACCGACTATTTTGACAACCGGGGACTTAATCACGGTAGTTATGCATGTCGATGTTGTCAAAACCCGGTATCTGTGAGCGCCTAACTTCTCGTAGACTCGTTTACTGATTCGTCCAACTGATGTTGAGTGAGACATAAAGGTAGACATAATTACATATGTGATAGGCCCTGGGAAAGTTACATCCATCGAGCATGGGTGGTACGCCGGTACGTAGTTGATTCGCTGAGATTGTCTATTCTTCCCTATGTGTAATAGGAAATGAATGCTAAGGAATACAGTTTTTAACTTCTTTTCGCCGTGCGTGAGTCGAATAAACCTTCAAGATAACTTTCTAATAACTCTCGTCTACCGAACTTGAGTTTTGATTTTGATGGACATGGCGAGCGACATGTCGAGGCCACGAGGTCTTCACTTTTCTCCTCCCTAAACATATTCTTACCTATCCAATGCAATTTATAATATGAATAATACAGGTTATCAAAATGCGACTCTTACTGTTTCGAGTCTCAATTCAAAAATAATTATTAACCATAATTCTACATTCTAAAGGTACAACATAACATTTTCATAATTCAAGGGTATTCCGGGGTATTCAAAGAAATATGTTACATAAATAATTATCAATGGTTTAAATTTATGCGAACGTTGAATATTATTTATGTCTTATTCACATACTATTTCACTCAATGGCTAATCACATAAAAAACGATGCGACAGACGTGTAGTTCATTTGAAAGAACAGGAGCGTAAGTTTTGCAGTTCTCACTCGTCGAAGACAGCAAATTCTAATTTCATTATCCATTGAAAGCAGTCGGCGTATTCTCATTGGTCTATCATCAAATTTAAGCCAATTAAAAAGGAGCGCTGACTCTTTCGTATGATTAAGTTTGTCACTTGTGTTGAATGTTTCATTCCATTTCTGATCTGAAGATCATTTCAAATGTCCCTTAATCCACAAATGATATCTAGATCCTTGATTTACGCTTCAAGCATAACTTTTCATTGCTCTAGAACTCAAAACCAAATATATATATACATATTCATTTTCTTCTCAGTGAAATCAATCACATGTACAGAAATGTTAAAGTTTTACAAGTTAAAATCAACGAATGATGATTGAGATGGAGCACGTGATTCTCAAATCAACGCTCTGCTTTTCCATATGCTAATGTTAAAGAATGTGAATGAGAAATGAAGACATTGATGGGGTGGGTGATAGCCTGATAGGAGAATAATTGATGAATCTTAATTGCTGAAGAAGTGGATGGATGGAGCACCCGCTGAATGTCACTCATTGTCAACTTGCTTACGTCATTAAGCTGACATTGAGATGTTACAACTGCATTGCAATGAATTCCAAAAGACGTTGAGTGATACAGTCATTTTAAGTCAGTAAGAGCCTCTCGAAATGTTATGCGTCTTATAATACGGGCGTAAAATAATAAGTCACCGCACCTACAGACAATCTGATTCATACATTCTAACCATATTCTAAGTCATTGATCTCTTTGAGCGCCCTCTACAATACTTTTCATAATTTGCATTTCATATGATTTTATTGCAATATATATAACTTTCAGGAACTGCAATTTTTCAGTTTATATATAAATCGTAATAGTTTTATATCATCAAATTATAAATTGCACTATTTCTGTATTATCGGATATATATTGCAATTTTTCCGCAATTTTGTCAACCAGCGTGGCCTACGGACCCTATGAAATATTGCAGACCATATTTCGGACCTTCACATATATTGTGAATACGGACCCTCTAAAGATTTCATGCAATATTGGATAAAATCAACTTTGCTTTTTTCTTTAAACTTTATTGTTAGCAATTTTTCAGGTATGCAAGCATTAATCAGTAATAAATAACACACGTGACAGAATTTTTCTCAAAATAATTTCGGACCATCGTAATCCGGACCCTTTCCTACCTGTAATACGGACCATTTTGCCTAACAGTGTAGAGACACGAATGAAACTTCCAGATTATTCTGCGCTATTTCTTTTTGTGAAATGAAGCGATGACCTCTATTTCACCCCTCGAGTTGAAATGTGATCTTCCGATTGCGCTGCGCTATCGAAGGCGCACGAGAAAGTTATCTGCTATCGGGCTGGACTGGACAAAGCGCTATTCTATTAATAGAATTCTCTCTCTCCATTCTCTCCCTCACTGTATCACAGGCTTGAAGCGACCGAGATATTATGCAACACTCATTGAGGATTCTTCCATTCATTCACAATTTAATGAATGAACAATAATACAACTTGCAACCTTGATTGACCAAAAAATTGACAAGCGGTGAAATTCAGGCATAGTCAGAATCATGGTCAGAATGATACAAAGTTCACGGTCAAGTCAAGAATTTTGAGCAATTTTTTTCATTGTCATCGATGCGTCATGCAAATATATATGAAGCATTGCAACCAAAGATGTTTGACGCAACATTTCACGATTGAATGCATCATCATCATGTAGCGAAAATCACTGAGAGAAATGAGAGCTAAGGGTATTTATTCCAAGGAAAAACTTGCCTAGATGTGGCAGACAGCCGATCGATGACAGTTTCGGGCCAGTCCACTAACATTGGAGATACGTTTTTCTTAGAAATCACAACAAATTCGCTGCTCAATGTGTGTGACAACTCTGGGGTCGTTCTATTTCAAAATTAGCTCGTGTGAATTTAAGGGCTGACTCACGACCACTCCCTGTCAAAAAAATAAACGTGAAAATTGAGGGGGGGCCCAAACCTCGACTTCAAGACATCACATTTCACGTCATTTTTCGATGAGAGCGGTCACAAATTGATATGATCATGCATTTTTACTTCCAAATAAGCCATTTTCGAAAAATTTGTTGGTCCCAATTTTTTCATGTGGCCCAAGACTTTTTGACGAGGGACCCACGACTCATTTTCTCGCGGGAAATGCATCGATCTAGTTTGATTAAATGCGTTCGAATTTCTGCATCAGAAGTATCTTTTTCGACAAGCATTCTACATTTGAGTCTTAATTAGAAACTCTGAAGCTGATTGCCGAAATTTTTGCAATTTATCAGTTTTGCGAAGCCGGAATATTGCCTTTCTGACATCATGGAGGCTAGTTAAATGCTAAAACCAGACATATGATGAAGGTCGCCGTTGACACTCGAGGCAACTGCTGACAGCGGTCGCCGGGCAACGGTCGCCCACATACAGTCGAGGCGACCGCCACCAGGAGTCGCCGGGCGGCGGCGACTTCGGCGACGCCGAGGGCTGTCGCGGCGACCGCTGGGCGACTTTTGTGGTTGATAGGGTTCCTGTTGCCTCTTTCTCCTTCCACCATACGGATTGTGGGCGTTGTTGAAGAACTTAGACACGGTCAGTTCGACCTCCTTGCAGGTTGTCTCAAATAGATCTGCAGATGACTCTGAAAGGAAAAAATGACTGTTAAATTCACTGGTAGTTAAAATATATATTAAAGTCATATCTACCGTGCAGTGATGCACAAACAACAGGATTTTATGAAAAAAGCGCAAATCGACTTTCCAAAAGCAATGAAAAATAAATCAGCAAGGCACAATAAAACTATGCTTATTTACAATTCAATATTATCTGCAATTCAACCAGAGATTTCGACAGATATTCCATTGCTCACAATCATGAGAAATAGTGGAGAGTGAGTGAGAGAGACGGGCAAAGAAATGACAATGATGCAAATAAAGAAAATCTACTATCTATTCCTCCAGCATGATAACACAAGCTACGATGATTGATTTAATGTTTATTTAATTAAAACTTATTAGATATGGATATATTTCTTTGAAAAAATAGGATATCAATTAAAAAAGAAATGAGGGCCAATGGAAAGGAATGAAATTAACACAGACAAATTAAGTGTGGGTATCTATTTACTTTATTGATAACATTAATTACATTTATTCATTTATCAAATTCTTAATGGTAATTAATTGAATATGCACAATTTTTAAGAAAATCGATCAGATATTTATAGATCCTATAAATTTTATAGAAATGTTTACATATTAACGTTTCATTATCAGGATGATATGTACGAAAATGACAGATTTTTTGCAATTTCCTAAGAACATTATAATGACGCATCAGGTGGCTTTGACAAACACAATTTGAAAACAAGTTTGTAAAAGAATCGTTGCTCTTTAAAGAATGGACGAACATTACATTGCTCACTTAATGACATTTACGGATGCAAGCATGTTTATTGCAGTTATTGAGTTATATTCTAAAATTCTTATAGCTATACGCATTATATTTTAAATTTGTTATCTTCTTTCGTGCAGATAGTGGAACACATGTAACATAGATCACTCAAAGTAACACAGACAAATAAAATGAATAAACTACGTAATGTTATGGATAAAAAATTGCTTACAACTTGTATGCAGGCAACCCACTTTGTACATTCATCTAATTTGATTAAGAATTGTGTGACAAAAACCTCTTTCATTAATATTAATTTTTGATGCTGTACTACAAGCATTTTGAAAATTCTTACAAAAACCTTCACCGGATCACAATTCACCGGTAGTTAGACCATATACTCCAGTCTGACAGGACAGTTATCAAACTTAACAAATTTAAATGAAAAGGAAGTCAGTGAATAACCATGCCAGTTTACTGCGAGTTTACTTGGTTCTTCCCACATAATACCTACAAGTCAAGCCAAGGCATCTTCACCCTAATGAAACTTTATTTAGCAATAATGAGCTCATGCAATGCTGTTGCAATTATCAAAATAAACATCTCACCTGTAGCGGGTCCAAATCTTTGATCAAATGTTGCATTCTCTTTGACTTTAGAGCAATAATCAATATCACATGAATTTGATGGTTTTCAGCGAAAATATAGAAACAGTGCAGTACGTACTTCACTGAGTCTGCAATTAAATGGGAATCAAGACGTATCCTGTAGATGAAGATATACCAGAGATTATTTCCAAACTGTAGGCATAATCGAATTACGACAGAATTCCTCTGAATGTCGAAAACACAAATCACTGACTTGAATCGCCGTTAAAAGTCTTATAAATTCGCAAGTTTGAGACTGCAGATAGTAATGCCGGCGAGTTTGCTGACTGATATGCGTACAGCCACATATCACGATGCAGTGGGAGATGGGAGTCGACTGTATCAATCAAATGACGCCTGCTTGATAAACATTACCAGCTCGCATCCTCTCTGTCATGTGACTCATGGAATGAAGGTCGGTTCAGCAGGCGAGCGACAGGGAAACTATTTCATATAGAGAATCGGTGTGCGCAGACGAGTCTTACGTAATTGTAGGACCAACAGGCATCTGAACAGCATTATGACTTCCCATATGTTCCAGCTAGGATATCATTTAAGATAAGTTTGTGAATAAGGATACAAGAAAATGAATAAATGAATTACGAGAGAGAGAGCAAAGAGAGAGAGAGTGAGTGAGTGAGTGAGAAGAGAAGAAGGAATATGTCTGTGCTTCGTGCATTGTGCCGTCCTATCAAAAACGAATAATTAAGAGACGGAGTAGATTGAACTAAATATTCCTTTTGCAGGTGTATAGATCATATGACCACAATTAATTTCCAAATTTTCTATCTATTAATGAATCATATGTCCTATCTTGCAGACATCTTTTCATAATGTTGTTTTACATAGAATACCATGTAATTTTACGTGACCCAAAAGTTGTATGGTAAAATTACATTGCCGAGTCTGTCAAATTACAGAAAGTAGGAAGTGGCACATAACTGAGGAAGCATGTGAATTATGTGTGTGGAGCTGCAGCATCATCTAGTGTAATCAGGGCATACCCTGAACATGCCCTGAAATTATATTGCCCTAAGGTTACCCTAATCTTGCCCTGATATGGAATTTTGAGAAAACTTGCTCGTTATTGATTTTCTCAGGGAAATTATCAAAAATCTAGTCATTTACAAAGACAAAGAGCCTATTTTGAAAATTTATTGTTGCCCTAGTTTTGCCCGAGTGCCCTAAAGGGCCCCGTCAGGGACCCTGACATCATTTATCACCGGGCAGCGAGAGTTTTCCTTCCCTAATTTGCAAGCATGCGATAGAGCGACCGAATGCTCCCGCCTCTGTACGCTGACGCCTGGCTTCATCGCCGCTGTATGAGGAGTCAATGCATAACGAATGGGAGGTTGGATGCGGCGATGCCTCCACTAAATATTCACCCAGTTATGTATTTCATTTATGAAGATGGAATTTTGTGATGTCGTCATACGCCCTACTGACAATTGGAAGGCCATCTAACTGATACTTGATGAAATAAACGTGTTGAACATAATGAATAATCAGATTACCGTAAAATGGGGTGAATTGGGACGAATTTTTCAATTATTTCACTTTTTCATATGTTAAACAATTTAATTTCGTCCATTCTATAGTACTTATAGGTATTTCAGAGTTTCATCTAAGGATTGACGCACAATTTGTATAAATTAATGCATGATAACTATCTCAAATATACCATCAAAAATTGTCCCGACTCACCCCTCTTGAGGGTGAATTGGGACATGCCACATAAAAACTAAGCTTATAAGTAAAAGTAACCCAAGCAATGTTTTCTTTAATTACAAATCGTTTTCATATTTTGTTCTTTTCTATTACAAAAACCAAAACAAAAGTAATTTTATCTAAATTCTTTATTCTATTAGCTATAAACAGTTACCACAAATGTTTTTCTAAAAAATCTATAGAATCGTGCGCATGTAAATACATGTATGTTAAACTCACACCTCGGTGAAGAGCATCACACCTCGTCGGAGTAGCGTAGGTTCATTCAAAACACGTTTTATTTCCGGGAATTCAATATCGCTGACATCGTCTATAGAAGGCCAAACAAACTGTTGCGGCTCATTACGATACTGTACGACAAATTTCACTTCAAATTCATAATTTCCGTATACCTTTTGAACTTGACCGATATAAGTATTCTGAGCATTCCGTGTTGTTGAAAGGCTGACGACGATCCAAGCACCTTCGCTTATGGATCCTAGTTTCGGGACCAAGCTGGAGTTTTCTACGTGGTCTGATAAAGATGCGTTACGATCTCCAGACATTTCGATATCATTGTCAAAATCATTCGGCTGATGTATTGTCTCTGAGCGAGACATCTCTGATTCAGTATCAGTAGCAGAACCTGTATCGGTATCCTCACTCGAATCTTGTGTGGGATTACTTATATCCATCAATGATACACTTTTTCCAGCTGCGACGTTGACCTTGCGACGAGTAGTAACAATTCGTTTATCCGGACGATATCTCATTTCTCTCAAAAAGGAAACTAAACTATCGGAGAGATTTTCATCTGAGAGGTTATTTTCTTCACTGTTCTCATCATGAGTAGATTCGGGAATTTGGCATATCACTTTCTCTCGATTCAGAGGTACAATACCATTTTTTTTCAAACCCTGCTACTACGTTTTTGTTTCCTCTCCCATCAAACTCAAGTTGCTCCAATGTTTTCTTTAGTAATGCGGGAAACTGATCCTTAGGCAAAGAAGACTGATTTTTTCCATGACCTCGCTTCCATTCGTCAAGGACATTTCTCCATGTACGCTTTAGAGGACCGAAGTATGAAACATCTAGGGGTTGTGTTAGATGTGTTGAATTTCTGGGAAGAAATACAAAGGCAATGTTGTTTCTTTCACACGCTTCAATTACATCCTTTGTTAAATGACTGGCAAGATTATCACCTATCAATACTTTTCTACCTGGTAATCGTCTGAGGCAACGCAAGGCTACTTTAAAAAACCAATCAGTAAATGTAATTGAATCAAACCATCCACTGGCTGATCTGTTATATCTGGCATTGGACGGGCCATTCAACATCCAAGTGTGCCACATCCCAGTGGCTTTGTAGACAGTGAAAACAGGAAGAATACTTCCATCCGCAGCAGCACAAAACATAACTGAAATAGAAGATTTCGTACTATTGACTACACGTTCCGGATGCTTGCAACCTCTTCGAACAAGACATTTCCTCGTGCCAGGATTATCCACAAAGCATGTTTCGTCGTAATTTAGTATATTGTGTGGAGGCACTCCCTCGAAAGTCTTGCTCAAGTTATCAAAATACTCATTTATCACACCTCTGCTAACCTCAGCTCTTGCCCTTTTGATGTTAGGTATCGAATCGTAACGTCTTTATGTCTTGATAAAAAACTCATGGCCCAATCTTTCCCGGGGAGATTCCTTCGAAATTTCTTGATGTGGATATCTTTTGAATCTAGATAGGACTTTACAAACAGTCGTACTTCAAAAAAATTCATGAGATAACCCCATTCAGCACAAATAAGAATTTTCTGGATTAATTCTCTTTCAAACTCATCTTTAAGAGCTGATTGTCCACCTGGTTTCAATGTTTGTTGATGTTTAATCCGGCGCCCCAGGACACTTTTGGAAACACCATACTTCTGGGCAGCATTCCGTATGCTTATACCATCATTAATTTCTTTCACGGCATTCTCAATTACTTCATGATCGTGGGCCTTGTATCCTCTTGTGCCAGTTTTCTTCTTATATTTTCGCGGCATCGTCTCGCAAAACTGGTGGGGTGACTTGGGACACCTGAAATATAAGGAAATATTATATTCAATAAAATCGATGTATACAACAATTATGTGTTGAAATGTTATTAGACAGAAGCATTTACTAAAATAGAGTGATGATAAGTTCGGGTATGCTACATTTTTAGTTTTACAGTTTATAATCAGTAACTAACTCAGATAGTAATTAATTTATTTGACGAATAGAATACTCGTATATGAATATTTTTGTTGACAATTGATTTTGTGTTTGATATGTTATTTTGTTCATGAAGTGTAGTATCTATATTATCAAATAAAGCTGATTTTTTATACCAAACAATACGTTTGACGACGGACAGGGAACCTAAATATACGGTTGATATAAAGTGAGGGGTGAATTGGGACAATGAAAAATTGCAAAATATAATTAATTTAGTATATCGCCTCAATACAGCAACTTACATTTATTTATCAATACACGTTATAAGTATGGACATATGTCCTCGTTGTAGATACTTACACTTTGAATGTGGTTGCTTCTATCTAACCAGTTCAGGTGAATTAAGATGGCAACTTAAAATCATATGATTAATTTGAATTAAAGTACCACTTAAACAAATATATATGTAAGAATAAATGGATTTATAAAAAATCCGAAAGATAAAGTTAATTTCAGATAGTTTCTAAAAAGTGTAGCTAAATGGAATTTGATAAATTAGTTTTGATGATAGACAGATAAATTGTCTCAAAATTCAAATCAGTCCCATTTCACCCCGTTCTACGGTACTCAAATTTGCATACGCATTCGCCGCATGCATGGACCGCACGCCACTGAATGTACCTTTCTGTAAAACTACTCGTAGACAGAATTGCTTTCCAATTTCGTATCTGCTACATTTGAATGGACACTTTCGACCGTGATAACTTTCCGCATTTTCTTTGGTGTTTATTTTGTGTACCTGCAAGATTCACTTAGAATTTGATTTTTGTAACTGTTCATGTTGTAATTTTTTGATTCTCATTCGGTTCAAATATACATATTCTCTCTCTCTCCAATTGGCATGCCCTGATCTGCTCAACAGTTGTAGATCAATTCTCCCTACCGAAGCTGACAGGTTTACGAGAACCACTTAATGCTGTGTAACGGAGCATGCGGACTTGGCAAGTAAAAAGTTGAGCCGATTCCACTGGCACATTTACGCACTGCATGCCTTGGCCTGACACGTTAACTAATAATAGATTGAGCTTGGTTGCATCTTGATAAACCTTGTTCATTAATATGACAACCTTTCGGTGTATACCCAATGTACCTGCAGTCATGAGTTGTGGGTCGAACATAACTAAAAATTCATGCTTAGAACATCGGAAGGATATATTCAACATACTTATATAAAACTGAACTAGAAAACCATTTCTACAAAGTTATTACTGAATGCAATGAAATGCAGGTTCATTACATATCGCACACTCATGTGAATTTTTGAGAACGATGTGCGCATGCAAAAACTTCACAATGACGATTAGAGGATAACAATACTGACTAACTGGCCACATTCATGTCAGAAGGAAAAGTGTAATTTTTCGTATAACTTTAATATTGCACATGCTGGACCAGACAATGCAGATAAAATGAAAGTCTACGAAATATACATACACTGCAATGAATGATCAAATATACAATCTGTGCAGCTATGATATGTCCCAATTTGAAAATGAGTTATGAACATAAACTTACAAAAATATCAAATAATTTCAAAATAACCTATTGGAAGTCAAATTAAACAAAACTTTGGAACAGTGCCGTTCGCGTGCGCAATATATCCACGAAATTGAACTGACACAGTTCAGTTCCAAAAACAATTCTGAAAGTTGTGGTGGCGATATTGAAGGCATTACTTCTTCAAGAAAAGTGCAACACGTAATTATAACCGTTTCGCCACCGTCGAAAGCAACAATTGAACATCATATTACATTAAGCGTTAAAGCTTATAGCCATAATTAGAGCGAAAGAAATTAAGGATTGAAAATGACTTATTTAAGGAGCACAGAATGTAACCGTAAATTAAGGAACTTCACAATGGGCACAAGTTCAGCGAAAGACCAGTTCGGGGAAAGAGAGCGCTACATGTTCAATTGTCTTCACTAACTGATCTCCTTTTTCTTCTGGTAGCCCTATCCATGTTTGCTTGCAACTGATCACGTACAGCGATGCGAGCAGGTTGTGTTTCTAGGTCAATACCAACACGTATGAGAGTTTTGTTTTCTTGAACTAATTTAGCGATTTTCGATTCCACTTGCACACCAAATACCTGAAAGGAGGGAATTTCATTATCTGTGTGCAGATAAAAACTTACGACATTAAAAAAACATCAATCACCCGTTGAAAACTAGTAGCACTTTACATTCCAACAAGTGAACAATCATCTAACTAGCCATATACTGTATAGATAGGGCAGCAAGCACAGGGTGTCAACTCGAAATAATCCAGAAAATATAGGAATATAGGATCGGAGAAACAAAAAATATAGGATAAATATAGGATCAAACTTCAGTACACAATATTATAAAATAGCCAATTTTTCTTATTTTTGATTTCGCATAATGTAAAATATCCTACGTATTTCACCTCAAATTCGATTTAATAAGTCAATGATCATAAATTGTAGAGTATTTCATCAAGTTGTCAAGACTAAATCGGTTACCATCTCAAGAAAATAACACACATCATTGTACACAAATGTTTTATTTATTTTTTTTACGGCCTCCACCATACTCCTCACAGCCATTCCGTTCCTCCACAAACACATTTTTCATACAATTAGTTAACAAATAAATGTAAAAACAATTTCAACAATGGAACGATAAAAAAATCTTTACGAAATGTCACAACTAACAAATCTTGAATAAACGACGAGTATATAACAAATATGGTGACCACAGGATACTCTTCAGCTAAAAAATTATTATAAAAACGATTACATGCAAAATTGAGGTTTTCAAAATGTAGGACATCCCCAGGTAGTTAAACCAATAACAAAATTGAGAAAAATAGTCACTATAAAATACACTCTATCAAAAGAAAATGTTATTTCACTAATCTGTGTTTCAAACAATCAAATCCATTATTCAGCATTACCGGGTTTGAACTTTTTGACCGATTCCAGCAGACTGAGATTCTTATCGAGGAGTTTGCGCTTTTTGTTAGTTAAGCTTCTCTGCTTATGTCTCACTTCCTCGAGAGTAGTAGTCAATTCTCTTGTTTTTTGAGTTCCAGTGTCTATCATCAAGTGTGCAGTTGCCGCATACTGTAGATTTCCATTCTTCAATCCATCACTCAAAAGTTCATGTGCCGCTGCAAGCGCATCATTCGTTTTCTTTTTTCTTCTTTTTCCTGGAGGCTTGATTGTTTTTCTTTCAATTGTTGCCACTCTTTCTCAATTAGCTATATCTCAGCTTTCTGTTTTTGTTTTCTTTGCTTCTCTTCTTCTTCTCTCTTGCGATCAGCTTCCAGCCTCATGACGTATTCCGAATGAGCTCCTCTTGCGGCGGTGATTATTTTCTTTGTCAAGGGAAATTTTTCTGGTCGATTCAATTCAGGGTCACAAAACTGTACCATGTCTTTCGTTGCTCTGACACCGTTTATGACTGTCTCACTGAGCAGAGATCGCCCTGCGGTTACAAATGAATTATTTACAGACAATCCCCTTTCCACATCTGCATTTCCATGTGGAATAACCAAGGCAGTTTTGATTACATCAGTCAGACAAGGATATTTGGGCTGACCATCGGACCGCTTTAACATAAAAATTTCTCGCCAGAAATGGTCCACGCGATTAATGGATGAGAATAATTTCATGTCATCACCCAAGCATAATACTTTCCATTCATCCTTGACTGTCACGATGTTTGAGTCAGACAAGTGAAATTTTCGAGCCACGTGAGCGATATCTTCAACATTGGCGATATTTGTCTTCTGTGGATTGAGGAATCCGAGACATTTTAAAATTCTGTTGTCGAGGGGAAGCCTGGTTTTCAGATATGATGCTATTGCACAAGAACAATCCCGTATACCGAGCAATGATTTTGGCTTGCTGGTCCATTGTTAGCTTTACTAGAGCTTTTCTGGCGGGTTCTCCGATTGAAATATCATCATCATCAGTTGGTGAGACCTAGAAAGATCGACAGAAGCTAAATCAACTCCATCTTTTCCCTTCAGCTTTTCAGGTTTGATGAATGGAAGTAACAAAGTTTTCAGAAGTGCGCACATATCATCATATAATCGATGAACCATTGGCTCTTTTGACTGAAAAGATCTCGAAGATCTTCACAGTACAATCCAAAAAGTGCAACTGAACACGTGTTGCCTGCTTCAGTGGTCCAAGGGCCGTGGCTGTTCTTCTAAAGGCAATACTCTTCGGAGTGCTTTTCGAATCTTTCTGCAATGAATCAATGAATTGACATATTCCAGTCCATTGATCGAGGATCCGTCGAATACTTGGACCGATTGACAACCAGCGTGTGTTAGTATGTTGATGGAACATCTGAATTTCGAGTTCCAAATCGAGTTGGATTTCTTTGAAATCTTCTCTTCTTGCTGCAGAGTATTTGAACAAGCTGAACAAGTCCACGGCTAGCTGCTCAACATCGCCGCCATACTCGGATAGTCCCTTAGCAAAGGCATTGTGTATAACATGAACATTACATGTACCGATATCTATCAATCCATTATTGCCTTCGTCTTTCACTCTTTTTTCCATTTCTCTCCATATTGTTTTATTTACATTTGGGCCATCACTTCCGAGAGCGACCATCTTACTTATTGGCACATTATCAAACTTCATCGACTTCATTAATGCTTCAGCGACAACTTTTCCACGGGCATGACCAAAAAATAGAGACTTATAATAGCGGCACCAAACTTCGTTGTGCTCCGTTGACCAGTATCGCAGTAAAAGGTCCATCTGTTTTTTCACTTGAACATTTGTTGTTTCGTCATATTGTAAAGAGAAAGCGCCTCCTGACGAAACTAAATCGCCTACCATCTCTTCTCTAAATACTGGACCAAGGCCGTCACAATACAGGTATGACATTTTTGTCCTACTTAATCTTTTCCGCTATTGGACATTTAAACATTGCTTGGAAAGTTTCAGCAATTCCATCAGATGACCTGAAACTATAGTTCGAAACTGCACTCTTTCCTGCCCAAATTACTTCAGCCGCTGTGACGTCGTCGTTAATTATACTGATGCCCAAACTTGACTTTGTAGAGGAACTAGATTGAGGTTGAAGCTTGATTGAACATAATCAGATGTTGATTTGAAGAGTTTCACGTGTCCTTGAGTTTCAGCATGTTGCTTTACTTGTGATAAACCTGCATTATCGCAAACAATTTGCTTGTTACAGGCAAGACACAATGCATGATGTTCATCTTTCCCTCGAACGCACCATTTGCTTAATAAATGGCCATGTCCATCCTTTTCTTTCAACCAGTGTTCCTGAAACTTTGTCTTTGCTTTCGGCATCGCGTGGAGTTATTCGGGTAGAGTTTTGTATACAATATGTACATATTTTTAGCGTAATTTCATTTTTCGGCAATAAACAGTTAAAGAGAGTCGCAATTGTTTTCATTAACTATGAGAAATTACCTCCTGTTATCAGCCATTCTATATGTAAATTTATTTACAGCTTACGATGTCATGACATCTTCAATATTTGCATACAAACATCGATTAGAATGATTTTTATAATATCATTCATCCTACAAGTACGAGTATGTGAGTAATTATACATCAAGGCTCAATTCATTCATTAATACTTACATAAATCGTGAATAAATGCCTTAACTCCATTATGATTGGTTTTCAATTTAGAAATATAGGACCTTTCAACGAAATATAGGATAAATGAAAAAATATAGGAATATAGGATCGAGTTGACACCATGCAAGCATCAACTAATTCGCCCCGACAATGTGCCGAACGTACCCCGCTAGGGCATGGAGAGGTCTCCCAAACTTCGGGCACGACGAAATCAAAGCTATGCGGCATTATGTTTCCTGCATGATATTGAGTTCTAGCACTAGTGCGAGGAAATGCAATGATGTCTCAATGCATAGATTGTCGGTAAAATAACGGCTTTTTAAATGCACTGATAAAAATGGAAAGAACTACAATATCATGCTGGAAAAACAGTGAAAAAGCATTAAAGGATGATTTCGAACTATCTTCTTTCAAATCAATTATAATATCAAGATCCTTTATTTTCTTAGAGAACTCTGGAATTTGAATGGATATTTGCTATCTTAATACAGATGAGAGAACTCACATCGGGATTTATTAACTTTCACGGAGCCTGCCAGAGACCGGATAAATTCACGGAAATTTACGAAGTTACCTAATCACGTCAAGTTTTGCAGATAGGGCTTACATGCATGAAGAAAAACTAGTCGAATTACGATATAAAAAATGAGCACATGTGTTTTATTGAGTGCACCGCGGAGATAGTCCAATTAAATGGCATTTTAGTTAGAGTGCCTCATTGAGGATAGGGGTTGGAATGAGTTGGCATATGGTGTGGGATGGAGAGAGCTGGTATGAGGTGATGGACGGAGTTGGCCTACTTTTTGAAGATGCTAGCTCCTGTCTTCCATTTACGTGGCAGACCGGCCAGATATACATGACTATGTTTCAGAGCTTCTGAATGTTATTTATACCTTTCATAAATGGTAGGCCTAGCGAGGTCAACGGAAAGACAATTGGAAATTTTCTCCAGATTCATTTTTTCATCTGTAAACGAAAAGAATACAAAATATGAATGACACATCATATGTAAGCTCTTCTTGTTAATATCAGCATTCGTCGCGCCATAATTGCTAGTACTGATACTGACGTCTATATGTTCCCAAAATTTAGAGCCAGACGATGCTTCAATTTAAAAAATTCGTACCTACTGCACCTGCTGTCTGCTTTCATTTCATGTGTTGATTAAAAAAAATCCTGTACAATATCTTCCCTCCAATGCTATGTGCAGACGAAACAACTGAATTGTTTTAATTCAGGTTATTCTTTTCACGCTTTCAGCAGCTAAGCTAGTAGCCGAATAGATATCTATGCCGTCGTCATGGAGATGGCTATGAAAGCCACTAAACTTCGCGAAGCGCAGTTCCCATGCTTTTTCAATCAATCAAAAGTTGACAAGATTCAGGCATCACCTATACTGATCCCTTTACAGAAACACCTCTACGCCAACTTTCCCTACCCACTATATCAACTCACCTAGCTGATCACGAGTCAAATATTAAAAAAAATGTTTCTACGAGTAATATGGATTTTAATTTATGAATTCATTTATCAAGCAGTGACAGCGTTTTTACGATGCATTTACCAAGTCTACCAGTCTCCCCTTTAGACCTACTTGGCCACTCCCCATCTTCAAAACATGGCATAAGATGGCTGATTGATTCGATTCAAATAATATTTGACTGATCATATAATAGTGTCAATTGTCAAATTCTCTACTATTAGTATTCCATTCCATCTAGAATATTAGTTCCGTATTCGATACTAAGATTGAAGAAATCATGCAGGCATTGCCATCATAGCTCTTGAGCCTCAGACGAAATTTTATCCAAAATGAATTGTGGACATTCGATCACCGTGAAATTAAGTTGGATGTAGACACCAGACAGAATGCCTCAAGGTGTCGATTACAGCTGATCGATAGTCAATGAATTCAGCTGAGAACTTTTATTTTCAATGTTCTCTGGAAATCCGGTATCTTCAATTACTTCTAAAGCAAGGCATCAGAGGAGCGGCTGGATTATTCAATAAAACACGTTTTAGATATGAACTACATTCTAGGCGAACATAGTGATGGTAAATTAGAGTTTTACCTGACGGCAATGTCCAACAACTGCTACAACACATGCAACATGGGCATAGTCTTAACTCTGTTTACTCATTACATACCTTCTGTCGTTGATTTGAAAAGTGGAGTTCTGATATGGTTTGGTTTTCATTAACTGATTCCAATATTTCGACCAACAGTTCACCCGATAGAAAATTTGATTCGAAATTGATGGAGCGCAGAGTTTTGTTCTGACGAAGCATATCCACAATAGGCCGGACGATAAGCACATTAGTTTGCGTATTCGCACAGTGCAAACTTTTTAGGGTGGTATTTTGCTTCAAGGCTGCAAAATGAGGAAGACTTGTGAATACAACAAAATTATTCACTGAATAGTTCATGTTAATAGCAGACGTCATCAAATCTAATTTGTAAATTAAAGGACAAACTTCAATAACCCAACAAAAAGTGAAGACCAAACAGCAAATTCTACTACAAGAACTTGCTTATTCCCTTCCGGTGTGTTATTATTAAGCCCGCATTTCAATGCGTGAAAGCCCGAAACATGTCTTACCTTAAATGACGAAGAAGTGCAAAATATGTGAAGCTTCAGTGTCAACAAACAATGGAAGCAATGGCATGCCTTCAATGATCGTGCTTCGTTCATCAGCTTGTTATCCTCCGAGTGTCAGTAAAAAGTGTCAATTGAAGTTGAAGGCGCAACTTTTGCTGACAACTTCTACTGACACTCATAGGACAGTAAGCTGATGAGATCAGTGCATTTCTCTTTATCACCACTCATTAAATTGTTTATGTTTGGCCTCTGACTGGTAACGCATGAAGTATGATTATTGAAGGCATGCCTTTGCTTCCATTGTTTGTCCATTCTTTTTTGACTCATCATGGATCGAAGTGTCAGCAATAATGTCTGTGGAAACGCACCCCCACCCGAAAGAATAGTCGATGTATCAGAAAAACATCGGTTTCCTATGTTTGCATAACACCCACATTTCACTCAACGAAGCCAATTTGAAACACGCGTATATGCAACAACAAAATTCAAAATCATTTCAATCCGAAATAGCGATGAGAAACGATTTTTAAAATATCATCTTCAGTTATCGACTGACTGGCTATTGTCATGAAGGAGATATCTATGCATCGAGGAAGTTCTTTCAACATAGACGGATGTAAAGGGGCGCAGGTGAGAACCATAGTCAACATAGAGTTAATTCCTTCCGAAAGATTTTCCTTGCCACCGCTCAACGCCTTTGAGATGGCCTTCACATTTTCGTATTCTTATTTCGGTTTAATAATTGCATGCCCGTCAGTGTTGCGATTCTTGAGGTAGGACAAAAAAAATGCGCATACATATTTGATTGCTGATACGCAGAAATGAAGTATCTAAATCAGTTGAAAAATGGGAAGAGACCTGAATAGATGCTATTTCATTCAATATCAGGAATCATCAGCAGGCCTGGTTCACATCTTTCAGCAACGACACAACTCTC
The DNA here is from genome assembly GCA_907163375.1 of Prostheceraeus crozeri. NCBI lineage: Eukaryota > Metazoa > Platyhelminthes > Polycladida > Euryleptidae > Prostheceraeus > Prostheceraeus crozeri. The sequence goes on from CAJQUW010000786.1 coordinate 28,558, forward strand.
TATTTAAAGTTACAGCCATGCCCGGGGAAATGTGAGATTTACAATTAACAAGTTTGTGAAATTTCGACGGGCATTCATGAAATGTCACTTCAAACACGTTGCTGGCAAATCGCATAAGTTTTTTGCTTGTAATTCATAAATGCTGCTTATTGCAAACATGATTTTTATGCTTCATTTATGTTCATCAGACTAGTCAACCCTCATTCTTCAATACGCTTCATCCTCTTGTTCATTCCTTGAATGTTGCAGTTAAATATTAAACTTCCCACCAACAGGACGCAATAATTGAACTAAATTCAAATAACGTTAAATTCTTTAACTTGCAATTCGCACATTCGTGAAATCTAGTAGACTGTAAAATTGCTTTTTTGAAGCAATTAAATAGCTATTGCAGATTTTGAGCAGCAGTGAATCCTTCATTCCGTCTATAATAATATGTTATCAAAGGAGTAAGACTAAAAAGCAAAGCGGACGAAAATAACGCGCAGATTGGCTAAAAATGGAAAAAACAAGCTTGCACGCGCGAATTAACAAAAAATGAGCGAATCGCAACACTGATACCCGTCCCCATCCTCCGGCTTCACATCGATTGATTAACGATCGGTGGTCATTCATTGAGTCTCGAGGACCTTGGAACACTTCCCAATAGCCATCAAGTCATTAGTATTCAGCTATTGAAACAAATTCTCGACTTCGTCGTCTTAACTAGGTTAGAGTGTTAAAGAGCAGCTTTCAGCCACGAAATCCAGCGGGTCACTGATCATTGGTCACAGACCCCATCTGGATGCAAAGACGAATTAGATAGATAAACTACCTGTTATCGAATAGTCCTATTTCCACAACTCGGCGGTGAAGGAAATTTAGTTGCCCCGCATGTATAATTTTCATCATTTACACATTTTTCAAGACTTAATTTGTTTTGAGCATGAGAGCATTTTGTTTGAGATGCGTTGTCAAGTAGCAGGCCTGCATAACGGTAACCAAATATCAGGGACGCGCCAAGAACGATGGAAGCCGTCGCGATTACTGTTTTGTTCAGTGAACAGTGCATGTACAAGAATCAATGACGGCATGACGCGCACTGCACGTTAATGGACGCGAAAGGATAAATAAGCAATAATTGCTAGAAAGCGGACTACCTAAGTTAAATCGACTCCTCATGAATTCAACCTTGTTGCAAATCAACAAGTCATGATTCAGCAGCAAAGTTCCGGTAAACTATCTGTTCCGCAAAAGTCATCCTATATGTTTCGAAGATTATCAGCAACAACACTGGTTAGACAGAACATAAATGACTTTGGTGCTACGGTTTCATAGTCGTTCACGCTTACAAGCCGAGTGATCACGTGGCATCAACATTCATCGATGCCGGTTGCAACGAGATCTGACAGAAGAGACAAAGATATAGAGGGTAAAAAAACAATCTCTTAAAAAACTATATGCCGAAGTTATTTCTAAAAGTAAAGAAATCGCGGCAAGATTACAAAATGAAGAGAATTTACAGGATATAGAGGGCCGCAGAAAATCCTGGTCTTAATGATCAATACTCCCGAATTCGAAATTAGCGGCATAGACGATGCATCTTCTACTATAAATATTGATTGAGGAACTCACCATCGAAGAGCTGCTTAAACTGTTCAGCACTGATGGTTTTTATATTATTCAAATTTAAATCCACTAGTTCGGTATCGTTGCTTTCAAGGCGCTTAATGCTGTCGACAACGTCTGTTGTGTTTGGAGGTTCATCAGGAACAAGCTTGAACTTCTGATGTCGAGCGATGCCATTAAAACCACCACACTCCTGGACTCCATCTGATGCGATTCCAGCATGATATTGAACTTGATTCAGCATTCCGGTACATTCTAAAATTGCCGCTAAATCTACTAAATCTTCTTCTGTGGCACCATCCAATATCTGAAAGTCAAATAGCACCAAGTAAGAACCGAAGACAGCATTGAAAGTAATCTATTCATCTATAGGTCTAATTTCAAAACCGACGAAAGGTAACCATTACGTGGACTTCGACTGAACAATTGAGATGAAATCTCAAACAAGGCTTAATGACATTACTTTTTTAAAATTAATATTCAATTTATCATTGGATATACTTACGAAAGCTCATGCTTTGATTTTAATAAGCTGATGAAAGCGGTTGGCACAAAATCAACATAGGGCGTTTAAAACACGTTTTTGTCTCTGATGAACTAGGTCAATCATGAATTGCTTTCGCGAAGTTTTTACTATTTAATAATCGTATCCCAAAATAAATAGAACCTAGAGTTAGTACTTACAAAATCAAAAGGTATATTTTAATATCCTTTAGTATGAAAGCAGTTTTTGTCAACCTCTGATGATTTCGGATCACAATTTCTGCGCTAAAAAATATTGCGAAGGCAATAAATGTTTAATACATGCCGGTATTTCGTAAGAATGATTGTCATCAAGATATAGCATATCCAATGAATTCGATGCTATATTTTCACATTTCAGGGCCTATATTTTCATTTGTAGCTGTTGAATTCTTATCAATGCCTACCTAGTCAGCTCCAAATTGATAATTTGATGTGTGGGAATTTATAGAACTATTGAATATCTTAATTTGCAACTTAATTATCTCACTTAACTATGCACAAAGCACTATCCATCATGATTATTGTCATTGTCATTATATTTCTGCGGTCTTTTATGCATTTCCAAGCACTTATTACATCCATGATAGCTTTTGCACTTCAATTATGTGCTTTATCTTGGTTTACTTTCTACTGTTTCTTTTCATAGTTCGTGATTAAAGCGCATGCCGAAATATTGGACATTTCTATTGACTTAGATCATTTTCTCTTATTTAACTTTTATTGGTGTTCGTCAATTTTTTTACGTGACTCAGACCAATGGCGCACAACCCAGATTGCTCAATGTCCTTTAATTCACTCGTGACATGACGCCAACTAGCAGTAACGATGCTTTAATATCAACTGAGAATTGATGTCACACAAATATTCGAAGTGCAATAATAAAAACTGTTCTCCAAACTCCTAGGCTGCTCTTTAGAAAATAGGGGTAAAATGCACTTTTCCAGTTAAAACTGCATTTGCGGGTGATGCTGACTTGAAGCCACATTTCATTAATCCAACAAATTAAAGCCATCTCAGTATCACATGACTGACATGCTGTTTTTCTAAGTGTTACACCAGTTTTCCTGAGTGACACAGCATCTTACTTTATCACTATAAATATGCTCCAGCAGATTAAAAACGAATGTGATGTATTCGCAACATAATTTATCAATTCCAAACATTTAAATTCCCACCAAATCCCATTTCTTGCTGATACTGCATTTCATTGTAAAAGTGATATCGTAGAGATTATCGCAGGTTGACTCCACATGAAAGTAATTCACTCCTTCATTTTATTTGTGCCTTCGAATGTGTATAGAACGAAAAAATCTAGAATCTCCAATTGAAGACAATTCTCAAAAATCACATCAATTGCGCAATCGCGTCAAAACCCTGCACAATTGCCAGGAATATTTCGATAATCCATCCCACCCTGAGAGATTGGGTTATTGTCGAATTAAATCCTACAGAAATGTGCATTGCACAAATTCTGTTCACGTCAAATGTTCAGTAACTTCTCTATGATTTAGCATTGTCTCTTTAACATTGCTCAGGCAATGCTATTCATAAAAATTACTTTCATTTGATTTGGTTTGAAGTAAAAAACGCAGGCTGCTAATGTCAATCTAAATAATTTCAACTGTAATATTCAATGAATAACGTAGCAAATAGAACTGAACAAGCATGATGAACCAATTCAACAACTAAACTGAGTCAAGTACTTGCAAGATGACTGGCTTTGTATCACCATCGGCTCCACTGCACACCTTCATGATAAGCAAATATTCACAGTATTGTAGACAATTAAGATATATATTCAACATAAAGTAATCATTTTCATGAAAATCATAGTCAAATTCGCCTATAACGAAATTTAAGTGACTGTACGAAATACTTCGTTTGAGAATATTTGATCAAAATCGGCTTATACTCACTTATATAGACCTAACTATTCATTAGATGCCTATGATGATACCAAGTTTGATAAAATTCTTGTTCGCTCATTGATCGAACTCTCTAAAAAACAACATCAAAACAGGGCGCAGTAAGCTTTACTTTGAATGCCATCATGATGTAGCATTTAACATAGCCATTACTTAAATCTCGAACGTATGTCCATTAAAATATCTATGAATGTCAATGAAATTTAGTCGGATTGTCGCTACTTTCTGCCAGTTATGAGTATTTGGTGCTATACTGATTCCAAATTATCTGTGGGTTGTCTCAACCAGGAGATTTAACAATAAGGCGAAACTCTCGACTGCTGATCGTATTGTTACAGTTATGCTCCTGTTCTCATCCATGATGCAGGGCTTCCGCAGTTTTCAAGGATCGTTTCTCCAGCAGCTTCCATGAGCACTCTGATTAAATTTCCAGGAGTTTTCCAGGCTGTTTACATAATTGGATTTACAAGCGGATTTTACATAATTCGTGATATAGCCTATACCAAATACAAGTTCTTTGCATTGCATATACAAGAGATAAAGCAAAGCAATTGATTATACAATAGCTTTAACGTACTTTTCCACTTCAGCCTTAACAGGAATCACGAGTGAATCTGACAAGTCCTTATAATTCATGAAATCTGATTCTATGATTTGTAGTGGTTCATATATTTCAGACACTCAAAGTACGATGTCCCAATGTGGCTCAAACGTACCTTTGATCATTTGGTTTTGCCATGAAAACTCCTAGGTATTACAAAGTACATGGACAGCAAAATCAAGACAAATAATCTGATAAAAAAGGATTTCACACATTTATTTCAATTCATCTTCTAATTTGTTCTTTTGTCCTTCCAGCGCATCCTCTCAATAAAATTTTCGGCGACATAAAAGCAGTTAAAGAACAAATAAATACTTCAGACATCTAACACTAACTTCGCTGAGTAAATGACGTTGCACATGTATATAGTCAGTCGTGTCATATTTAATAATCTCCAAAAATAGATAATATTACTTGAAGTTAGGGCTGTGCGTGGTGCACCGGTTCTCGGACCACTGCACCTAAATTTTACGAATTTATTGATTTTTATTACGAATGCTTAACTCATTTAATGTTATCCTAATCACAGTAAATTGAGTGTAATATTTCAAGCATACAGTATAATTAATCCAACTGGGAGGACATCACTCGATTCTATTTATCGGATCCATCTAAGTATCACGATCATCAAACCACTAATATCATTTCACTTCACAATAGATTTCTACATCATGAAAATAAAATCTTTTGAAAATCACGTTTGTGTCATGAAAAACGATGTATTTCCTGATGATGAGAATAAATGTGAAAGTTGACGAAAATTCGGCAATTCAAGTTCATGGCAAGTCATTTCAGGCCACAGAAACCCGATTCCCGCTACCTCAGAATTTTGAAATCTCATAGTGAATACAGCGTAGGACTATCATACTGTTGCTCCTCTTGCTAAGATGAAGGTTATCTTGGCATTCCAGTGGCCAGGGATTCTTAACTGCTTGAATCCGATCGTAATGTCGAGAGATCTTGACCGTCCGCATAGTATCTTGCAAACGTGACATTGCTTCGAACCTGTCTACATTTCTTGGTGTGTTCAATTATTTTCAAAAAGAATTAAAACTAAACTCCTCCTCTGCTGCATATCATTTCAAAATGAATCAATTAAAAACCAAACGTTTCGTCCGCCACCGACTTAGCAATTCAGTCATTGTTATTCTTTCAATCAATTTTTTGTTGCATATCCACATAATCTCTATTTTCATCTAGCCTTATTAGATCATGAACACACAAAAGTATGATGATAGGAAAACAAATAGAATTGAAGAACACCTTTGCAAGTATATTTCAATTTTTTAACACTTAGAAATTTCCCATTACTATAAAACTAACTTGTTTACTTATAAAATTTGCATTGAATTCAAGAAAATATGAATGTTTAGCATGAAGGATAGAGACCCTACCCACAAACTTTGATATTTTCAGTGACCATCACACGACAATCTGGAACGCAAAGCAAGTTATATTTCGTCTATACTTTTAGAAGTGCTTCAGGGAAACTTCAAAATTTTCTGTCCAACGGTGCGCGAAGGTTCGGCTAGCTCACAGCCGTAAATGCAAGAAAAAAAGAATATGATATTCAAGGCTTCATTTCAAATCCATACCTGCCCGTATTCAAAAGGTTCTCCAATGCACGAGTTGTTTCTTTTACAGACTACGGAATGCAATAAAAAGTGCGTTTATTAAATTTCCTGAAGCAATAAGATTTTGACGTCTTTAAAATGGATCGCTAGAAATTTCTTTAACTACAAAACCAAGTGAATGAATTCATTACAATGACTTTGCAAGAAAAAAATATTTCATTAAAAACGAATAGTGATCAAATAGAGATGCCCTCACTAATCTACCATATTCATAAAATTCCAGGAGTGTCCAGAGCACTGGAAAACCGCTCCCGAAATTCCAGGAGTTTCCAGGAGCGCGGAAACACTGATGATGTAACAGAGGGTAACTGTTTTCACCGATAGTGTCATGAGCAATCATGGTTGGTATGTTAAAAACATTGTGTTTAAAACATGTTTTTAACAGGTAAAAACATTTATTTTCTGACATTTTTGAAGCGCACTATAAACAAAGTGTCAAACAACATATTTTCAAACTGTCAGAATTTTATTATGAAGCCATAATTTAGTCAAAGTATAGATTTTTTGAAAAATACGATGGTAAGTACCATCGACATAACTAATTGAGCAAACCCAGTATATTTCTGCAATGAAAGGTTCGCTAAACTAGGTTGCGAATTTTGTTTTCGTTACTGTTTATGCAGATCCGTTTATCTAAATACATACGTTGTGCAAAGCTTTCAGTCAATCAATGTATTCAAATTCGTAAGGCACCAATTATACTGTAACAGAAATTTTTAAGCGCAAACATTTTTTATATAGGATTTGATGAAGTCTCTACAACTGTTCAAAGACTGAAATTCTACAACCTAAAGTTCCAAATTATTTACGTTGCAGTAAAATAATAATTAGCAGGAACTATTCAATTTTGGCGCACCAATGGCAATATCCAAAGGATGTTGATGTGAAAAGGATTGATGTGATCCATCAATGACCGAAAATTTAGTTGTTTCTAACATAGGACTTACAGAACATTACTAGTCACAGCATGTACAGAAGTAAAGAGTTCATGACATGAAGATTTAGGATTGTTATGGAAATAATGTAGAAATTGTGACTTCTGTTGTAACATGTGATGAACAGAAATGGGTTTAATAATCTCCGAGGCATGCATGTGTGGAACATAGGATGGAGTTGAAACTGAAACTCATGAAATAACTATGTTTAAAGGCATGAAATATTACTACTCATCACTCATCTCACCTCGTCAAATTCTGTTTCAATACCCATCTCTGCAAGTTCTTGTTGTGATAATGTCGGCTCTGGCTTCTTCTCGATAAACTTCTTTCCACGAACTTTCTTTTCATAAGGAACTGCCTCCTTCCAATCTTCGTCAGCTTTAGCTTTATCCTCTAAGTATTTAAGGAGCTTCTCACGATTGTAAGGCCCCGTATCGGCCTTGGTTGTCTGGTCTCTGCATCGTTCATTTGGAGGAAGGAGAGAATCGTCAGGATCTAACTCTTCCGATAACTCTTTTAGCTCCTCTGGCGTCAACTTTTCCAATAATTCCATAAAATCAATATCTTCATACTCCTTCAGATCCCGACCAAAAACCTTCGTTGACATGTTTTATACCTGCAGGAGAGGAAGTACGAAATTAAGATGAAAGACATCATGAGCATGTTCATGATATACAGAATAACGATATACCGTAGTTGATCAAATCGTGTATGTCATCTACATGCTGCAAGAAAAATTAAACAGACAAGCTGGGGTGCTATGATGCTGTACGCAAAATAGTCATGAAGACGACACTAATCACGTTTCTGAGTTACATTTACTCAATATTATAACCATCACCTGGAATATGGATTACCCTTTCACCGATGGACAAACAGAATCGGTGCTTTGGGGTTAATCGGAAAATGCAAAATAGACCCAGTCGCTGTGTGATGAAAAAGCACGTACATTCAAGTTGATAAACCAGATGACTACGCTTAGACCAGTGACTGAAATTTAGAGAAAGTGCGTAACATAAATATTCGAGCAAACATTACGAGTCGGTTGTGCTTTCGAATGCCTAAAAATGTCGCTCACGTTTGGAAATGGCCCATTCAATTACTATTGAGTAAGTACGTGCTTATCAGGTTTTGCAAGCGTTTCCATGGTGTTCCACAGAATACATAATACAAAATAGTCCGGCGAACAGAAACGGTTCAGTAGGTTAGACGTCGTTCAAGATAATCGATTTTCATCCTCAGTAGATTCTCATTTCATATATGTCGCCGCGACAACTTGAACTGAGTGTACTGAAGAAATCATCCTTTCGCTCTAGTCAGAATATTCTTCTCCATTGAACTCTCATAATTTAGATTATATTTACCTCATCCAAACGGTCACAAGAAGAATGGTACAGGTATGTACTTGTGGTACAACCACTTTGAGAACGTTCTTATTTTAAAAATGCAGGTCACTCTGCTTGAACTCCACATACATTACAAATGCCGAAAATGCATCAATTGATACATTGTCCGGATTACATTATCTATGGAATCCTCTGGAAATGCATATATATCAACATTGAACCTCGAAGCACTCACTTGCTACGATGATGGGTTCCTAGTTTCTGATCTATGGAAATTACGCATCACTCAGTAAATGGAAGTAACATGAAGTTGTTTCAATATTGATCATCAGTCTATTTGCTTTGATAAATGAAATAATTGATAAAAATAAAAAGCCAGTCACTGAGGAAAGAGGCAAAAAGCTTAGATGTTGGCCAATTAGACCTCGACAACCAAGAATTCCCTAATTCCTACAGAATGGCATATAAGGACAGTTGATATTGTCTCTCTGTCCTGTCAAGAACGCCGAACATATGTTCACCAGAATATGGTAGATCTGAAGTTGATTGAGAGCGCATGAAACCAAACTCTGCCTCATATAGGTCATCACTGAACTTCAATTAAGTCAGGGCAGGGTTTTACTTTGGACGTTGAGCCTTTCGCTATGTGGCGGAAATTCTCCAAAAATGCACCGACAATGCTAGAAAAAAACTCCTAGGCACATAGCTGCAAGTGTTGACCTAATATGTTAGCTAAGGTTCATTTCAATTCAATGAATACAACATGACTAAATGCATCGTGATGAAGTAGCTACAAATTTTTCGAAAGTGAAAATTGTCAGTTGGGTGACTGAACCTAGCTACAATAATTTGAAGCATTTCTGTGATAATTTTTTGGATGAACGAAGCTGTCGGCTAGTATATGGTTAACTCTTTCCAGCTGCTGCAACTACAAAATCTCGATCACCTATATCCATTTACGCAATGAATAATACAATCGCTATGATTTAGAACAGCCTTACTTGATTTTTTTGTTTAGAAATATAACTTTTTTTCAACTATATTCAATTTCACTTATTTCCGAAAAATTGGAAAATTATGTTAACATACCGGTATGTATTGACCCACTGTCCTATTTTTCGACAAAAAAATTTATGAATCTATGTTTCATTTCAAAAAGCCTAAAGCCGACCATAAATTGGGTAATTAAAAGCGCAAGATTTAAGCCGACTATAAATTTTGTAATTACAAGGCTTTGTAGTTCTGGCTTTTAACTAACCATCAAAATCTACGTCGTATATTATGAAGCTTTCTGCTCCTGTTGAAATACATAAATTTGTACAAGGATTAAACCAATACACTCGTCTAGGTGGGCGTTTAAATGCCAATTCAGTAATATTTGGAACTTTGCCGAGATCATATTGCCGACAAAAAATGATTGATAACATTTTTTTAATAATGATGCTAGATCACGGCTGAACTGAATCACCAAACCTTAAGTTTTGATCATCGGAAGTAATCCATGAATCCGTCTTTTGCAGTTTGTTATTATTTTCACTGACCGTGTTGAACTAGTCTTGACCGATAACATAATTTTAATCTGGCCGGTAATTTTGATCATCCATGTACAAGCAATCATTCGACAGTTAGTCGTTCAGACCTCGCGAAGCGCTTGACTCATTCAATCAAATATCTAACAACTACAAATCATTATTCCCGGCTTGAATTAAAAGAAAAGGTACATTATGAATGAAAAAAGCGTTAAGTATTCCAAAATATTTCTTTATTCCAGACAAGCGCGTAATGCATCAAAGTTTAAAACACCATGGCGTGGGGATACTGTCGAGCACTCAAAGAGAATGTGGTACTCAAATATTTTTTGAACATGCTGCTGTCTGATCGCTTGCTTATGCTTGACAAGAGCTGACTGTCGACTTTCTTCTGATCTTCCTTTCGCTCTTCTGTTAGGCTGTAACTAGAATCTTTGTTCTTGGCAAAGATGTCACCGCTAGCATCACCACCCTTTCGCCTCTGTCGCTCGGATTTGGCTCTTCGGAAATATGTATCGTTTACACGTTCAGGAATGTCAATACCGGAGATGTCTACCGTCGTTTGAGTACCAATAACGAAACGCTGGTTGACTCGTCTCAAAGGGCAACCATTATATTTGAATGGACCGGTAACAAGTAGAAGTCCACTCTGTAATTGCTTCAGGAAGATAACACGCTTGCCCTTATGTCGACCGGTAAGAAGAATCAGCACACTCCCAGGCACAATTGATTTGCGCAGGCGACGTTGATGTTTAGAAAACAGAGAGGCTGGTCGCGTGCATTTGGTAACCTTCACTTGGGAATCATAAGCCCTGGGAGAACGAACTTTTTTAATTTCCTCTTTGGCAGCTTTCTTCGGCCTCTCTGTCTTCGCCGTTAGGTATCGGTACGCAGCACGCTTCTGTATCATACGAGCACGAGAAAATCGCATTATAGCGCCCCGCAGGCGACGATTTCTTGGCTTGTGAGTCTCATTCGTCTTTGCCATCGCAAGTCTGAAAGGAAAAAGAACATTGATAATAGAAAAACTTTTTTAATGCGTCAAAGACCCACAATTACATTTAAATAAATAACTATGCTATCTAAATTCAGTATGTGGAAGCAAAGAGAATCACAGTAAGCAACTTGACAGCGAGTAATCATCCGATCTGACATGTTCTTAATCCATTTAAGGCCGCCTATGTAAATATCGGCAAATTTTCTATAAAAACGGTGGTAAGTATTTCAGAATGTTATAATTAAGAATAATATATGATGACCAGTTCATTACAATAACCCTATCTTAGAAATTAAAACCGTAACGATTTCGTTACGATGGCGTCATATGATGTCAAAATATACAAAAGCATGTTTTATCAAATGCAGCTTATGAATTGCTCCAAGCAATTCCTGCCGAAGTATGAGTCATAGCTTCAGCATGAAAGCTCTCTATCATATTTCAGAGGTGTTTGTCGAAACTGTGAATTAGCAATTTAATCAAAGGCCTGCTTTATGCTACTTGTCGTTGCTGTTTGCTGTGAAGTCGTTATCGTTGAAATGAGAACAAGTTTTTATATTTCGAAATTCATGTCGAGAAATTGATTCTCTTTCTGCATCGACTCCAAATTCATGGTGGAGTTGGAGACGCCTCGGTCATTCGCAATGTCCACATAAATAAAGAACATCAAGAAATGAACGCATTTGAGATTGTTTAGTATTATGTAGGCCTAAACAATTCTTTTGTCCCGGGTAGTCACTGGTTTCTGCCACTGAGGTCGATAAGACCATCAGCATGCGTATCAAGCATCTCATAAAGATTCTTGCCTTGAAATGCATACAGAGAATGTTTGTCCTATATGCGGAGATGGAAATTATTGATATTTGCCATTATGTTGACTGCTTTTTCTGTTTACTGAAATGATCATTCAAATCATCTTTCGTTGCAATCTCACACTGCCTTACGATGTTACTAACCTCTGAGATATCGTTTGAGAGACTTACCTCTGAGACACATAAACTCATCGTTTCAAAACTCTGATGAAGCATTTACTTATGGAGGTTTTGTGGCAACATTCATATACCGTGATCGTCGGCATTACGCCTATTGCATATTTCAGTAACTTCTTTATCCATAGTAAGCAACAGCTTGGGTATTGTCTTCAGATAGCTACACGGGTTGATATAATCAAGCTAAGCCTTTATAGATATTTTAAACCAGTTTGGGCCATCTCGAGCCTCTGGCGTGCCCTTGTAGGGAGAGACGCATCGTATACAGCCAAAGAAGTTTTGGATTGAAATTGCTCGAGTCGGAGGACATCTTTACATTCTATGCCCAGGCGAACTGGCACCCTGCAATGTTTATGATTAAGCTATCAGAGAAAATGCTTGAGATTTGATCTCTCTTTCACTTGCTTCTGTAGTCTGTACATGAGCTAACAAGTCTAATAGTGAAGAAATTACTACAGCAATTGACTTCGGTTGGTTGGAAAGCCATAGCAACAAGCATTACAGACTCATAGAATACACTAAGAATGCAACATTCCAATGAAATTGTTCGTTTTCAGTATTCACCAAACATTAGTTTTAAAGAAAATTGATAGTATTCACCACCATTTACTTCATTTATATTGTTGCTGTATTTAACATTTGTATATCATATTACGCCAGTGTAACTAAAACGTTACGGTTCAAAAAAATTACGTGCCATGTCATGAATGAATATCCGAGCAAGTATTGATTGCTATTTTCGGTATTTGATGGATAATGAGATCACGCAAATGACATTGACAGTAAATTACATGTGGACGTTCATACACTGAGCCTTTCACTATATTAGCAGATTTTAAGCCCATTTTTTGTCTAATTTCGTGATAAAATATAAGCACTAAAAGTGATAAATTTTGAATTGGCGATTGTTTACCTGAAAATATGTGATAAATAATTTATGGTAATCAAAATATTGTATCATATGTCGCAAGCTGGAGAAGACAGCAGATTCCGAAAAGTGCTGCAACGAAAACGTTACACTGGTGCTAAATGGGTTAAGTTCAAAGGTAATACTCCCAATCAAATTTTCTAACTGCTAATTTTCTAATGACTTATTAATCATCATTTTTAAGCTTAAGATGAGAATATCCTGAAAATGAATTAGGCTCACTTACCCTCACTATCAAGAAAATGCACACGCTAAAAGTTTTGACTTTTACTCGTTAAAAAATACCTAAAACGTGTAGTTTGGTCAATCAGAAACAAATTTTATCACTGAATATAAAAATATTCAACCACAGTGACGATTTCCTGTCACATTTCCACATATCTAATCACTAGTTTGTCTGAAAATTCATTTCGAAGATTTATGATGACGTCACAGCTGCCAATTCATTCCTACTGAGAAGCGGAACGCTGCAAACTAGACAAGACGGTTCACTATGGTTAGCTGATACAGGAATCCTGTAGCATGCAAGCAAACAAATCTCTACATAGAACAAAGGTAACTCAAGTATTTTTAAACAAAGAAGTATCGAATAACAATTAATTACATGTGGTTGATCATGATGCAACACACTGACGCCATACAAGAGGCAAAATGCAAAAGCTGATTGCATGACGGGAAATAAGTTCGTTGTTTGCTAGCTGTAAGACTACAGACTATAAGTCTGTATAAGTATCAGAAACACATGATGATTACAAGAAATTGCCTAGTGCTGCAATTGAACAGTACTTATTACAGAATATCATCACTTAGGTATATGTTATTATTATTATGCAGAAGATTTTTATTTAGAAAATCAAGCGCCAGACGAACTTGAGCAGTTAGGCTCTCTTCAGCCTAGATATCAAATCAAAATCCATACATCATTTTTAACTCGAGAATTAATAATAATAATAAAAAATTTAATAAAACCGGCCGTTCCATCTCTATTTCGTTCCTGAGCTTCCCTGGAAGGGAAGAGTCGCACCTCACATACCATCATGAAATGGCATACACTACACACTCAGTACTCTCAAACAATAGTCGTCATTGACTAAGCAGTGGGCCTTGGACAGCAGCCAGTGGCGTGTGTGTGATCGTGTCACACATCGCTGTCACAGTACCATTCATTGATGAATCCTGCGATGAGACTGAGTGAACCAATTTTCTAACGCCTGTCAACAACTAAGAATTTGACGGGTCAACATAAACGAGAAAACTTAAGCATAGTTATCTGAATTATTGAATCTGAGATCGTTTTCATCATGTGCCATCGTTTTGAATTGGTCTCCACTTCTGGTAAACTGAAAGACTTAAACTAATTATGTGGGTTCGACCTTCATTCAACTTTTCAAAAGCACTCGTCTTTTTGTGAGAGCTTAAACCAACTGGAGTCCCATTTCAAGCATGGCACAGCCTCCTTACCCAAACGGAATAAAGACTGATTTTGTGCTGCTCCTTCAACAAACATGATAAACATATCTTATATTTTGTACTTAAGAATTTTCTTCGAGATTCTTCAAAACATGAACACTGCCATTATCTATAGGACAATCCATTTGTTTCTGCGTACATTTGTACATGCAGCTTCATACCGTTTTGGTGATTTTGAATGTGTTCAGAGAGCACTTCTGCTAATCAGCTCTCATTGGGAAAATCACCAATGACAAGGAACTTCTGCGTCACTTTAACGCCTAGACGATGCGGCTAGGTCGACTTTGAGTGAAATGATTCAAGCAGCTTAAGCAAGACCGTTGACTGAAATGGAAAAAATACGAAAATCTCCGGAGTGCACCTTTGAGTGAGTAGGCCTACAGCCTGACTGGAATCTTTACATCAAGCGCGCCGGCACAAAATTCTATTTATAGATTATTCCAGACTAAGGCGCGCCGGCACCAAATTCAATTTATAGATTCTACTCAATAAAAATCCGCATGATGAATTTAATGAGCGCCGTAACCGAACACAGTAATTTAACTTGAACGAGTACGTTTTCATCCTTTCATTCGCAATATTTTTTGCGTTATATTTGCACGAACGAATAGGATACAGGCCATAGTTCCACAGAACTGATTTACGCCGTATCTATAGAAACGTGTCTCTTTCATGGAGTTTGTCCGAGCATCTCATACTTAACTCATCAAGAAACTTCGCAACTCTCCTGCGCTTCAACGATGATGAATAGGATGAGAACAAGTGCGAAACAGGGATCAAGTGTTCGGCCATCACTGATAGAGCGAAAAATAATGATGTGTAAATTTTGGTGTTGGGAAGTCTGGTAAGGCTTCTGGTTTGAGACTGGCTTCGTTACTTAACCAGTAGTATCTATATTTTTTGATCATTATTATCGAGTACTCTCTACAGTACACTGTTTGTTACTACTCCGTTAGAATCCTAAAATGTACTTCATCAAAGGCCAAAGCGCGCCGGGATATGTTCCATTTTTAGAAAATATCGCTTATCGAGCGCGCCGGATTAATCCAGCAAAACATGTAAAGATTCCAGTCGGGGCCTACAGATACTGTATAATACAGCACAAATGATCACATTTAGTGAATAAGGTTCATTCCTATAATTCGACATTTCAATTGATGAATGATGCATGCAACTTGCATCCGTCACTCATCTGCTTCGGCTAAGAATGTGTAAGGTTTGTGTGGTCGAGGCAGGTCAATCAACCTTCCCAGTCAACGAAGACATTGTCAGCATAACTCTGCATGCATGTTGAACCACTCACTCGCATTGGAGAGTTGTCGGAACTGACGTCATCAAGAAACTTCGCAACTCTCCTGCGCTTCAACGATGATGAATAGGATGAGAACAAGTGCGAAACAGGGATCAGGTGTTCGGCCATCACTGATAGAGCGAAAAATAACGATGTGTAAATTTTGGTGTTGGGAAGTCTGGTAAGGCTTCTGGTTTGAGACTGGCTTCCTGACTTTAGGGTCTACCATCTTACAAGAGATACAGTAAAATTCATGTTTGGTAAATCGTGTCCAGACCCAACATTGGCTGGACTGTACTCGTATAGAAAAATAAAAAAATTCGACGGAATCTGCTACCAGCATAGACCATGGCATTGACAGAGTGACACGGTCTTCTTTTTTCCTATTATAATCTCAATAATCTGAACTGAAAATTACAGCCAGTTGACATGATGCGTGAATTGACGAAACCGTGTGATCAGCATCAATTTTAAAGAATTCCTCATTAGCAAACCATCCTCTACTGTGCTTTTCGACATCCATGGAGTTGAAAATTGTACTTGTCGGTGACTGTACTGATAGGGCGAGTTCATTGTTTGACCACCATGGTAAAGTGAAGAGAGTAGGATGATGGGGAAGTCGTTGGATATTCGCATCGCAAGGTGGTGATGCCACACTGACCGATTTGATGGAAAGCTGAACAGACCAAGAAAAGTTGACGATATGTTCTGGATAGAAAAACATTTTGCCTAGTGCGATGTAAGACCGAAGGATGAACATACTGGTCTACTTGAAGAACTATTGCGATAAGGCCGCTGGGTATTTCCTGAAGACGCTTATGGGCAAAATCACATCATGGGTAAATACGAAGAGCGTTCACAAAGGATGTCAGACGATAACTAATAGTCAACATGATGAAAAACGGATCTTGAAATTGAGGAACGTTTGTGCTACGTAAAATGACCTTCTCCATTGACTTCAAAAAGATCCCTTGTTCAACCACGGAACTTTGTAGCTAGCAAGCAATTTGACAGGTTTTCCAGAGCGGAATTGCCTAACGTGACAGTGTGCTTATGAGAAAATTCAATTAATGACGTCGGATTTGATGAAGTTACTCCTGATTTCTTAAAATGATCTCTAATATATTATCAAGCACTAAACTATGCAGAATTGCTGTGCTTAGTACATAAATGCATGAAAGTATCCCACCTGATTGTGTGTACAAAAACGAAAAGTGATGCGATTTCGGTTTAAATCCGATGATCTATGTTAATTACTTTAACAAAATAAAATCTTGTGATTGCATTTTATCGATAATTTTTGGATTACGCGTACAATAAAGTTTCAAAGAAAAGGTGACAGTCATTTTCAGAAAGAAAGATTGCAAACTTCGTGTTATTTTTTTTAAGTTAATATTTATGGCACGATCCGTGAAATTCGTGGCCTTTCGCAAATGTATTAAGAATTAATTAAGAATTAAGAATGTATTAAATGCTGTATTAAGAAAGGATTAACGATGATACTCTTACCCGGTATTTTTTTCAATTATGAATCTGGAATTTCCGTCTTTACACTCGGTCAGTCATCAGTCGTAGACTTGATGTGCTCATCTTCTTCGGTGACGAACACAATCTATGACCGGATTTTCTTCAACGTGTAAACACAGAAGAAAAAGCTTGAGCAAAGATATTTAACCGTATTTAACACTACTTGCTCATATGGAGCCTGAGACCAGTGACATGGATTGATCTCAATGGATTGATCAGTAAACATATTTTTTTAGAACCAAGAAACTATGCATTAACGTTCAATTAATGAATCAACTGATAAACAAAATTGACTTTTCCCATGACTCTTTCATGAGTTTCTCGACAACCATGGAATTATTCATAGACATCGGATAACATTATCAGGACCATAGACATCGAACAACAACAACTAGGTCTAGACCGGACAGCTCCTTTCTACTTCATTAAAATTCGTGGCAAGGTCATTTGGTCGACCAAGAGAGGCTTTAATTCAGAATTTTGTTTTAAGTCATCAAATTAGCTGTCCGCCAACTCAAGTTTTCGTCAGTTCTTGGAACTGCGATTTAGTTAATTCTTCAAAATAATACACAATATATTGATTATGCATGATGAAATCAGACACCAGCGGTTTTTGTGTTCTGTCTTGCTCTCATAATTGCAAAGTTTCTTTTGGGTGCAACTTTCCTTCGAATATTGCGTGACTTACTTGGCTACTGCAATCAGATATATATCAAGATAAACATATCGGAGTATAAAGATTGCTGTGCCAATATTGACTTCTTGTTTTTTCTTGCTTAAACTTTGCTCGGTTTTGCTTCGTACCTTTTGGTTCTTCTTGGAAATGTAATGATTTCTCATGCAAATCAATCTCGTAAATATAAAATAGAAACCATCAACACCAAATAATGAAGCGGTCAAATGATTTTTCATAACTTTGGGTGTTTCGGAGTCGCTTTTATCTAAAAAATGAGCTATTTACTGGCCCATCCGGTGATATAACGACTGCCACTCTTTTGACTATTCATTTTTGAGTTTTTGTGATTATCTGAAATGACTCGGCGTTGTTTGGTCACTTACCCATTTGTCAATGTGCTTGCAAATTCATGTCAAGGATTCGTGATAATTTCACAGCTTGCAATTCACGCTTTCTGAAAAGCAGAACGCCTCACACTAGACAGGAGGTTCACTGTTGCGGTCTGATAATTTTTAAGTAGACCAGAGGTAACCAGAATACTAATGAAAAAAATATAAGCTGAATAAAATGAAATGAATTCAGAATTGCCACCCAGATCAAAAATCTAGAACCGGGAAATATTCCGCTATCACCCTGGATTTCCCGAGGTCATACTAAATCATGTCCACTACTACAAACAATAATCGCAGTCTTTTATGTAATTGCATGTACAATTCACAGTATTGCTACTTAATTCGCGCACTGAATGAAAAAATGGAGAACGAAATACTTATATAAAATAAAATAAATATTAATGATGCCAATTCATGATAGAGAGATAGCTTTCATCTTAATTGTCAACCAAAATTCCAAGCTGATTGTGCATGCAATTTTATTTCTATTATAGGTCCATTACATAGGTGTATTGCTTTGGAATGATTCATATTAAGGCTATGCGCTAGCCTCTCCTTCTCGCACCGATAAACCGTTCGGTGAGCTAAAAATTGTAAATCGTTACACCAAAGCATATGTTTAAGTACAACCGAAATGTAATTGTAATGTATAATGTGTGAAGGCCCTACCCGGAACCACAAAACATCAATGACGAGTTTCTCAAGCAAAACTAACCACTCCCTCTATCTTTTTTTCTCTCTGAGATGCTACGATGTCACTCCGGCGGAACTCTGGACCCACGGATGCTACTATACATCCTAGCATGATGGGCAAGATCATCGTACGGAGCACCGGTATTCATTGACGGAGTACTCATTATAAGATTCCGAATTTCTGAAGTCGCGGTTATTGAGATTTCTAAAATGGTCTATCATGAACTTGAATTATCTAAATTGGGTCTACTTCTAAGTTCAGATATATAGTATTGCTTTACGCATCATAAAAATACGATAAATACAAGAAATATGTCATTACTGCAGTTGAACACTGAAGGTATTTAACTACTTGGAAAATCAAGCGTTAGATGAACTAGAGCAGCTTGGTTCTCCTCTTTCTAAATACATCACATGAAAGCTGTCGAACTTCCTATCCAATTAATGGGCAAAAATCTCAGGATCGACTATCTCTAATATGGTCCTGCTGTCCTTCAGCTTGTTTTAAGTTGAATTAAAACGGCAGTAAATTAGTCCATGAATCTAGTAAATTTTCTGACTCAATTTTGCATGAAAAGCTAAAGTCTGCTAAGCAAAAAATGCCTAAAACGCAAGTTTCAACTTAACAGACATAGTCGTTTGTAAAGATGATTTTGACTGGGTCTGCTGTTTTTGAAAATGATTGGAGCAAGGAATGATTCAAATATCAGAACTTTGAATAAATTTCATGTCCATATACATATAATAATATGTATGTCTCACAATGCAAGCATTAAAATATGAAATAAGATTTCACGGAATTAAGCCTACATCATCAAAGCGTATTTTCAATGTTCATGTGTAAATATCTTACCCAAGTCTATTTGTATTAACTGAATGCGACTAATCAATAAATTGATAAATATTGTTAGGTGGTCTAGACTAGCCTACGCTACACCTAGATTATTGAACATGGCGTGTAGGTATTTTATAACTATGTTAGTAGATGTGACTTACATGTGTTACTTTAGAAATAAATTTGATTAAAAATTATACTGATTCTGTTTTTGCTGTGTGTTGCATATGGAGGTCAGTGTATTTGCATCGGAGTTGAAAAACTCCACTCCGGTAATGCAGGAGTTCTGATTCAAACGCTGACTCTGGATCGACACAGCGACAAGCGGGGAATTAATCCAACCAAAATGGCAATTTTAAATTTCAGCTTGTTTCTCCATACATACATGTGTATGATCGTGATAAGTCGCAAGAATAGAATTTTCTGTGGTATTTTGTTTTCGCTTACTTGGACATCAGTGCAGCAAATAGCTGTTGTTAAGATACGATTTAAGCGTGCGTTTGTCTTTCAAAAGCAAGGTGTTATATATATTTTTAAAGACCAACCTATACTTTCAAATTTCTGTAAAACATTGAACACATCTACAACAAAATCACGGAATGTCACATATTAGCAACATGTATGACCACTACAAATGAAACCTCAAGATTTTTAATTGGTCATGAAAGCATTGATGACACATGTATGCATGTTTTGATGATAACAAAGTCTGTCAGCTTTTGCATCTTCCAAAATCTCTGTTACACTGAGACTGGAGATTCGAACTCCAGATGCATGAAGACCGTCATGATGATAGATGGCAATTGATTATCTCATATAGCCCTAATTGTTGGAATAGTACGCTAAGGAGTGCTAAGTAAGATTTTGAAGAATTCTTTGTTTTCTCAGGAGAATTTAGGTCTAAATCAAATATTTTAGATCAAATAAAATTGAAAAAAATCATTTTTAAATAAAATCGTAGGAATGACAACGTGGTAACGGGGCCCAACGTCGTTTTTGAGGCATAATTGTAGTTATTTCCTGTCTTGCTACTCACTCTGTTACTACTTTTGTTATCATCTGATCAACAAAATGTGGAATAGTCCCCTATTATAATTTTGGAAAGGAATAGAGATGCGAGAAAGTTGTTAAAAACAAATCCTATCTGCAATTCGCGCTTTAGGGTGAGTATGCACCTATTTAGACTTTTCGAAACGGCAGTCGCCACCGAACTGTGATCTGTACAGGGGTGCACCAAACTTACTTTGGCCGGCTTTGGTGCACTGGCGGGTGCTTGGTTTCTGAAATTCTAGAAATAGATCACACGTCTGCCGCGCAAGTAACGTTGTATCTGGCGCGCTCGGCTCTGACCTCCTCGCGCCTGGTCCTGGCTTCGGTGCGCCTTGCCTCGAATTCGGCGCAATTTTTTCAGGTATGCTGTAAAACATCATAATAAACATGCTGTAAAACATCATGATAAGAAAAATGTGCGGAGTAAAACTTGCTGACAGAAAGAGCACTGACGAATTAATGAAGCATTTGGGTTTGACGGAGACGGTTGTTGAGGTGGTGAAAAGGAGTAGCTTAAGATGGATGGGTCACATCCTGAGAAGAGATGATACACATCCACTTAAGAAAGCATGGACCTTTGAGAAGGAGGGAAGACGAGAAAGAGGAAGACCAACCACGTGGAAGAGCATGGCGCTGAGGGAGTGCAAAAGAGCTGGTCTGAAAGCAGAAGATGCAAGTGATCGAGCGAGATGGAGGAATGGCGTGTCAGCGTGGTGCGAACGTCAGTAACCCCTCGCAAGAGGGAAAAATGCTGACGAAAATAAATGATGATGATGATCTGGCGCACTCGAAATTCGGAAATTCGAAATGCGGTCTATGTACAGATTGCAAATGGGAGTGGCCATTACTACGCCTGGTCTGATGCAATTTTGGTCTTGCGGCTAATGCACCGGCAGATCAGCTGAACCGTTGACATTGACTGCTGCATAGGCAGATAAGCAGGCAGGAAAAACAAATTATCTGCAAAAAATCGCTTAAGGATGGGAAATGCGTTTCCCTTGCTACAAGGGTCACTAAGTTTCTCAAAACAACTTAGCAGACGAAGAAAAACAAATCAACTTTCAAGACACACGGATGCTCATTTCTTGCTATAGGCCTATTGAGTCATTTGAAGTCCTCTAAAGCTACGAAACATGAGGCGCGGCAATAGAAGAATGAAGAGTAATGGACAGGATCATCCGGTGAAATATCTACTGGCTTACTGACTTTACATGTGGAAACACAACATTTGCATGATGTCTGACTCATGTTTTTGACATATCTTTACAAACATGTCATTACCCATTGAGTATTTTGTCAGCCACAATGTTTGGTACCCCTCTCGTGTAGGTTTGAGTGTTCAAGTCAGGGGTCGAAACTCAACTAGACGAGTACCTGCTCATGACTGACGGAGGAAGTATTATGCTTTATATACCTTAATCGGTAGGTGAAGTAGTGGTCGAAGCATTGTAATTCTAATCAAGTAATTGTAGATGTCGACAAATGAAGAAATCCTTGATTCCATGAAGTATTGTCGGCGGATTAAGAGACTGGCGATAACAAATTCAAGTGGATAAATTGTATTTTCCATGTGTAGTCTTAGGTAGAGTGTGTATAGTTCGATTTTTCTCGGAGTAGTAGTGTTTACTAGAGAGTTATATTGCTTACCTCGATTATCCACTTTCCACTTGTCCACTACTAACATTAACCACCGCGTGTAGTATCAGTTATCGTGTAGCATCAGTCCACTTTTAATCGATGTAGTAGTATGATTGAATTTCTATGTTCTACCTGCACTTTTCCAATTTTTATCTATTGGTCTCCTGTTGTTTTATAATATCCATTTCTAATTTCCTCAACACATGGTGATCATTGTCCTTTTTCGATTTTCAATACCAGCATCTGCAGTCGGTACAGCCGTCTGTTTAGAGCGTGTATGCGGCAGTATTTGGAATCCATGGTGGTACAGTATGCCAACAGTAAAATGAGTGGTGTCACAGGTCTTAAGATTTCAAATTTTACCAGTAACTGTGCCAAAGCTGATCAATTTCAATTCGTTGCCACCAGAAAGATCCATTGAGTTCTTTTTAGAACTGATTAATCCAATGGCTACAACATCACTGCATTTGTGCATTTGCTGATTAGAGAGCTACATCAGTTCTCATCTGGACTACTTCAATTAATAATTTAGATTAGCAAACAATTTATTATATTGTAAATGGCTGCTGTGATGATTTTCATCATCGTATGAGAATTAGTAGATTAAAGACATGAATCTCTCAAGCCAGATCGACAAGAAATTTAATCTAATGCAAATTATAATAAGTAGACTGCACATATTTCGTTTCTTCGCTTACTCTGATATTCACCAATGTAAAGGACAAACCACGTGCTTTTGTGGAAACATATGGAAATTTCAAAAAATTTCATGTAATAAAACAAGAAAAGTGGTCGACATAGTGAGGCTTTAATTGCCGTGACCTTGACCAGCTGTCCAGTCTAGACCTTAATGATTAATGTTCGATGTCTATGATCAGGACTAATAATGTAATCCGATGTCTATGGGATTATTCTTTGCAATCAAATTGTGCATACATCATCGAAGTTCCATCCATGCTTCATGCCTGCCTTCTGGCTTTTAGGAAATCAAAATCCGACAGCTGTAAATGAGACTGCGGACGTCAATGTCACAGACCAGCAAGTCGTACAACCATGGACATCGAACCATTAATGCACGAATACATGGCAGAGATAGTGTAAGATGGCACACATTATCGCACCATGAGGATCAGGCCAAAGAAATTGTATCTTTCATGATGAGTGCAACTTTTCACATTATCTTCATTATCCCATGCTCTCACCAAAAACACATTTCACATCCATTTTTTTCGATTGTTTGTAAACATAGTTTTAAAATGCAATCAACTCTTGCTTTTACTATAAGATAAGTTTTTCAGCTATCATTTACACGAAAAGAATTATATTTCGAAAACAATTGCAATGAAATTAGTGAAATAATAATCCTATCTTCTATTTTCTTAATAATTGTGCCATCAAAAAAAAAAATGGTTTAAGCATGTATTTGTAATGGAAATCCGACTTATCAAATTCAAATATACACAGATAAGCATCAGTTGCCTTCCACAATGAACCATTGGGAGCCACCATCGTTAGGCACCGCTGTCTTGACAACACATGTCCATGATGCTATTCTGTTTTCCCTGTCCATGTCCGTTCTAGTCTTTTACTGAAGCAGTGTCGGATTGCCATGGATTCAATATCTCAAGATCCGACTTTCCCTTTGCCAAGGTTGGGAAGCAGAATCAGATCTTATCTTTTGTATGAAGACATGCTGCCATTCGGCTCAACAATTTCCTTGATAATTGCATTATTTTTTACCTTGTTGTGACACATGCACATGAAGAATTTCCAAGAATGGAAATTCAATCAGCTTCTTTCTACTCACAAGTAAAAAAAGTCTGTAGCACCAAATCGCTAGTATATAAATAAGAACAATTTGCAAAAATTAGTCAGATATATTTTGGACCACAGGAACATAATCTGTAGATAAATAACAAGTATTCGCATAAAAGCTGAATCTCTTGATACAAAAGTTTCACTGTGATTTCACAATTTGCTGACACTCTACCACGCTGATTCGGCACTCTACCAGACTACGACAATATGCTTGCTCTATGATGCTTGCATACGTTTGTGCTCGGGAGTGGGGGAAGACAACTGTAGGATAATCATGATTGCTAGAAAACAAAAATATCATGAGCAATGAAGCATCTAGGGTAGATATTTGCAATTTTACATTTGTATCATCAAGCCGCTTGTGACTTCTTCAAGATGTTTGCTTCCTTTAGATGAACTTTTAAAAAATTGTCTACTTACTTTCTGATATCAGTAGCATCTTAGATGAATTGATGTTTGATATATTGAATTAGCTAGACATAAATTTGGTCACGCTTGTTCGTGTAAATGGTAGAGAAATCTAATATTTTTACCCATGGCAAGCATAGACAGGACATTACAAGCTTTGAAGAATTATCCAAGAGTTGCGATCACGAATGTAAAGAGCTTGCCAAGAAGTAGACCTCCGGTAAGTTCAGGTCTATAAATAGTGATAAAACTAGAAAGCATGTTGATTCATGTTTCTTTGACAGATGTGTGGTGTTATAAGGTGCAAATTTGCTATCGTTATTCAGCAACACGTATCAGGAATGTGACTGAATGTGAGAAAACATGAGTTGTGAGGAACCATGTGATGGTTGTGAAATAATGTGAGAAATGTGTCTTGTAAAAATCTTGAGCTGCTTGATCACATCGTTCGTCGCTGGCAGCTGCACCCTCTATTCCCGGCTTGCTGATTATGTTTGAACAAGTGCGCATCATGTACATTGAAAAATTCGCGAATAACTGAAAAAAAATTTTACTTGCCAATTTTTCATGTGCCTCCTGCTTGTTTGAGGACCAGGCATCAGACAAAGCTTATGTTATTTCAAAGAAATTTGTGTCAAAGAAAGTTCCCCAGATTGACGTGAAGAGGATTTTGTAGTGACCGGTATTTTTAATATCGTAGTAAAAGTAGTTTAATTGTAATAATAACTTGTAGGAACCATAAATCTCATTAAGCAAAATCCAGCCAAGTAAAGTAGTAAATTCAAGCTATATTGCAGTTAGTTAAGTGATCACAAGCTGTTCATAGTAAAAGAGACCTGAGCGTAGGATACAAATAAACATGTTTCGGTTACTACAGATTTCCTTTTGCTTACCTTGCCGCTTGTTGTATTGGTAAATAAGTATTAGGCCTATATTATATTTTATTTTTTTACCGAGAAGAGTGGCATTCTAAAAAGCAGTTTATGTCGCGATGAATACAAAGTAATTGGCAAGTCTGTGCAAAGAGTTTTCAAGTAGAGGTGACGCACAATAATGATGAAATGACAGACGACCTTTCGGGTAATTCAGATCCCTAGGTCGTGGCAAAGAAGCTTGCCACTGCATACAACCAGTATGGTAGCAACAGAAAGTTAGTGGTGTTGCTCCTAGCTTGTGTTGTGATATAGGTGCGAAGTGAAACAATGGCTCGCCGCAAAAAACTGGACTTCTAAGGTAGCTTTATTTTGCTTCCTGTGTAAGGCAGTACTTAAAGCTCTCAATGCATTTGACATAATTATCATTCTGTCGTACATCTCCATTCCACCGGCATGCTAATCTTGAGATGTTGTTTTATTGTTTCTCGCTGTTCAATGTTTCCTCATGATACCCAATCATCATTTAACAAGTTACGTAGTTACTGCACCGAAGTTGTCTCTCTCATTTGTGCGACGTTTGTAGTCGCAGATGACGAGCTCCTGCTCAACTAAGTAATTTGTTCTGATAACCGACGGAATTCTAGGGGAGTGGAAGCGAAGGCTGCTGAAGGAACGAAATGGTCGTTCATGAACGCAGGCCGAGGTTTTGTCAGCATTGTGTCGAGTTTCTTGTCCTATGCGAGATTGAAAAGTCAGCCTGCATGTGCACATGTCTGCGTTGTGTGAGAAATAAATTAATAGTGTTGCCATTTCAGTCAGTTTGTATGGCAGTCGCAAATTACAGCTGACATCAAATTGGAATGTTCATTGAATGAGTCATAAGTCCACTGTCTTAATTAATTTGACTACTGGATCTATTGTCGTCGAGTGTTCTATCGCTTTAATGGATATAAGAAAGTCTGATGAAGCAGAAAAGGTGTCTTTATCCAGTTTTCCATGTGATAGAGATCTATGGAAGAAATAGCTCGTGAATTTACGTCGTGCTGATCTCAAAAGTTTTGATTAAATGTCAGACATGATAACAGTCTGCGATAAACACTTTTGCCAGCTGACTTTGAAAGCAAGCATTGGAAGAAAATGAAACCTGATGTGCAGTGGCGGCTCGTCCATTTGGGCAGGTGGGGCACTGCCCCACCTATTGAAATGTTGTCTAACTTAAATAACCAGCAACATCAGTAGTAGACTCCATTTCATGATCATAAATTTCAACTATACTTCATGTACATCTATTCCATTTGCGCGACAGTGACGATAGCAGAATCCATCAATCGTTTTCAAGACTGATGGGCGCGCCCAAGCATCGAGATTGAGATGACGTGAGAGTGGTTCATTTCACGATCTGAGCGAATAGACAGAATTAACACGCGATGAATGCGTCACAGAATGGGCACTCGAGAGGGAGCCCTAACGCTTCTGATTGGTTAACCGTCAATGCAAAGACAATGCATTGTGATTCCCTTTTTACTGAGTGAGGTGATGAGGTTAGCACCAGCGATCAGTCCATAGAGGTAGATGGATCAGTCCATGAATAGACAAAATGTTGCTTCAACCGTGTGCAATTAAATGCAGTGACATAGACTTACACATGTATAGCATGTTGCTAACATATTCTTTGCTTTTCATTTACAAAATAAGATCCTTTTAGACTAGATTTTTGATTATGTAAAAATTTCATGCTTATGCCCCACCTGGACCAAATGTCACGAGCCGCCACTGCTGATGTATATCCTCCAGTTCATCCAAACGTCCACTTGAGCAAGGTTGTGATCACCTCATGACTAACTAACTACAGTACCTTCAGATGTTACACTTGATAAAGAAAATGAGCTGATATCTAAATCAAACAAGGAGACACGGTTGAGTGGTGCTTTTAAAAAATTTGGTGAAATTTTTACGTAATAAATTTGCTGCGAGAAATTTCAGATGACAATTTTACTATACCAAGTGGCTATTAAATGTTCGAATGTGAGAACAATTTGATTACATTATTCATCACGAAAATGCAGGAAAATCCATTTCTGAAAACGTCAGTAGCTATTTCAAACGACTTGAAATTCTCTGTTTTTAACGACAGGAATCTATTACCGAAAGGACAATTCAATCATTTATAACATAACAAGCCAAGTTAGTATTTCAATAGAAATAGAACATTCTAGCGTTCCTGAAATCAATGTGTGAATCGCATAAAGAAACGCCTGTTAACTGCGGTAGCAACATCGAATAACATGCTTGTTGAATCGGTGCCGCTCTGCAACAATTTTCCGGTCATGAGTCTTTTGTGCTTCCCTTTTTTGTCAGTTGCGCCTCTTCTTAGTGCAGCTCTGATGCAATCGTAAAAAGTTTTGAATAGAAAATGATGACCACAGCAGTATATAAAAGAACTATATAGTGGCTTTAGTGGTTTCTTTATGTTACAATCAGGTTGCCGTCAATAAGAGGACTGTAGCAGCTTTCTTCTGGATTGAATGTGCTGCCATCAGAGGCTGATGTACAAAGTGTCCTACCTTCGATCACGCTTGTGAAGCCTAGATGATAAAGACACAATTTGCATCATGCTTTTTGAAAAGATTTTCACTGTTTCAGAAGAAAATCAGAGTGGCGAATTCGTCAGCCTTTCCAGCGAGGTGATGTTGCGAAAATTTTCCTGCTAGAAAATGTAGTGACTGTACGTTTTTTGATTGACGATACAAGTGTTGACCTTGATTCATCTGGTGGAACAATAAACTGTCCTACTTGAGCTTGCTTCCTGTGTATTTTTTTATATTAAATTTGGTCGGATCAACAGCCGATGTCCGATTTCATGCAAATGGAAAAGCATCAAAAGTGTTCATATCAAATCTATCATGTCCTATCTGATTTATTTTCAGACTTGCGTTGTAATTGTAATTGCGATTACAATTAGATGTAATTAGTAACTGTAATCAATCACAATTTTTTTATGCATGTAATTTGTAATTGTAATCAATTACATCTCATGAGTTATTGACACAAGTCTGCTGGTTTTTGTTCGTTATTTGCTAATGCATGATGAGTCAGAGGATATCTGTGCTTTCAGATTTTGACAAGAAAAATGTTTAAATTGTTTCACATAATATTTTGAAGCTACTGAATGTCAACCCTTCTGTAAATAAGAACAGCATAAGCTGAACTAAAATGTGTAAACTTCAAAATAAAACATTGAAGTGATAAAATAATGAGCAAATTGTGTTTATATATTTGAAACGTTTTGATTTTATGGCTCTTTGCATCCAAAATGAAAATATATACTACTCATATTCACAGGCCTGCGAAGAGAAGTAGTACTGGCAGCTTTCGCTTCCGCTCCTATAGAATTCCGTGTGATAACCTAGTGTGATGTCCAGGTAATATAGGGAAGTCCGGTGCAAAGTCTGTTTTTATCCAAAAGCTATTGACTCATGCTACTATCAAAGACATGGTGTCCGCGTCCGTGTCCTTGGGAAAAGTCGGGAATTCAAGAAAAGTGGGGGATTTTAGATTGACTAGCGTCATTAATGTTTCAAACATGGGTGCTCAAGGTTTAACGAACCACACTAAGTCAAATGGACACAAACTCGCAGCTAGTACTGCGAACAAGCAACCGAATATTTCATCATAGTTTTGTGTTTCGAGGTCAGTCAGCAATTGAACAAACGAATGAGAAAAAATCGAAAGAATACCCTTTTGTTTTTGAAGTGTAGTCAGCAGAACGAATCCCGGTATATTTTCTGGTAGTGGATCGACCACATTTTCAGCGAGTATGCCTGTCGTCCAAATATCCTCGGATACATCTTCTTGTTCTTCAACTGGTGACCAGTGATATCCTCTGCGAATACACTTGTCGTCCAGATATTCTCGGATACGTCTCAGTGCTCGTCAGTTACCCCCTCACACAAAGGGATCTCAATAAAATATATGTACGCGACAATGTATTAGGGGCGGAAGTTACATGGATGATGAAGAGTATCATGAGTCATAAGTCCTACCGCAGTAACGATGCCATTCCAGGTATTCTCAAAGCAGTGCTCTCAGACAGCCATGGCAAATTCTTTCAAGATGGGTCGAGATAAAATTGGATATTCTATTTGCTATGGATTAGCTCCTTTCTTCAAAGATCAACTTGTTCAAATCATTTCAAACAATGAGGACATTGTTATGTGTTTTGACGAATCTCTAAACCGTGAATTCCAAAAAGGGCAAATGGATTTGCTCATTTGCTATTGGAACGAGAGGAACATTGTGTCAACTAGGTGCTATAATTCAGTTTTTCTGAATCGTGCAACCGCTGTGGATCTTTTGGATGCCTTTAAAGAAGGTTTGGAACCCATACCCTGAAGAAAGTGATGCAAATTTCCATGGATTCTATGAATGTGGCTGATTCAGATGTGTTCCCCATTAAGTTTTGTGCTGTGAGATGGTTAGAAAGTTGCTGCTGTGGCAGATAGAACATTGCAAATCCTAACATATGTTAAGAAAAATGTTGATTTTAATGGACAGAAATCAAAAAGCGAAGTTTTAAACATGTGAAGGCTTACCTCGATGACCCACTTCTTCTTGTAAACTTAATTTCTTCAAATCAGTGGGACTACTGGTAGAACCTTTCTTATCCAAATCTCAAAGTAATGAACTCTTTCTGCCATTGATGCACGATGCACTGAAGGATATCATGCAGTCTTTGCTGTCGCGCTTTATGGACGCTGAATCACTTTCTAAGCTCAGCACATTGAAAAAAATTGCTGAGCTTGATTTGAAGCCAAACAGTGGCCTTCTTTTGAAGCCCAATGTTGGATTTGGTGCAGCTTCGGTTATTAGAAAACTTGATGAAAGGACAAAAAATCTGTTTTACACTGATTGCCGACGGTTTTTTTCCTCGATGGCTCAAAAACTGATTGAACGTTTGCCTCTGAATTACAAATCTATGATAAATTCCAGTGCTATTTCACCAAACCTGATGGGAACAGACGTCAGTCTTTCCGAAAAACGTGTGTCAAAATTGCTGGAGATTCTGATGAAACAAAATCGAGTATCTCCAGAAGTTGCTGATTGTGCCAAATTACTTATATAAATATAATGAATGGCTTGATGAATTTTGCTTCAAGCTTGTCGTTAATAGTAGCGAAAGACAAGCCTTGTGGTTTGTTGTAGAGAAGATGCTTCTGTTCTCACACAGAATCGCGCAAGTAGAGAGTGGATTCTCGATCAATAAAGATATGATTGTCGAAAATTTGGCTGAATCATCTTTGGTTGCGCAAAAGAGTTGTTTATGTTGCGATAACAGAAGCAGGTGGACCTCTGTGCGTGGCAGTCGCCCCACTGATCATGAAAAGTCTCCGATGTGCTCGTCAAAGATATCGCTGCGATTTGGAGGTCGAGTGGATTTGCGGATGCAGTATACGTCATCAGATGAACTGGTTAGAAAGCAGATTGAAAGTATTTCGCAGATTGCCTCACAGAAGTGAAAGAAACTAATTCCGTTTTGTACATGTATTGCTGAAGCTGGTGAGGCGTTTTATGAATGAACTATTGTTTTTATAACCACTAGAATTTATTGGTAATCATGTTCCGAATATGTCTGAACCCGATTTTGTTTTCACTATCCGTTTTGGCTCTTTTTGCTAGTTTTTTCATAAATTGAGGCTGTTGAGGCCTCAATTAAATTATTTGTTTTTAATAAGGGAAGAAAAGGCTTTATTGAGAAATTTATTGGTTGAAAAGAAATGCACAATCGAAAGTAGAAAAAGTACTAAATGTTAGGCAGGGGATCACGAGGAAAAGGTTTAGGATGAGTTAAGCGACCATGGGATGAACGATTAAAAAAGTAATCAAAAGTTTCATCCGTTGTTTATTATCAATAGACACCACACCCTTGTCTGGCACATGCATGATTATCAATTACTTAATAGTAGCATTTAAAAAACATGTATCTGAAATTCGGGAAGAATTGGGAAAAGTGGGGGAAAATCGGGAATTTAGACATTGAAATGCCGCGGACACTCGGAAAAAAGGGGCATCACAAAATATAAAAATAAAGAACTATATATATATATATATATATGAATTCAATGGGCCTCCATATGGTGAAATCAAAACAGATTGATTTTGATAAAATCAATGTTCACCAGACGCGTTTCAGAGTTTGCGATGTTGCACATTTCCATATCATGTCATTTTTAAACTGTACAGTCAAATCATTCATCTCATACAAAAGCATTGTTGTTCGATTTTTTATCCATTGAGGAAGGAGTTGTAAACTCTGAAACGCGTCTGGTGAACATTGATTTTATCAAAATCAATGTTCAATTTTCTCAAGTTAAATCAAGTTCACTGCATGTTACCCTTACCATATTTGTTTCACGGATGGATTACAGTCGACCATCAGACCGCAGTGAAGAAGAAGAAATTTCTACAGAAAAACTGAAGATAACACTATGAAATTCAAATGGTCAAAGTATAGATGTAGATTGTGACTTGAAGCTTGATTATGAAAATTTTCTTCGATGTTTACATTTTCAGACGATTTCATTTTTTTACTGAGGAGATTGCTTTTGGCTATAAAATATTTCTCTGAGAGACATAGATTGCAATACCGATCACCACAGGAACAGGGCTTGCTATGATGTACAACTTATGTCATAGTTTGCACCTTGGTCATTCAGAGTCCATACGTATTTTGATAGAGAAGTTTCATTCGCATAATTGATGTTTGTGAACGACTTTTTATGATTGCGATGTCTTGTCTTGAAATCTCCTTCGTATATTACACAGTACTCTTTTTCTTCTTGTCTTTCTGTAGTAACAGTAGCTTCATAAACAATTGATTTCTGTAGACAGTTCCCGTTCGATGGAGATTTTTCTTTGATGCGGCACTTACATGAATTAAAATTTTGTTTTTCGTTTTCTGTTGCTTTATGTTGAATTTTTGATTTTGTGATTTCGTATTATATTTTTCATGCTACTCATTCAACCTCAACTGAGTTTCAAATTATTTTTGTTGAAAATTCTATGATATTTGTGATGTCGTGGGAAATGTTTCTGAATTAATGACAAAAATATACGAGCGTCCAATATGCGTCATAATGTTGGCACTGTATGGAGGGTTGAACCACATTACATTTCCTGGTCGGTTCCTTGGAGCACTTTCATTTCCCCGGTAGGTAATACTATGTTTATAATATCCACTAATATTTAGTGCAAGTTGACAATAAGGCTTTACGTTATTAAATTCGGTTTCATTGGAGGATAGATTTGATAGTCTTTTCTTAATTATTTTAGGACTTTGTTTGATTATTGTCTTTGGATGATTTGATTTCGTGTGAATGTATAACGGAGTATTGCCGGGTTTGTTGCAGGGCCGATATGAATGATTTTTTAGATCAAAATAAAACCTTTAGAAAATCAAGTCTTTTCTTGCACGATCTTTCATCGGTCCAGAATGATTTTTGAGAACACATGCCGTCATTTCTATGCAAGCCTATATTTTCCTTTCCAAATCGGATGGCTATTTGGTGTAGAAAGTCCCATAAGTTCACATGCCTCAGCGCAGTCGAAGCTGTCTTGAGTAACATCGAATAAATGATTGCTTCTTTTTATCCATGGTGTGTTCTTGCGAAATGACAATGATTTTCTCGTATGATTGATTGCACTTACATCTTTTTCGGAAATGTTGGTTAAGAACTTGGCTAAGTCAATACTTTTTGAAATAAGGGTTTCATCAATCGATGGGTAGAAATCAACAATATCGAACTTCTTGAAGCTGGAATCATTTTTGTCCGGAATGTTTTGAACCATTCAATAACCATCGCTGAATTTCTCCATTGTAAAAATTCTGTTGAATCTTTGATTTCATTGTATATCTTTCTAAAAGCTGGTTGCTGATTTTTCCGATTTCACTCTTTGATGGATTCAGAAGTCGACATTTTACATTGTTTTCGAAATTTTCCTTGTGGTCTTTCAAACTGATGAAAGATTCACCCGGGGCGTAGCATTCCACATGGACAGATAGGCGAAAGGAGTCACTGATGGTTCTTGCTTTACTGTTTACTTGTAATAAAGTTGTATTTTCTGTTTTCTTATATAATTTGGTTATATTTTCTGTAAGTAATTTGTCATATTCATTCGTAGAAACTTCATACAAATTTGTTGTTTTTTCAGCAAATACAAAAACATTCTTTGACTCTTGAATTTCTTTCTTGTCTTTGTCTAGCTTTTTCAAAAATGAATTGCTGTATTGTCGGAATTCAATTTCTTGAATGAGAATATACAAATCTTGCTCAAATGGAAGAGAGAAGAAGAAAAAGAAGTTCATTAGTTTGAGGTCAAGAATCAGATTTAAATCCGAAGTTATCATTGGAAGACTCCATTGTTTGGTTTTTGAAAAAATATGCTTTCCATCGCATTCTTCGGATTAGACTTTCGATTTTCTGTGTCAAGATTTTTATGTAATCAGCTTCATATGCAATAGGTATATTTTTCATTGAGTATCCCAGATTCTTCTGTTGAAAGTTCATTGTTTTGATCTAACTGATTGAAAACTATTATGTAAAGCGAGAGTGCTCAGCAGTAGGAGCAATTAATCGAAGCATATCAAGTAGATATTGTTCTAATAATTGTTTTCAAAGTACTCAATACTATTACCAATAATAGAATTCATGGTGCCACTAGAATAATCTCTTTCAGATAGGGAATAGTGACTGGTCGAGATCTCGACCACTTCGATAATTGATGTATGCTATTTCAGTGTTCGATTCATCATAGCTCAATCAGCTAGAATCATAAGAAGTGTTAGCAGGTTTCCTAAGTTTCAAATGCACCGATATACTACAAGACTATGTGCAAAATATAGACCTGCATGATAGTAATGTACATCTAATGTATCAAAAGAACTTAAATTTTTGTTTTGTACAATGAAAGAAGAGCTTACTAGAACTCAAAATCTATTATAAAGCATCTGATCTCGCTTGTGACCAACAAAACATTCTTCACACAATCTAGCCTCACACTTCGTGTAAACTAGATAAATGCAGGGCTGCCACTCCTACGGTTTTTTTGATAAAGTAAGTAGTGAGAAAATGTTTTGCCAATGAACAAATAATTTGGATTTTGAACTATTTTAGATTTTGAAGGGGCCCTTTTGAGACTGCGAAGGGACCCCTTCAAGATAGTGAGAGGGCCCTTTAGAGACTGCGAAGGGGCTCCTTTTAGATCGTTAGGGACCCTTTTCAGACTGTTAAGGGGCCCCTTTTAGATCGTGAGGGTGGCCTTTTGAGACTGCGAAGGCATTTTCCACATTCTTGACTGCATCTTCGTCTCTGGCATGAAATACAGCAGCCAGCTTTCGTCCATCGTTACGAGTCGCGACCAAAACATTTCTCCTTCACTTTCAACTCTCTTCAACAAGGCACGGCTCATCTCAAGCCGCTTCCTTTTTTGTTCTTCATTAAGGAGTCTGGGAACCCATCGAGCCGCATGTCCAGCTCATGATAAATGATCTGGTGAACAGTGAAAATGTTCAGTCCCACACATTCCGATATTTCACGTATTGTAACGCGTCGGTCTTGAAGGATGCAGTCTTTCACTTTGCCGATGTTCTCATGAGTACACGAAGACACTGGCCGGTCTGGTCGAGGGTTGTCTTCGAGAGATGATCGTCCATCTTTGAACCTGGACACCCACTCATAGACAGTGGTTCGCTTCAAGGCTTTATCACCAAAGACAATTGAAAGTCGTTCAGCAATATTGGAGGATGCATTGCCTTCCTTCCACAAGAAAAAATGATGGCTCTCTGTTGCGAGACGGCGTCTTCCATTGCACAAAACAATTTGAAAATCTTCTGCAGATTTATGACCCTTAAATTGGCGGATAGCAAAGCTATCTGACAGACAATAGACATCTATAAAAAATTCACTTGCGCTAGAGATTTGAAATTTGAATACCCAATTGACAGAACATTACCATAGATATAATAAGTGCTAGCTTCGTCGCGGCGTCATTTCTCAATGTTAAAAATTCAAAATACGGATACTTTTCTACAAGGAAGTCAGTGATCCTTTCGTCAATCCTAAGAAACTGGACGAAACGCAAGCAATCAAGGTTTTGAAAAAAGAAATACATGTATATTTTGGTGGGAATGCTTTACGAAAAAGTTGTAATACGTAATGATGGAGTTTATTATGAATTGAGTTCTGATTGCTTTGATGCTGTATTTAAAAGTTTCGAGAACACAAGGGAGTGACGAATGAATATTTTGTACGATCACTTGTTGCAAAAGCGTCTAAATTTCGGCGAAGACACCAGCGAAAATTGAAATCTCGCAAACAACTGCGGAAGTGATAAGGATTTCTTTTCATGTTGACTTTGCGTTTACTTATGCCATGGCGGATCAACCTTTATCAAATTGCTGTCATAATCTTGTTTGAAAGCCAAAAGTTGTTCTTAATGCAATTGTTGTAATGTTGTAATTGTTTTTTATTATGTTTGAAGTACAAGAGATGAGAGCAAGGTTTGATTTGAATCATTGCCGGAGCTACAAGTACTGATGAAGTTTCTTCAGGCAACTTCAACTGCAAGCATTTTTGACTTGTTCGCCGCCATCAGTGCAGTAAATCAGCAACTCACTCCACAGACCCATCGGTAGTTGGATGTGCTTGGGAATCCGGCAGCTCAGCTTCGTGCAAACACCAATTAGTTGTTGACAACACCAACTATTTGTAGTGGTGTTTGCAAATTTCAAATTTTAGAAACGAACTCTACAGAATGAGATTTGAACTGCATGTATTTCATTAATTGTAGATGTCTGTATTTCGGATGATGATTTGTTTACATGTGAGTTACTGATTCTTTACAGGTATGCTGCACTGATGACGGCTAGAAATCCAGAAACGTCAGTATTTCCCGTAATGGATTGTATCAAATGTTGCTCTCATCTCATTTCAGAGTAAATAGTATATTAAGTTGCATGGCTTCTGTAATGTGTAATATTTGGGCACAATATAGAACTCCATTTTCTCATATTGAGAAAATGCGATAGTTTTTAGTCGTCAATTTATTGTGTGACATTGATTCAAAATTTTTTTGTTTATGTAGCGTAACGGATTCTAGCAGTGACAATTTCAAAGTTGTTGATGCAATAGCAATTAGCGACTCAATGATTAATTTCTGTAAGTTATTTATGATTCAAAGGAAAACATTTGCTAACACGAGTACCACTATAACATTTATTTTCTACTTGCTCACCATTTGCCCGAACGCAATCTAATTCTTCAGTCAACAGCGCAAGAGCATATCTCTACGCAGTCGCTCGTCGATCTGCAGAAAGCGGTGCAAAGCTTTGTTTTGCAGTTCATCCAAATGCATAGGATGACTCAAAAGAAAAAAGTCACAGGGCATTGAATCTGGTGGTATCGGAAGCCATTCCAAAGGCACCTATGACCAGAGTTTGACAAGTCGGAATTGGAATTAATTCCGATCCAGAATTAATTCCATTTTTCGTCGGAATTGGAATTGGAATTGACGATATTTAAATCTACTGGAATTGGAATTGGAATTGACCTTGATAAACCTCAATTCCACTTATTCGATGGACCTGTGATAAATCTATTTGTACAAAAATTGAAATCACAGTACTCAGCCGCTGTGTTAACTGCACGTAGAGATACGAGAGAGATAGATCGACAGAGGTAGCTTTATTCTATTGTTGAATAAAGGGTGTTTTTTGTGACTTCGATGGGCCTACAGCCCCGGACAATGTTAATTCAGCGATTTAGCAGACAATGAAAAGACAATCATCTTTGTTCAATCTGTTGTTTAGTTATTTATCAAGTAAGACAATCAAAATAAACCAATTGTTGAATTTAGTTCTTGATAGGATAAGCACAAAAATTGGAGATTAACTTAATTGTTGTACATGCGAAAAACAATTGGCTTGGAAAAAAGGAAAATTAACGCTGCATTAAAGGCCAGCAACCCTGTCAGCTCAAATCATAATCTAGACAGTGTCAACAAATTATTCTACTAATTAATTATTCAATGACATGAACTATTATTCAACTTCCAATCACAACAATTAACAATATTAATTTTTAAGACTATAGTTATATAGATACGATTAGTGCTGTTTTCGCAGCTAGATTTCATTTTCGAAATCGAAATCGAAATCATAAAAATTGTGAAAACGTTTTCGAAATCGAAATTACAAAAATTATAAAAGCGTTTTCGAAGTCGAAATCGAAATTATGAAAATTAAATTGGTGCATTTCGAAAACGCTTTCGAATTCGAAATTCGAAAACAGCACTAGATACGATGCGCAACGATAAAAGAAAAACTTTACACTTACAGTTCACTTCTTAATGTTGAATTCACTTTAATTCGATCGGACTCACTTATACCAAAATAATATCATAAATATCGGTGTCACCTATACCGGCAATCCTCAATCGCGCTAACAGCTACTGAAGATGTCGTATGTGTTGTTGTTGTGTCAATTTCTCATCGTTTCTAATTTATGCAATTTTTTGAGAGTCGACGATAAAACCACTTTCTTTTGAAAATTGAAAGAGTTTCCTTTAATCTCTGCTCGTTAGCTTTCGACCCGACCACATTTTGTTATTATCACGGAATTTTTAATCTCCTTTTTTAAGATGGACCATTAATCAGTTTTCATGATATTATTTTTGTTGTTGTCTTTTCTTTCATCAAGAATCACGTTATTCGCACACTGAATTTCTTTCTTCTGTCAGTTCATTAATAGATTTATTCGCATCTCATCTCTCTCTCTCTCTCAGCGCTTGATTCTTTGCTGACCGTTAACTTTCTTTTATTTTTTTCACGAGATAATGAATATCTCGTTTACGAAACGAAAATTGCGTAGGCTAACCTGTTACAAATATACATGTACACAAGAAATATGAACTATGAACATGAGAACACACATAGGAACGACGCAGGGAACGGCACACAGGAACAACGAGGATTGGATAAGGGTACATGGGTTAGATTGAAACGAACAAACGTTGGATACATTAACAGAAGACACTATGCGCGACATGCAATTATCGGAATTGAATCTTATTATGGAATTGGAATTTAATTGAACTGGTTCGACTGGAATTGGAATTGGATTTGGAATTGAAATTTCAGCTCCGGAATTGAAATTGGTCCTATCCTTCATGACATTCGGTATATTTTATACGGCATTGAAAGGAAGATTTCACCACACATTCTCGATTTCTCGAAAGAATAATGGCTCTCCCAAAGAAAATGGGCAAGAACGCTTACAGAAATGCCTGCCCAAGCATTTAGACCGCGCTGACCATGGATTTTGTTTGAAGCTTTTTTCAGTGACCAGACCGCTCTTCTGAAGCAGTCTTCCAAACGTCGAACAGCTGGACAGCAATTTCCTAGTGGTTTCATGAAAATTCTTTACAATAAGGACGGGATCTTGCACCGTGTGACGTCATGGTACGATTAATAGAAAATTACAAAGCTGCACGAAAATAGTGCATTATAAATTTGAATGTAAAATTTTTGAACGAAATAAAGAAAGTTGTCTTTGAAACAGTTAAGTAAAATCATCCAGAGACCTACGTACATGTGGATTATTCGATAATATGCAGTCTTTATATCAAGCTGAAATCATCAATCGTTCAATAACTTCATGCTGTATATTGGCTTAAAATATGTATTATATTATAACAACAGCATAACTTCAATTTCCCACCTTGAAAAATGAATTTTAATGAAGGCCCTTTTTCAACTTTATCCAGCTCCTATGGGAAAAAGGAGTTATACCATTTATAAACTTTTTATGTTATGTGCCCTGATGATAACGACGCTTAGTCGTTGAAATATATTGGCTTAAAATATATATTATATTATAACAACAGCATAACTTCAATTTCCCACCTTGAAAAATGAATTTTAATGAAGGTCCTTTTGTAACTTCATGCTGATTTTGCATTGGGGGCAGGTAGACGGGTCTTTGTAGCATACTCTGTCTAACCTTCGAAAGCGGTTCTGCTGAAAATAGTAGCTGTTCGAGTCATGTATTCTAGTGCACCTTCTTGAAACTGATGATTGAATCAGTAATAAGTTTCTACATTTACTTGCTAACTGAGAGGATTGAGAAGCATCTTTATTAGAACAGACCTAACTTCTGCTTGAACGCTTTCAAAACTCACCAGGTTGTGTGATATCGAATGATCGTAAGTTTCTTACTTTGAAGGGGCCCACGACTACGTAATTTAGGGGGCCCATTCCGATTTGACTTTCCGGTTTTTATTTTTGATAATAGTGGCGGCCTTCTAAATGCTTTATTCGCATTAGCCTGCATGAAAAGGCTTAACTGCAGAAGAAGTCACAGTCAACGCAACATCGTATAGATAAAGGCAAGAGTTAATACTTGAAGGATGTAACCCTACTTTGTCAAATCACTCATATCTCTTATACATGTGCATAGGAAGACATCCTGTTGAAAAATTTTGAGTAGAGCTAGCAAGTATAGCTTTGTAGTGCACATGTGCCTATAACAAAGCCTACGTGCAGTAAACCTACGTACGTGAGAAATTTATTAATTTTTAGAACGTTCTTTAGATCCTGTATGAACTGCATTTCACAATGTTGGCAGTGTATAACAGCGTGTGCTCAGCGTGCATAATAATTAGAGAACGGTTGTAAATTTAGAAGAATCGACACAGAATTCATGTGTGCCATTCTTGTATACTAAATTGTATCACATGTAGGTTGCGTCAAGTCTTTACTCTTATTTGTGCCTCTAATTGTAACTGGAAGTAATTCAACTATATACGATTCGCGATCCGGTGTAGACAATTTTACAAGCAAAATACCATGCACATTGGAAGCAAATCATCCGAGGCTGGTTTCACAAAAGCGTTTCAGGTGTTCACGAACACCCTTTTGCAGCTTAAAAATGGTGATAAATTTTCTAGCACAGTGTTTCTTACAATCAAATTTATAACCGTTTCATGAATACGTGCTAGCTCTTCGTTTTAATTACAAACTTAAAACGGTATGTGGCGCAAATCAGTCTTCAGTCATACCGGCCACTCAGCAAATGAAAACTACAACAAAAAGCAGCAAGATATAATCATGAGATTACCAAATCGATCTCATACAGCTGGAGGAAGTTATCATAGAGGAGGAATTGCTAATTTGGAAAATTAAACTGGCTAAAATGAAGCACTGTACTACACGACTAAAATGACTATTTAAATATGTCAACTACCTGATGATGTTTTTATGCATCTTCTTATTGAATGAATGATCGAGTCATCAATGAAATATTTTATTAGAATATAAGTAGAGCTTGCCACTTTGGAGGAGAGATGTTTTCTACCCTTTTAATTGCGGTTTCATTACCGCTCATCAGCTCCTGTTTGCAGTTCATAGCAGCTTTGTGAAGGTCAATGAGCTCAACTTCAGAAATCAGAGTACGGGCAGGGTCAGTCTGACAGTCCAGGAAATCAATACTAAAATCATCAGTAGATAAAAGAGAATCAAGGTGATCATTGATAATGTATATTTCAGAAATGGTACTCTTATCCGACGATGCTCATAAAAACGTAAATAGTAAGGATGGTTTGTAGAGCCGATGAAGCCATCGTGACACTAAACTCTACAGTGGAACTGAAATTATACAGTAAAATACGAATTTGATAGAAATTCGCACAATTCTGTGCACTGACCCGAGAACCGTGCAGGCAGAAGAACCTGTGCATTGCGCACAGCCCTAGCAATCATTGCGAGCAAGGTTGTTAGAGCTGTTAGGAGAAATATTTTCATGAGGATTGTATTTGAAGCCATTATCGCAAAATGCTTTCTTGTAGAGCATTCATACAAGTTTCCGTAATTGTATCATTATAACAGCGCTCTTTGATGTATTCAAAGCTGTTCGAAACGTAATTATTTTTAACAAACGACTGACAAATGACGGAACCCAACTATCAGCTTTCATGCTAATGCCCACGATTGCGTGCACAACAAGCGTGTATGTTCAATTATTCATGGTATGCAATTTTTTTAATGCGCAACTTCTCAGTGGAAGCTTTGCAGCCAGTCCTTTTCGCTCATGGTTCAACATCGGAAAATCTTCATCTTTTAAGAAATACTGTGGTTGTTTTGCTTTGCATAGCCCTTTTGAACAAATCGTACTTCCTGGCTAATGTCTTGTCGCTATCGGAAAAATGTTCAGAGCAAGCGCGACTTTACTGAGACCACTGAGACCTCAGTGCTGCAGCCAACGCTGTGTATGGCTGCCGTCCCTTATTGTCACATTATCACAGCTGACGTCATCACCGAATATTGTTCGACGCGTAGCGAGAGAGCTCCGCCTCGAATTGCCAATCGACGGCGCTAAATCAACTTATCTGATGCTCTAGTATCGAAGCGGGCGAACTTAAAAATTTGACCAGAGTGCATCTTTAAGTGTTATGCGATCATCCGGTTAATTTCTTCATTTAGCAAATACATCACTTCCGTAGCACCTTTAATCGAAAACAGCAACGTTATAATATCTCGACTATCCTCTCATGTCAGCTGCTTTAGGATAAGATAAGGAGGAACATTAATTTCAATGACTTAACTTTCGTCTAAAAATGGTTTCATATTCTTTACAGAAATATCAAGGTTTGAACCGGAAGAAGAGAGGTCTTGGTCACAGGGGCTTCAGTCAGTTTCAAGCTTGGCGTCCGATCGGATCTTTGGAAAGGAAAACCCCGTTCTACATCAAAACTCCATATGAACCGTATAACAAAGTGTAAGTAAATTATCCTCAAAGTTTGTTTCATATTATCAGCCGGCAAAGTTAATGATGTTTAAATTTTGCTTAAGCATAATTTTATGTTTCATCGCTTATGTGCTTGTTCTGAATAATACTGTGTACCTATGTAGTCGTAGTAACAACCAAAGTTTTATGTTGATGATTATTTATACAAGTTGTGAGTCATAAAGAAACATGAAGCTCTACAATGAACGCTTTTTAAAAAAACCTCATACATCTTTCCATATTGAATTGGCAATCAGTTAAAACAATATTGTCCAATAAAAAGTATTATAAAACTGCGAGCTTATCTACTATTTATTTTTTGAATTTCAAATGTTAAGAATTTGCATCATGTATTCACCTGGCAAAAATTTGTTCGATGCATGCATGATGGATTCAGGGGCAAAAGGTTTCTTCAAGATTATACATTCATTGCGTTCATTTCGTCTAATTTATTGTCATAACATTTTCTTCTCACTAGCAATCCATTAACTGTTTCACTTCGAGGCGGAAAAATCAAAAATCAGAAATTTGAGGGTAAAATTTTGACATACTTCGTAATACAGTGCGTAGTCATGTTAATCACAGTCTATATGTCCCAGCTAATATTGGAACACTACTCACTTCAATGGAGGTACCTTCCATAGCGTTTATCCTAATGGTAACTTGATTAGCATCCATGCGACTAATTGGCGACTAATTCGGAGCAATATTGCTAGAATCTTTGTACGAGTAGTTCGGCGGCGTGAATGATTTCTCGAAGATTGGTACTGATGCTTGAAACATGTCAAGCTATGACTAGCACCTGTTACTCTTTAACATTGTGTGTCCGATGCAACCTTGAAAGGTTTAAGATACTTCAGGGTACCATGCTCTGACATATAGAGTGTAGACATGAACCGGATGTTGTTCATTGACAATATACAGTGTATTAACTATAGACTCAATGCTTTTACATTGTCGCACTGCTGTATTAAGTAGCAAACTAGAACAAGGCGCTGGTCTAGTAAGTGACAATCATCGGGTAGCAGAAGTCCTGGTTATTATTAGGACTGTCAGCCACTTTTGATATTACTGTGTTGACATGCTCATCAACTGAAATATGTAACTAGCAACATAGACGAATCTCTTAAGGCAACTGAAGAGAGAAAGCATTAGGTCAACGACGAGGATTGCCATCAGCTCGGTTGGAATCTATTCCGCTAGTTGTGACAATATACGGGATTTGGGTATATAAAGCGGCTGTGCCACTCAACAGAGAGCAGACCGAAAAGCCCTTCAAACGAATGCAGACTTCAATTCCATTCGCAGAGAGATTTACCGACATCTTGACATCTCTCTGACTATGTCTAATGCAAAAGCCTTGTTAGCCAGAACTATCAGCAACAATTGATAT
This sequence comes from Prostheceraeus crozeri, assembly GCA_907163375.1. Lineage (NCBI taxonomy): Eukaryota > Metazoa > Platyhelminthes > Polycladida > Euryleptidae > Prostheceraeus > Prostheceraeus crozeri. Next base: position 72,479 of record CAJQUW010000786.1, read on the forward strand.
TGTTTCCTTTCTTATACTTCGTCTAGGTTGTAAGACTCTCAGAGCATTTGCTCTTCCTTAACCCGTTAAGGTAATTATTGTTTTGCTTACCATTATGTTTATGTATTTGTTCAACAAATCAGAAACTCTTTATGCATAAAAAACGTACAAAAATGTCAAAATTGATATGGGTCTATAAAAGTTAAAAGAGATTTTTGTTGCTATCAGTATGTTAGTAAGATATTATCCTGTAGTACCTGATGTTCCTGTAGTGTTGTATTAGTGAATCTCTGACTTCTAAGAGTCTAATCTGTCTGCAAAGTAAAGAGCACCTACAGCTCCTTTTGCTGTGGTATATGAGAGGACGTCGTGCTTTGCTTGATGTTACCGGCGCTATTACACACTTACTTGAGAACAGCTGTGCTAACATATTTATAGAGTAGATTATAGAGTAGGCGTGCACCGAACGTTCGATTCGATTTAATCTTGAATCTACTGAAATTCGAGGATCTTTCAGCCGAGCCAAGAATATTTCGAAGCTTAGCCGAGTGCATAACTTTCAGCCAACTATTCTGATTTATGACTCAATACAAAGCTTATTTTTAATTTTCGTTTAGCGCATTCTCCAACGGTGTATTCCTATCATTCAACTTCCCATCGTAGATTGGAATTCAATTCGGTTCCTAAGATCGAAGTAGACTTAGATTGATCATACATTGAGTTGATTTAAGTATAAAACAGTTTATGTCATTGGTCGTTCAAATTCCATAGGGATATTTCAACCGTACTCAGAATATGAAAAGCTCGACGCTTTTATTCCAATGGCTTCTGAAGCTGCAAATATATGTCTAATGTAAAGCTTTCATTTATCAAATGTTATAGGTCGCGAATTTCGACTCGATCGATGTGAATGAGCTGTGTTTATTGAGACAAGTTGATGAGCTTTAGTGGATAATCCATGTGCCTATTTTGGATGGCAGGTTACACAAACGATTTTATTCTTTTCCTGAGACGGAGTGTTTTGGAACCAATGTTTTTATATTTAATATTTATAAATGAGGATGTTAGTGTGCTTGTTCTATGAGTAATATCTGCTTGAAAAGACGTAGATTAATGACTTACGTGATTCAACGTGAAAGTTAGGTTCGACCGAATCTCAAAATTTCTGGTTCGGTGCAAACCTATTTTAGAGCAAAGTTCGATAGTTGGAATCGAAAGTATTTGCTTAGAAGAAAAACTTCGCGAAAGTATACTCCAGAAGTATATTCTAGGGAAATACTCTAGAACATGGGTTCCCAAACTTTCTCTTCTCGTGGCCCTCTTTCCGGAATTCGAAACATCATGTGGCCCCCACCCATAAATCAAAGCTGATAATTACATATAGATGTTATTGCAATGACAAAAAGCATTCACAAATGGAATATGCCATTGAATATATTCTAACGATCTATCTATTCAAATAGAAAACTTATCAGGAAAACGTTATCAGTGAGATAGACTCTTATCAGTGAGATGGGTGAATCTGCAAATTTTTCACCAGTTTTTCAACTTGAGGCTCGGTTTTTGAGAGGCAGCAGCGCAAGTCAGGTTGCACATCAAGACGACTGCGATTTTATGGTTTTATTTGCAGTAGAGCAGAAAAAGCCGTCTCACATAGATAAGTCGAACCGAATGGAAGCAACTCGCGCTTTGCAATTTGCTGCAGACGTGGGTATGACAATCCTATGGAACACCAGAATTCTGGGAGGAAGGCAGCCACCTCGAATTTCATTTTGGCGCCGCCATCGGTCTGTAGAGCCAGGAGCTCAGATTGGGTGTCATCGTCATCGTCCGAAATTGAAGTCACGTCTGCCGTGAATGGATTACGGACTATTCGTGCAATCGAGCTCGAATCCAAGTCTCGAAAATAATGACGGATCTGGTTTTGCATTTCTTGAATATGCTCCAGCATCAGTGTTTGCAAATCTACACCCACAGTGCCAGTCACGGAGCAGAAGTGAGGCAGCATGGTAACGTTTCCATTCGAAATTTTTCGATGCCAGTTTTCAAGTTTTTTGACGAAAGCTTGTATAGTTTCTGTCATGTCCATCACAAGATGTCCTTTGCCCTGCAGTTGAAGATTCACCTTATTCAGCTCACTGAAGATGTCGACCAGGTATGCGAATTTCTGTTCATCAGCCCAGCCGACACAGGGATCGTCTTTGTTGTGGGCTCCAAGAAACACTGTTATCTCCTCTCGAAGGCTGAAAAATCCTACTGACGACATTTCCTTTGGACAGCCAACGCACTGAAGTATAGAAAAGTAAGTTCTCGTGTGACGAATCCATTTCCTGGCACAATTGTCGAAGCAGTCTGGTATTCAAAGCACTTCCTTTGATGTAACTCACAGCTTTCACAATTGAATCAAGGACCGTTTTCAAGGACGGTGGAAGAGTTCGCGAAGCCAATGCATGTCGATGTATAATGCAGTGCATAAATTTGCATTCAAAATTTTTTTGTTTTACAAGCGCATGAAAACCGGATCGTACACCCATCATTGCTGGCGCACCGTCGGTACACACGCCGCATACTTCCTCCCATCGGAGACCGTGCTTCTGAAAGTAGCTGTCAATGATATTCATCACATCTTCACCTCGTGTTGTTGACTTCAAGTCTTCGCAAAAGAGAAGTTCTTCCTTGAGGCTTGATTCGTAGGCGTAACGAACGAAGACCATCAACTGTAGCAAGCGGCGACGTCAGTGCTCTCATCAAGTTGGATGCTAAACATGCCTGCTTGCTTGATTTGCGACACAACTTGCTCCTCGATATCTTCAGACATCTTCGATATTCTTCGTTTATCTGTGTTGTTGGACAAGGGTACTTGCGACACCTTATTTACACTTTCGCGACCAAGTATCAAACCGTTCATGATCTTGATGCATGGCAAAATGAGCTCTTCAGCAATATTATGAGGTTTCTTGTGCTTGGCTATTTCCAGCGATATGCGGAACGATGCTTCAATACCGGCAGCATTTTGCGCATGTACGACACCATCAGCATCAAGTCTGCGGCGTTTTACCCTGTCTGCCAATCTCTGGAAGTAAGCTACGTCCTTGTCTTTGTGGCAACTTTGTCGCAAATTACACATTGTGGCTTTTCAACGCCTTTATCCATGATATTAGTGAAGCCGAATTTCAAGTACTCCTCAGAATACTTGCGCTTTTTTGGTTGCCGAAGACATCCAATTCTTAGATTCGAAGAATAAGGGTAAAAGTAAATGTTATTGTGACGAAAGAAGACGAAGCAAAAACGGCGAATATATCGGTGAGAAAAGAAGAGAGCGGTTTATTTCACTATCGATGAAGCGTAGAGTACTGAGTGTAATGGTGGTCGACCTGTCGCGAGGATTAGTGCAATGCGAGTGTCAGCCAAACTAGCTCCTGGAGGAGATCAAGGCAGGCTGACTCACGAGCAGAAATAGATAGTTCGACTCCTAAAGGAGAGCGTCCGCGACCATAGGAGAGATCGCGATCGATGGAGGAGTGTGCGTCCTGCAAACTGGCTGGCTGTCTGGCTTTCCCCAATTTTGCGCGCGCGTAGCAAGCGCTTCCGGTATCGATAGATGTTCACACCGATATGTTTCCGTCATCGACGCCTGTTTAGTTGTGCCATCAATACACTGTCTCCTCAAATAATTGAAATTGCGTCTGCCTGGATTTTACTAACGTCTGAAAATGAGTAAAGAATAAACGAGTAAAGGATTATTTCATTTCAGAAATTTGCCTTTTGCCTTTGAAATGTGAATGCACCCGTGGCCCCTTCAAATGGGCTCCATGGCCCCTTGGGGAGCCATGGCCCCCACTTTGGGAACCGTTGCTCTAGAAGAAGAATACTTTGCGAAGAAAGTATTTGCACATGTAAACTCATTCATCCTTTGTAGAAGAAGGATATGTGCACTTGAGCTTGAGAAGTATGTAACACATTTGTCTCAATTTATGCAGGCATGCATGTCTTTGAAAGATCAACTACTTTTGAAAAAAGGTGAACCTTCCTCCTTCACAGTGCTACCAAATGAGCGCAACACTGTCAACGTCGTCGCTCTATAAATGGATGGTTGACTCAATCTAGTTGACATATTTTTGCTAGACTCTACCTGATATTATGATGGTCATTAATATTGATCGTTTTTAATGATCATAGTGTTGAGCATTTATCTATTCGTGTCATCGATGAAACCCTTAAGAAAGTAGTTTATCTGGCCATTGAAATAAAAGAATCGTGGATATTAAGGAATGTCTTGATTTTTTCGTTTTAAAACTTTGGAGAGGAGTCAAGTAAGATGATGTGACTCGTGAATTATAAGATGAAAAATTAATCTCAGTCACAGCTAGTGACTATCTTTTGCCTACTTAATAGTATCAGTAGTAAATTTGGGATCATATCTTCTACCACAAGGTCGGCGAATGCAATTGCTACTAAAGTTATCGACCTAATAAAAACCCTTTCATCAGAGAACATAACTCTTCTCCACAGCTATTTTGGTCTGTGCTTGTGACGCCGATAGAATCCGACGTTCCTTCCTTGTCAGCATGGGTTTTCTTGGATGTCTACGAGCAGGAAATTTGAAGTCTTTTTGTACACGTCTTCGAATAGATCGATCACTCACTACCACTCTAGCCTTTCAATGTTTTCATTGTGTTGGATGAAGGATGTATTGGACACTTATCAATTCAGATCTTTAGGAACTGGAAGCGTTCAACTTTTTTTCTAACAGCACCCCTAGATTAAATCAGTTTAGATGCCTTTGACGGTGTTGTATTCCTGATTTACTCAAAGCAACGATATTGTATCGATGAAGTTGCGGTGCGTCTCTCGCTTCAGCCATAGTGTGCATAAGTTTGGTACTTTTATGGCTATGCTATTTGATATTTTTCAAATTTAAAGCTAAGTTATTTCAAGAAATTGTATACAGCTGTAAACAATCTAACGAAAAGCTAGAATGAGTCAGATGAATGAAATACTTGCTAAGGTTCACAATTGGTAACTGTCATACAGCAGATGTAATTAAATAAGAAAAATCATGGTTGGCCACGATGGTATATCTAATAATCAAGCATGCACTTCACCAAATTGCCCAGTACAAAGTAGAACGAAGCACTTCGAGAAAAACATTGTTTGTAAAATTACATGTGAACAAAACAATAAATTTTACGAAAGAAGCACTGTCAGATATTTCACACACGTTGCAAAGAGCCTATTTGTTTTATATGATTTTTCCTTTCGTAAACATTAGAATAGCTGTCGAACTAAAAAACCTACGCAGGGTCTCCGAATGGGGCGCCAAATGGCTTGTTTCTTTGAATCCTACAAAAAATGAGAGTATTCTGCATTCGCGACTGAAAGGAGATAATGATCATAGCATTCAGATGTCAGATAATAGGATCAGAGAACAAGATTCCATCTATTTCCTTTGATCGGTTTTACGAAAGGCTTGTCATGGAAACCGTACATTCAGTCCATTAGCAGGCAGGCAGCTCAACGCATTGGTGCGTTGCCAGCAACGCGTGCCAGCAGCTATCTTCAGTACAGACCAGGGATCGCAATTTTCCGGTTTTTTGCGAAATTAATCTAATGTAAATATTTCAAATTTATGCATTCAACCCCTGGTTTTTCCCGATTTTCCGGGGTTTTTTCTTGGGTGACTTGCAATCCCTGGTACAGACTGTCTTATCCTTACAAGTTCACTTTTCGTCCTCTAATGAAGTATTGTTGTCATCTATGGGTCAGCGCCAGCGTTTCCAAAAGTGAGCGCGCAGCTGCGCGGTTTTGCCGATTTCTGCACGGAAGCGCGGAAAATTGAGAAGCTGCGCGGAATTTTGATGTCACAAACTTTTTTCAGTTTTAAGTATGTTTTGAATCTTAGTGTGGTGTTTTTCACAGAAATCATTTCAAATTAGACATTGTTCACCTAATGTACAGCTTCTTTAGTACATTTGATAGAGCACATTTTTTGTTAGATAAAATAAAAGAAATGTACAAATTTTCGTGGACTATCAAGTCCGCTTCATCAGGTTGCAGTGGTAAAACTGAAGTCAAACCAAAAGAGAGAACGATATATGTGCGTATATTAGGTAAATACATTTCCCATCGGTTCATCGCACTTTGTGATTGCTGTGTATGGAAGGTCTCAGCGAATAATTGCGGGCGCCACTTCGTCTGCCTTGTGATGACGTGCGCCCTCGACTAATCAATAGCGTGATTCCTCTCGATCGAATGCTCTGCAAGGGCTCATTTCTGCAGTTAAAAAAGAAAGAAGCATCTGCAGCATTATGTCAATAATAGATGGGAACCAAATTAGGATAATTTAGCTTTTCTACTCATAAGATTGTAAAATGACTGCGAATCAAGATACATTTGCCCTGCTGCTTGAAAACTTACTTATGCTTAAAACTTACTTCAAATCACGCTTTGTTTAACTCTGCATCATATTAGGCCCACCTAGTGCTGGGGAGAATAAGTAAACGACTCAAGTACCATAAGTATCACTTTTGGCCCTTCAGATGGTCCATTTTTTCTACACTGCACTGTAAATGGATTCTATTGTTTTTTCGTTTTGAATGTGAGCTGTCGCGTGAAAATCATTATTTTACAGGTTTTTGAGAAACTTTACAGTGGAATCATCTCATCACCTCATCATATCCCTATATCAGATCAATCGACAGCGGCAGGAATTCCTGTAGCACTTGGACACTCGGCACCCAGGAGCTTCTATGAAAAGGATGTTCTGTTGTGTAATGCTGTACTCTGTTTCTCTGATGAAGTTGATGAAATGCAAAAGAGAAGGCCAATCTCAGATGACCGCAGATGGATCTACACAAGTCAAAACAGTGCATATATCTAGAAACAAGTCCTCTGTGAGAGATTTCGTTAGTGATCAGAGAGATTCATTTTCTAAGTTTTCTTTATTTTTCAAAAGTAGGCCTATAACGTTGCTATGAGGCATCGAATTCCTACATGCAGTATCTGAAGCAAAAGGAAAAGGAGCGCATTGAAGCAGAAAAAAAGAAAGAGGAAGATCTGAAAGCCAGGGAGAAAGAGATGGAAAGAGAGAGAGTCAGGCAAGAAAAGGAATCCGCAGAGAAACTCGCCGAGAGTAAGCGGAAAACGGCCATGGAATACATGGAGGCAGCCAAGAGGCTTATGCTAGAAGCACAGTCGATAACAGATGCAGCTACCGTGTCATCGAAAAAAGATGAGTCCAAAAGAAAGTTGAAGAGAACTTTGCTTTCGACCGAACCACTGATGGATACGAGACGTCATAGACAATGATAAGACACTTGGTGCTGACTATTTTCTCGTCATCCTCAATTCAAGTTGTTACAAATTCAATAGACGAATACAATTTTTCTTAAAAAAGATTTATTTTTCTGTCAATATGTACATCTACATTCAGATAAGCTATATGTCCTTTACACTCAGTTACCGTGAAATGTAGTAGAACGTGGACCATGAGGCCACTTTTGAATTTTTTTGCAATAATTATCATGAAGACCTTTTGTTGTAGTCACATTCCATGCCACTTGACTCGAGAGATATTGGTACCGGAATAGTTTCTTGTTCATTTTGTTTTGCGAAGTCTTTGATTATTACTGAAAATACAGTACCTACTACACTACGCTTTGTTTATAGTTACCTACTAGTACTACTACAGTGCATCTTCGATTATCCGGATGGTCAAAACTCAAGAGGTCAGTCAAAGATCCGGATAAGCGAAATATCCGGATAAACGAATTTTTAATTGATTACATTTGATTATATACCAAGATCCCCGTAGAATATGATCTACATATATCCATATAATCTGTATGTATATGTCCATTCTGCATATCTACCCAGAATGTAATACTTGATATATTTGATTCCGATTCTTCGACTGTTTAATGAAATTATGAGCATCAATTGTACATGTTTGCTATATATTCACTGTCGTTCCTATTAAAGCACATAAATGCACGTACACAAACAATGACCGTGAACTGAGGCCATGAATTGAAAGGGATTTATCGGAGCTGTATCCCAGCTTTGACTAGCATGCACAACCTACTTAAGAATGCTCCAATCATTTAGCTGCTTGCCTACTGACTGTGGCGAGAACCGCACATTGAGCAAAAATTAATTGCTGGTAAAGCAAGAGTACTTCGTGTATGTGTTGCCTAAAGAGGAGAGCAATGCTAAAATGAACATTCTATTTCATGTATGTACATGTACATGTTTTGATAGAATCAGGGAGAATCGAACGGATTCTGAAATTGCGTCCGGATAATCGAAATCCGGATAATCGGTATCCGGATAACCGAAGATGCACTGTAGTTACAATATGTTGACCCTATTGATAGAAACAGTTATAGTGACCCAATCAGGTTCCATCGAAAGTCTACTTAAGATTGAAAGTGAAAGTTGCACATCACTATGTAGGATTCATTTTTGAATATGCAAGAGAATGAAATCCAGAAAATCACAAATATGGTCTTAAAACTGCAATGTAAAAGGGGTTGGGGTCCATCTGCGCGGATTTACTTGGCCTGCGCGGATTCTCAGAGATTTTACTCTGGAAACGCTGGTCAGCGCCCCACAAACACATTTTAACGAAGAGTGTACCGATTAGTGATTTTGATAATCGGCCGATTACCGATTAATCAGTGGAAGGTAGCCGATTAATCGGGCCGATTATTTCTTTTATATTAATCTAAAATCGACGTTTTCCATGTATTAAAAGTACCGATTTAGTTTAAGGAAACTTAATAATAGGAAAGTGCACAAAATAAAAGGTAAAACAGGTCCTGAATGTTCCATGCAAAAAGCTTTGCGATGCTAGTCTAGTCCTACGTAGAATTAAGTAAATTTGATTTTTTACCAATTGCTTTTGATTAGATTCTAGTAGGCTACTTGTTACTCGTAGAAGTAATATTCGTGACCGAAATATACAGCAAGAAGTTTATTTCATTATTTCATTACATAAGCTTTTCATTCCAAGCAAAATCACATCGATAATCAGCTTCATTGAAATAATAGAGACGCGGATAGACCGATCAATTTTCTAATCTTTGATGGTATGAAAGGGCAGAAGTCACCCTTATTATTATGTCGAAAGGGTTTGAAGTGACTCGTAATTACATATCAGACTATAGGACTCCACTTTGAAAGATGATAATTTCATCCGTTATTTACCGAAATTAATGCAATATATAGGTCGCTATTCCGCGCCGGGATTCGAATCCATGTATTCCAGTTACAGTGAGTGCTCTATCACAAGACTACAATAGCAGCTGGTCAGCTGCAAAGCGAATGGTTGCATGTCGCAGTCAACCAGAGACGAGATAGTGATATGGCCAAGGACTACTTCGAATTTGAAAAGCATGAAGAATTGAGATCAGCGCTTCTTCCAGAGTGGAAACCGAACCCTGGCCTGGATTTTTAGAAGCACAACCAGTCACTCGTTCTTGAGGTTATTTTCCTTGCCGTCCTCTAAACTTGACATTTATATATAAAATGCATGTATTGCGTTGAAGTGCAATCGAGCATAATTTGTGCGGTTTACAATCATGTCTATCATGACGAATGCCAAAATCATTATTTCTTCGAGACTTGACAGAATTTTCCAAGCATTTTATTGTCGAGATGATTGATTTATAACATGGACATTTCCTTAGCGGGTGCGAGTCACAATTACGGTTTGAAAGGCAAATATGTGTTTGGATGTTCCGAATTATGAATACGTGTAGCATTTACGAATATGAAAACATACATGCTCACTTGCAGATATGCATTAAAAAATTGCATTCAGTTGGTGGCTATGTACATCAGCTTTTGAATGCTCATATGCCGTTGTTCTGAACAAGAAGACATCTGAGTGAATCTTGATAATGCAAAATATAATTATTGATTGTTCAATCATAAGTTGCGCATATATTCAAATGGATACTAATTTCAAATCAGACGGGCTTGGGCCCAAGCATTAAATCGGCAACGGGACCAAATAATTTGGGCCTTCAAGGAATTGGTTGACGGGCCCGGTCCGAAACCCCATTCTGGGCTCTTCTACCCAGGTTCGGCAGAAAAATACGAAGTGCGCGTTCTGATACATGATAATTTGCGAGAACAACTCTTTTACCAGCATTCATAATTATTATGAAAATCTAGTCTATGGGAGAATTCAGTTGTTTTCAATCATTAAAATGATAAAAAAAGAAGTCATTTGACTTTAAATTAGTAATTCAATGCACAATGTGGATGTAGAATGAAGTTTTAAATAATATTTGAAATCTTGTCTTTCGATCAGTCACCAAATTTGAATGAAAATCAACAAAAATCTTCAAGAGTCCACTAATCGGCAAATAATCGGTCAATTACCGATTATCACTCTGCAGAGTCAATTATTTTCGGCCGATTAATCGGTACACCCCTAATCTTAACCTCCTTGAACGGGTTATTGCCAACTATTAGCTGCTGCTTGGGTCTGTACCCGGCATCGCTCCCCTCGAAAGGATTCTTTATCACAGTTCATAGACCTCGTGCTTTCATCGGAACATTTAGAACTAACCATATGGAACTAGCATGCATTAATGAATTTGAAAGTGTCATACTTCCATCTTTTTTAGTGATTTGTTGCCTTTCTCTTACTACTTTAAAAATGAATGTAATTAACCTGAATCAATCAGACTGTTTTGAAAATGCTTGGGATTTCATTGTTCCTTGAGGATTTCTGTCTTCAAAATACAACTACCTAAACTATCTTGAAGTATTGCAGTGGCACCGGTAGTTTTGTGTTAGGATGAACTTATGTATGTCATATCGTTATAGACCTCCCTAAACCTGCTGGCCTTCATCTGCTCTCAATACATATCCTACTGCTAATCATTCATTTGGATTTTACAGGAGTTCATAGACTTCCTTAAGATTGTGTTCCCGCCGAAAATCGCAGCTGTTGGGCGAAAGATTCTTGTCGAAAAACATGCTCATGTATTCTCGCCTCAACTTTAATGTATCGGTACTTATTATTAAAGCACATTATTGATTCTTTATTATTCCCATAAAAATGTATGGTTATTTCATGGGTCTCATTCTCAATAAAATGCCTAAATGAGGTATTATCTAAGAGGTACTTTTGATATAAAAAGAATTTTAGTTCAATGTCGAAATATGTTTCACTTGATTGATGAGTATTCAAGCCCTGACAGCTAAATGGTTTTATCATCTCGTCCGACCGGCAACATCTGCCTGTGCAGGGAAAGAGGCTGAAAATTGGACTTTCAGAGATTGAAGCACACCCTATCCATGGCTGCTACGAATCTGCGCGCCTACCCGTTTCCTATGCTTATCAGACACAATCAAAAAAGTGCGCATACATGTTCAACAGCGGATTGAACCCTTTCACTGACCAAGATACCTCGATGTGTGTCTGACTAAAATACCTATTTTTTATCAATGATACCTCACTCTGGGAGAATGAAATATTTGTTCTCCCCTCTGATTAAGCGCAAAGAGCGGTAGTGGTAGGGACTAAATCAGAGACTTCTATCAGTCACATATAAATAGAGAAACTTTTCATAGTTCCCTCTGCGACTCATGCTTCATAAAAAGTTTTAAGCGGGAAGCACTTGCCACCAGCTAAATCACATTAGTCATGATTTTCAGCACAGTGGTCATTTTTCCATCTTGCATGTGTTTATACTCGTACCTCATATGAGTGACATGTGCGAAAATGTATTGAAAGACTTAATAAGTTTAATATAAAACTTAATTATAATGCTGTGTTTTACGACGCAATAACGATTTGATAGATCTAAATTTGTTTAGCTTCTTAAACAGTATGAACTGCATGACTTAGAGATGGCTGTACACACCGTAGTACTTCTCACTTAACCACAGAAAACACAGACAAATATAATTTTACCGAAAACCTCGGCCCCTCCTCCCATTGGATATATATGTGCTTCCCGTGATCTTGTCTGACAAGAGGTACCAGGTATAGATCTCGACAGATGTGCAGTTGGTTGCAGCCATTGTGTGTACATCATTATGTGAAAGTTTCTTGTTCGGTTTCGTGTTAGGGGCCCGACAATATGTCGAAGGGTCTTGGGTCGGAGCCGTGGTAGCTGGACCACGGCTCCGACACCCTGATGCAAATAGTCTTAATTCAATAACAAATGAAATTGATCGGTAATCCAGGTGGCATGGAAATTAATCTCGTAACAGTAAACCCGACAAATGAATCTGTTTTCAGAGAGCAACTACGCAGCGCAGTCGTATACTGAAGTACTTCTCTCAAGGAGGCAAGTCTAGGCATAGCAGGGGTAGCTCATGTGTATTATATTAAACTACTACATGAGTACCTTTTCCCTCGTAATTACCATGAGCATCAAATCTACATGACACGTGCGGTTTTTGCACTATGCCTTATGATTGTTTCCAATAATCTTCATAAATGAGTCGAAGACATCAGGATGAGGTCATTTTCTTCATAGTTTAAGATTTAGCTCACTATGCAGTCGAACATAAAAAGAAGATATCCAATGCTACCTACGGACTCCTAATGATAAGAATGCTGGTAAAGGCTATTAGCCAGTAGGTTCCATCTACTGGGTTCGACATAACTCATCAGTGTGCTTGTAAACCCATCCATAATTCCATCAATACGTCAATGAATTGGTAGAATTCAGTTAAGTTACTATTGAAGATGACCTAAACCTTAAGTTTTGGCGTATTTTTTGCGCACTACTTTTTGAATCTAGTAAACCTTTTTCTTCATTTTGCCAATTGCCGTTGCGAGGGTTGCATTCATAATTTTGCAACAAGCACACATCGATTGTGTCGTAATAAAGCTGTACAACTTCACCATGTTCCCACTAATATGTATGTTGTCTATGCTTATCTTATGCACCAAAATATACAATAGTCGTATACGTTTTCCATGTCACAAATGTGTTTCAAATTTTAGATATGATTGCAGAGACACACCTACCCAAACGGTGATTTTGTTTCATGTAATTAAGCAATATCACTTATGAGCAAATGTTCTACATGTTAGCATTGGGTGGTTCTTTATTTGAGCAATATAGAAAAATCGCATTTTCTGCCACACCCCAGTGATAACAATGCTGTTGCCAGTAATACATATATTAATGAAAATGTGATGGAAAGCATCATTTGAAATTTCACGCTTGCTGATATCAAAATTCAGATGATCGAAAAATCCAAATTTTGCATCAACAGTAATTTTCCGATTTTGTGCCTTCCCCTATTTTGTTCTCGTTTATCGGGCGAGTCAAGAGTGACCTAGGAAAATGACTAGAAAATGAATTGTGAAAAATGGTTGCCGGTTGGAGGTAGAGGAACGTTAAACGAAAACATCAATATTGATTCTCCAAAACTGAATGTTGTATTGACTACCCAGTAATTTAATAAAACCTTACTCCTCGAATGATGTTGCATCTAAAGGAAGCATGTTCTATTACACTTATACGTCAAAGTTCATGCTCTTTTTCGTCATATACATGTTAAAAGAATTCGGGATTATCGATGCATTTGCTAACAACATGTTCAATGTCACATTCTGTTAACACATGTTATCATCATTTCAAACCAAATGTGCTTCCTTTTTCTGGCAAGCTTCGTGTACGAAAGTGTGATCTCGCCTTAAGACAAAGATCTTTCCTTCAAAGTATGTGCAGACTTGCAAATAGTGGCTGTCTGTGACTTTTAGTATTTTGTTGAAGCTCATTTTTTTCAGCGATTCATTACTTTGTTTGATCTATATTTTCTACATCTCAAGATTTTTATTATTGAGACTGCACTTTCTTCAAATATACGACATTTATTACTATTATCATCATTATCTTATAATCAAGTTTACTAGTACCTTCTTGTTTTGCCTTCAGGTTGAACGCTTGACTTTCCCGATTTCAATTCATATATTACATAATAACATAGGCCTTTCTTGGGACGAAACTGATCCAGCGATAATATAGTAGACAAATCTAAGCATGTATCCAAGACTAAGTCCATTCCAAACTTGTATTGAAGAAGATTACCGACACCCTTGATAAACATATTGTTTTAGATTTACTTATCATTTAACACTTCCATAAAGATATTCTACGGTATAGTATTAAATGATATAGTGTCTAACACCGGTAATTATTTGGTGCTATCGTGTCGCTATATATATATATATATATATATCGTGTATATGCGGTATAGTTATTTTGGTTATTTTGTAGCCAAGTAGTATCGATTTTTGATAAGATTGATTGTAAAAGTGCATTCATTGAATATTTTATTCCAATAGTGATCGACATGCTGCTTTCTAAAATAGAAATGCCCTTCAAAACTCTGACTGTTCCATAATTATAATGAAAGGAAGTGAACAACGTTTCTTGATGCAATGCAATTGGGCAGTACAGTAGATATTGAAGCTATGATATGATATGTTCCTGGAAGAATTTTTACGGGAACTTTGTAATACCGGAAGGCTAAGAAGCAAGTAACATGATAATGAGGACTAACATGGAAAAGAAATAAAAACAGCAAACTCTATGAGCAAAGTCTCCCTGCATACAAATGTTAGGCTTGTCACGAAGTATAACCAACGCTGCAGTTATCTTCAAGGAATGACTGGTTGTGCATCTTCGAAGAACTCCGAAAAAATGCTAAGCCTCGTCATAAGTTGCATGACACCCCTGTAGATGTTACGTTATCGCACTCGTAGGTTGCTTCTTCGATCGCGGAGACTGTCTTGACTGCGGCACGGACTGAGAACAGGCGAAATATATCGCCAATAATGCATCTTGCGATTTTTCTATATAAAATCATATTGGGCATCTATGTTCCCTATAGGCAAATCTAGGTATATCCCAAAATTCACAGTAAACAAAGAATATGTTGAGCAAAGTCATTTTTGAACATGTTCTAGACGAAATATGCGTAGGTCACTCACAGAGCTAGTCAAATTCAGCCAGACAAGTAAGGCATGATGCGCGGAAACATGCATATGAAATTGATTCATTTGCTAAATAATTGTTTTTCCTCATTTCACAATGAAAACAGCACGCTTTACACCCATTCACATTAAGCACCACTCACTCCTGCCGTCTTACCAATTCTCAATAATTCGTTAAAATTCAAAATTAGAATTTAGTTGCTAAGTGAATTTCATTCGTTCATCAAATATAACAAACTGCAATGTATTGCTTTAATATTTTGTTTACTATCTATCATTCCGTCTGCATTGATTAGCCCGTTTTAAGTTGTGCAGTAGCTCAATCTCGCAATCCGCATGTGTTCAGCTTGATTAGGAGCTTTGAATAAGCATCTCCACATCGTGGACTGGGTGGGTCGTCACTTTCGTGTGAGGCGTCAGACTAAACATACTCAAGTTAATTAAATTGTGAACTGAGCCTTGAGGGCATCTGAATTTCGTGTTAAGTTGCTGCCAATCAACTTTATGCGCTCTAACTTAAGTGCAGATTGCTATTTATCGCTATGGGACGGTGTGGCTGACATCAAACGCGACCATAGTCGTCACAATTGACAACTTACATCAGCGACGGTTGCAATTTTTGGAGAACGCCTTTACGGTTTGAAAATGTCAATTTACCATAAGCTCCTTCGGGTGAAGTAGGAGTCTTTGTACCTCAGGAAGATTATAATACGCTGCTTTGTATCACTTGTGAGCTGTGAGCGGTTGAAAAAATTGTTCGGTTGGTTTGAGTAACAGTTTAAATAACTAAGGTGGTTGTAGGTTCAAGCAGAGATGGGAACCGGCCTTGATTTTATGCCGACTTCTTTTGATCTTGTGTACAACTTTTATTTTTGAAAAAAAAATTGCTATCAAAGTTCATTTAAAAGGCATAACATGCCGTTGAGTTTTTTTTAATTGCTGTAGAGGAAGAGCGGGGTGTTATTGGCCACCCCAACCACCCACCTTCCAAGTCATGCCTTCCAACTTGAAAATCAATTTTCGAATGTACTCGTATGTGAACGAAAAGATTGTAATTTCTTATGGACCCCAGTAGTAGGAATCGTAGGAATCAAATGTGATAGCAATCAAGGTCAGACACAAATTCAGTTTCAAGAAAACAAATAAAACAAAAAAAATGAACACACGGACATATCATAGAGAACGACAAAATATAATCAAAAGCCACTATTTGACAATTTTGATGTAGAGATTACAAAAGGATATTGATGAATCGAGTTCGATACCACAGGTACCCGGAATTTTCTTGAATATGGCAGTCGAGGAAGAAGGATGTGATGGAGAGGATGATTCGGGTCCGCAATAATTTGTTTGAACAGTTTTAATCCACACATAGTTCTCCGATAATCCAGCGGAATCATTAATGAACAATTTCACGATGGACCACAGATTATTTTATGACAACGCGATTGTGGTCTATCTAACAACATTGATTGATGACTTTGAAGACTAGCAGAAAGAGGGGGCACAGTATTCCATAATAGACCGGATGCACCCTTCATAGATAAAAAATAATTCTTCTTTGTTTAATAATGGCTTTAGTTGCCGGAGAGCATACATGCGAGACGAAGATTTCTTAGATACGATTCCGAAGTGTGATTTCCAATTTAATCGTCTATCAAACACCACTGCGAGACAAGGAAACTGGACGAGTATCCGACAAGGTTGGTCTCTCAGTTTTGGGAGGAGGTATGATGTCTACCTGCTTCCAGATTGCAGGGAGATTAGCTGATTCTAGAGATCAATTAAATATATGAGTGGTGACTCAATAGTGGAGGACGAAACCGCTGATCTGTGCGCAGATGTCCTACGGCTCCAAAAACGGAAGCTTACTTTGGAGCTACTGTAATAACGCGTGCTCAGATAGAGACAGTCGATAAGGGAACCCGGATTCAGATTCAAGAAATGAAACATAAATTTAGTGAATCATAAAATCATACCGATGAAAGTTGAATTAAAAACTTTAAATCTCAGTCAAGAATCTCAATAAGATCTCAAATCTTCGATGAAGACTTGCATTACTGCGGTTCAATGTGGCTCATGAAATTTCCTTTTTTATAATCAGCCCTTTCAACGCTCAATTGAGATTCCTGTCAGCAAATGCTCATTCTTTTGATATTTAGTAAGCTTCATGCTACTTATATAGTGGCTCCACGTCGGTAGTATGTAAACACAGGAATAATTTGCAAATATTTATCTTTTTAAAAACTGCTCTAAAAATATTTTGGACCTCAGGAACGCAATCTCTGCACAAAACTGAATCTTTTCATATAACATTTTTCACTGTATACAATGACTTTTATGAGTCGATACTCTACCTACTATATACTTACTTTATCCACAAGGGCATCCTTCGAACAAATGGTCTTGTTCGATGAGAGATCGATGCATCGCCGTTGGTAATTATGTAAGAGAAATTTTAATGAATTTCTACATGAATGAATTCTGTCAATAGCAATAATTACTCAAAATAAGATTTTGTCTAATACAAGGCCTACCGTACACAAAAATTTAGAAATTGTTCAAAAAGTGGTTTCTGGAAACTGACTTTATGATAAAAATCCATAGATTTCGGTTGCTTGTGTTTTTGCTTGACTGGAAATCTTATTTGTATTGACGTAGACCTTAAGAAATTCACTGATCAAATGAATATTCAAAATAATAAAACGTACAATTTCAATAATGGCAAATTTTAGCCTTGCAGTGGAATAGTGTACTGTGTATACAAAATTCATGGTGTTTTCAAGTGTAGTGTGTTTAAGTGTGTTTTTATCGGCACCTGTACCGGCACGAGATTTCCAAAACCAAGTACTGGTCAAGAAATCTGGCGACTTCCCTGACATCAGCTTATAACCTTTAATGAAAGGAACCAGTGCCCTGCATTAAATCGACCTCAGGCTGTCTTAAAACCGGTCTGAAGTTTAACTTAAGCGGCATGACACTTAATCGATCGGTCCGAAAATCTCGACTGGTTTTCATCTCAGGGTTCAAGTCCTACCGGGCACACATCTTATACTTGGCAATTTGATCTCTAGCTTATATTCATTTAATTCATTGTAAACAGCTATCTTGAATATTTTTGCAGATGGAGGCGAGAATTGCCGCGCGTATCGTTGTTGGAGTTACAACGCATGATCGATCTGGGACGTATAGACAGATCAGAACCAATTGATCTAACGACAATATGCAACACGAAACTGTATTCTCTAAACGTGTTCGAACATCGACATTATGGATTTCACCTGACTGAAGAGGTAATTGAAATGTTTTCAATACCAAGGTTGTTTCTATGATTCGATCTTTTATTCTTGACGGAATGACACACGTTGCTCTCAAGGAAGTTTTAGAAAAGCTGTCTTTAATGTTTAGTACTGCAATGATGGATATTTGATCATCAAGATATTTGCATGAGAGCTTAAGCGTCGTGACTAAACATAATTTTGAATAGTTGCCGGAATTAATATGCCGTATTTCGGTAAGTGGAAAGAACTAATCGGTATCGCTTCTTGTCACTAACTCGACCTATTAAAGAAACGAATCATTCGATAATCCAACCTGTGTAAAGTTATCGAGACGAATTTTATGTTCTACAACTTCGAAGCCATTTTGATTAGAAATACACAATAACCTGTGATGACAATAATGGACAACAATGAAGTCTTTTCCGTCTCTTTTAATGCCTGTCATAATCCTCTATAAAATCTATGAAAATTGAAATCAGAAATTTTGGTCCATCGATAGTTCTGCCTATTCTTTTATCGAAGCCAGTCTCACATCTTAGATGTCCAATTAAGCCGTTAAATCAGCTGATCAATCACTTAACCACCATGCCACGGAGACCGAAGAGTCTTGGGAAAAATACAGTGCTCCAGGCCTATTACAAAATGGTCCTGCAAAAATATGAAGTTCTAATTTTTGAGCAAAATGAATATTTAGTGCAAATTTAGCGGTATATTCGACATCAGCGCTTTAAACTGAATCGGTAAGTGACAATAGAACGATGACTTATTGTGGTAGCAAGTAAGTTTGAGAAATCGATGCCTCTGGTTAAATTCACTAACTTCACATCTGTACGAATGTTTATTAGACGTCACTTTGTCTAATAAACATTAATTATAAAAATAGCAATGTCTATGAAAAAGTTCAGCCATTCACTCTTAGAATTTTACGATGAACACCAATTTGCCTACCGACCCCGTTCGTCAACTGTATGTGCGCTACTTACTCTACAAGACATTGTTCTAAAGTTTCTTGATGATACAAATGTTGTTGCTGTTCGTATGATAACATTTGATTTGTCGCACGCCTTCGATTGTATTCCACATCATCTCTTGTTGTCGTTTATTTCGAAACTCCAATTTGCAAATGTCAACTGCTTTATCAACTGGCTGAATAGTTACCTATGTGATCGCAAACAACGTGTAGAATTGGGAACAACTTTGAGTAATAACATTCATGTCACAAGTGGGGTCCCTCAGGGTTCAGTTATTGGCCCGATGTTATTTTCTATTTATTTGTCGAGCTATAAGCCGTGTGATGCAGATATCAAAGTAATCAAATATGCTGATGATGTAACCCTTATTGTACCCGTGTGGAAAGATCAGCCAAGCAATTTATCTATTGTGAAATCTGAAATTGATCATTTTGAATCCTGGTATCAAGGTCATCAAATGTTAGTAAACGCATCAAAAACCAGGACACTCTGTGTTGGCTTTGGTAGGACTTTTACCGTTTTGGAAGTACCGTTTTTGGACAATGTTGGCGTTCTGAAATTGTTAGGACTGTACATCAACAGCAAATTCAAATGGGGAGATCACATTGATTTTGTTGTAAGAAAGGCTGCTCAAAGATTGTATGCTCTAAGAGTTCTGAAAGGCATGTTAAACCATGACCAATTGATTGCTGTATTCAACGCCATAATCATGTCTTTATTCGATTATGCTTCTGCTGTATTTTTGAACCTAGAACATTTGAATAATCGCTTGTTGTCAATTTGTAAGCGGGCTTTCCGCATCATTCACGGCTATAACGTTAAAGTCTGTACGTCTTGCAACATTTTTGAAGTTGAACAGCGTCGAAATTCTTTAGCTCTCAACCTATTCAAGCAAGCACTGTCATCACCTCATCATATTCTGCACCACCTGATGCCACCTACTTCAGACCGATGAAGGAGATTGATTCTTCCACCTGCTCGAACTGTACGCAGAACAAACGGATTTATATTTTCATGCTCTGTGAAGTACAATGACAGTCTGTGAAGTGTGTCTACTTTTTATTTGCTTCGTCAGAACACCAATTACTTTGCTTGTAACGTTCACCCCTACGATTCCCATTTGGGGTTTGTTTGTTTTAAATATACGCTTATTTACTTTTTTATTTATTTTTTACTTTGTCGAGAATGACCATCAATTTAGTAAGTCTGATTGCAGATTCGTAACCAGGAGGTTGATATTAGTGAATAGAAGCTATTTCGATCAGTGTATTAACAAAAGGTTGGTTCCAGCAGTGAATCTTATTGATTCATGATTTCGATCACCTGATTCGACCATGCCGGTTAGCTCAATTTCAAGTTTGCCTCTCCTTTTGCAATTAGTCTACAATAGTTTGTTTTGTTGATAGTGGCTTGTGATGGTGAGAACTCACCAGTTGCCATCACTAGGGCTGTGCACTTGCTACACCTGCCGTACTAGATAGTCGAGTAATGGCCAATTATGTCTTGAAGGTGTGGTCTGTTTCTTTCATTATAAGTTTTCTAGAATTCAATACAAATTTGATAGAGGAAGATTCGAATAGTTCTAAAGAATTTGAAACAGATTTAAGGCGCATTCACATTAGACCTATAACGACAACTACAACGATAAATTGAAATATAATCGCTCTACATGTGTGGCAGCTGCTGCTCACATTAGCCCGATTTTCTCAACGATTAAAAGTTCAATCTGGACAGCGGAGCTCAAGATAAGTAAAATATCATCCTGATTTTATCGTTTACGGTCTGATGTGAATGTGCCTTTACATTGGCCTCTTTTAATTCCATTTTTCCAAAACTCGAAAGAGACTCATAATTAACCCACACGTCTCCATGATACTCGTAGTTCCAATGGAATTCTCTAAAACTACATGTAGATGAAAACTGAAATGATGAAGATATGCAATAATTAAAGATTGCAGTGACTAAATTACTAAGTAAATGGTGAACGAAACGTCGGGCTTTCGATTGATTCTTTTGAAATTGCATGAAACAGAGAAGAGTTTAATTTTGATTCTTCTTTTCAAATACACCTGAACACCAGGAAATGTAGAAGGATTGGAAGCAGTGTCACCGTTATCTACAATGTAGCTACTTTTCAAGAGGGTCAACTTCTCGACATCACTCGTCTTCATGCAGTCTCTCTGTGGTGTGATGATGTTGCCGGCTGCCATAAATAATCTTTCGGACAGACCGTTTGCCGCTAGAATGCTAAGAAATCCTACTTGCATGTTAAGAGTAGCAACATCAGCGTACGCAGTATTTTCTAGTGATGCCGATAGCCGATACCGATAATTATTCAGCAAAAAATCAAATATCGGCCGAACATATTCCTTCTACATATACAATAGTGTGTACATGAACTAGTACATGCAACCTGTCCACCCTTCAGACTTTTCACAATGCGCAGCTAGACCTACATATATTTCATTATATTATGTTTTGATGCTTTATGTTCCACATGTTGACAGCAAAGCATTGCCCCAATTTAAATATTCTAAGCTAAAAAAGAGCTGTTAGGTGTAGATGTTCTAAAACTGGAATAAATAATTTATCTTTCCCAAAGGATACTTCATTGTGGACTTGTAGTATACCTGACACCTCGACACAACCTAGCATTGGTGTTGCTGCTGAAATCATGTCTTGAAGAAAGAGAAGACCTAAAATTGTTGGATAAGAATACGAAAATTTTCTTGAGAAAATTGTGTCAGCCTGCATAGTGTGTAAGGACCTTAATCTGTATTTGAACTTGCTATCCACCTTAAGGTTTGCATATTATTCCCTCATAATTGGAAATAAAGAATTATCGAACAAAATACAGTGCCACACTTTTTGTCAAGAATACAAAAGGTATACCGGCATATTGACCTTGATAAAATCAGAAAGATATCAGCCGCCAGATAAGCATTCAGTCACAATGCTAGTCATCTGCAGATTTTTCGATTGTACAATGTACATATATGTAATATTCTAACACAAGGAATTGGTTTATGTGTCGTCTATTGTCAATAAGATGTTTGAAATGCTTGAATCTAATCTATCAGATAATAGATTAAATACTCGATGGATTTTCAAAATAGAGCAACTAGCTTACGTAATTCATGAGAGTACATTTTGAAATCTGAAATTCAAAACAAATATCTGCAGGACCATCCTGGCTTGTGCAAACGTTATGAAATCGAAGCGTCTATATATAATACGAAGATTTCATGGCACTCCGAGCCACAAAAGATATTCTAAATTATTATTGAAATTCTTGAGCATGAATAACAACTATACTTACTTAATTTCTTACTGGCCGATTTTGAGTCCTTGTTTCCTCAGGTTTGCGGGTTGGACGATAAGTCATGCCGATTCCGTTCTGGGCGGATTAATGGCACTCATTAATGGATTTCATGGTACTCCGAGCCACAAAAGATATTCTAAATTATTATTGAAATTCTTGAGCATGAATAACAACTATACTTACTTAATTACTTACTGGCCGATTTTGAGTCCTTGTTTCCTCAGGTTTGCGGGTTGGACGATAAGTCATGCCGATTCTGTTGTGGGCGGATTACGCGTCTTCATGCACCACAGTCCTGCGCAGTGCGACGGTCGAGGTGTCTCTGCATGTGAATAATGCTTATTTGAATTATATTTATGAATAATACCTCAACAGGTTCCATTTATGCAATAACATGTTCAAAGATGAGAATCAGGGGTGAGCACAAATGCCATAGTCTTATTCAAAGGAAGATAAATGTTAAAACCAAAGAACCTAAATGATGGAGGATAGTTTCATTATCATTTCACTTTTATTGTCTGAATTCCGATGAAATTCTTCATAATTTCGTGTCTCTACCTTAATCCTATTAAACATGTTAATGTTGAGGTCAGAGTTGGAAGTGGGTCAACGAAACTTGACCCATGACCCAATTGACCCACGGCATATGTGACCCACCTGACCCACCGACTTTTCACGAAAACATGACCCACGACCCACCTGACCCATCACATCTTTGACCCACTTGACCCACATGCTGCAAGGGTGAATGATGTGAGTGCAATTTCCTTTTCTGGTATCATCTTTAGTTTCATTTTCATTCAAGATTCTAGGTCTATCTAGGTAGAGGCCTCGTAGTATCAAAATTGTTGTTAAGATTTGTTATGAAGCTTCAAGTGTATCAGATCACTTGTCACCAGGGATGCGGAGTCGGAGTCCTATAATTTTTGCTAGAGTCGGAGTCCTATCAAACAATAGGACTCCGGACTCCCGCCTATAACTTGGCCCGAAATATAATACAAACAAATTATTTATTCTCGTGCATATAGCTTTCATGAGATTTTTTTATGATGTCAACTTTCTCCGTCAAACAAAAGTACAGAGACAGCAGTGCATGCAAAGCTTGTAATACATACGTGGTTGAAGGAATGAACCGTGATAGTAAAAAAGGATTGTCTTTTCACTCGGTGATTTAGTAGAGTAGACAAGCCTTCCTAGCCTCGATCACAGCTACGCACCAAAGGTCACGTCAGAGACAAAAATGAAATACTAGTTTGTTTGAGAATATTTCCTCTTGCCTTCACGTTAATCGTGTATGATGGCTCCTCTAAAGCGCATATTAAAATCGAAAGTGTACTCATTTTTTTGGAGAAGGATGGGGGATTTTCGTGCCTGGTAGAGACTGGAGAATAGCCGTGTGCAGTACACATCAACAAGATGGGAGGAGTCGAGTCGTGCATCCAACTAAAAGCGACATTTGACAAACTTTCATCAAAAATGATTGATAATTGATGCAGCAATGATAACTAAAAATAGGTTCAGGTAAGCCTATAATGATCTATGATGTAGGTTACCAGTTAATTTTTCAAAAAGCTAGGCTTTATATACTTGCCACCCGGAGTCGGAGTCCTATCAAAATGATTGGACTCTGCATCCCTGCTTGTCACATGACAAATAGACATGTAACTTCATCAAAATTATCTTATAATCCAAGTTCATGCACCACAAATGCCTAAGGTTCTAAAAAATTTAAACGATTCTGTTTCTTGTTATAACTCTTGACTATCCTTTTTAGTGCTACCTATTTAACTCGTATAGAGAAATTATTAGTTAAGTTGAAAGCCCAACAGACTAAATTTCAAATTTTACATTTCTTCATCAAATGAAGTTGAAAAATAAGACCGCAGTAGGCCCAAATCCTTCATGCATGCATTTATTATGTTGGATACTACATGTGTGAAAATTGTCCGAGAAAAATCGTCAAACTAATATTTTGTTGCTTCTGATGGCAATCGATTCAAATTTCATTTACTTCCATTAATGTTAGATTTAAGTAGAAAGTTGTATATTTGATGTAAGAATGACATTCATTGAAAAGCAATTGGAGTAAGCATGCGTAACGCGTGAATAGAAAATTGCACGATGACAGGATTATATTTCTTTAATTAGCTTAAAATGTACATATAGATGAACTGATATACATGTATATGAGTGGCGCTACATGTGCGAGTACGTTGTGATAACAATCACTAGCGACATCATGTAAATATTCCTATCTTTATTGATACTAAATCAAATATCAAAACGAAACTTTTTATTGATACGAAGTATCAAGAAATATCTCCTCACAGAGCTCTGCCGTAATAAGTCTGTGTGAAAGGAATAAGTATATGTCAATGACCGTCGTATGAATTAGCGCATTTCAGATTATCATGCATCGAATGAGCAATGAGATGCATGGAGCATGTACGATGCGAAAATAGATTGATCGGCTAAATACTTCAGATATGAAGCATGTATATTATCAAGATATTTTGATCAATTACATAGTTTGAAGTTTGAAAATATATAGGCTCTGATCAATCTTTAGCAGAGATTTACCATTCTAATCTCTACCAGAGGACATTTTCTACGAGATACCAAAACATCAAACGAAACTAACAAAACGAAGGTCAGCTGGCATTGCAAGAAAAGTTTCAAGATTAATAATACCTCTGAATACCTGACTTCTTCAGTAGCTGTATCTCTGAAATCAAGGTCACACATCATTGGGTATCGTCAGGCATAGCGATCTAGAATTAAGCTTACACAATTGTACTCAAACAGCTTCTCTCCACCAACCAACATCTCTCAGTAGACAGTAGCAATTGTTTTCGAGCCTTTAATTTGTGTGAATTCCGCCCCCTTTCGAAACTGCATGAGGCTTGTGAAAGTCAATAGTGTTGCATATTTTGACCGTGTGCATCCATTAACCCTTTCAGAGACACTGACTCAATCTTTTTTCATGAATGATAAGAATACGAATAAATGAAGTTTACAGTATTTGAGATTGTCAAATCTATCATGGGTCAAACTGGTTGGAAGTGGGTCAACGAAGTCTGACCCACGACCCACCTGACCCACCAACTTTTCTGAAAAACATGACTCACGACCCACGTGACCCACTTGACCCACGACCCACTTCCAACTCTGGTTGAGGTCGAGACTCATGGATTTTTGAAACAACTCAAGCGAGCCAACAGTTGCAGGACCCTGTTGTACGCAATCATGTTAATCTAAGAGAATAATGTGAAAAATCTGTCCGTGTCCTGATTGATGTCTTACTCATGAAGGAGATTAGAGGAAGTGGACGTACTACGATTGCATTGAGCTTCGATTTTCTCACGATTGTGATACAAAATGATTTTGATCAGTTTTGCTCAGTCAGAGCAGTTTCATCAAAATGGTGAACATCTCTTGAAACTCATTTTCTGAATATCTGCTCATAAAACTGTCTAGAAAGCTTGTCTGTGTCATGTATGTGCACGGCAAATGAAACATTGTGAATGCAACAGAAGTTCAACCATCTGTGTACATGATTCAGTGCAGCTACATACTGTAATTAGTGACTTTACAGTGTTAATGATATTTGAGATAAATAATAAATAAAATAAAGTTCAGCTTAGTTGATGCAAGCGGTTATAATTTTCAACCGTTTACTCAGAAAATTAGCCAGTTAACCGATTAACGGGTTAATCGTATCTTTTTATGGCGTTATTATGAAAGTAGCGTTAACTCACCTCATGATAATGGAATGTCATTTGCCGTTTGATTTCTATGACGCAATTCACAGTGATTTGAGTTCGTTGACCACACCTTGATTTACTATTGTGCATTAGAATTCGTTTGTTGTCAGCCGCTTATTGTAGCTAGATGATGTTTCACAGATGCGTTTAGCTATTATTATTATTATAAGATTAAAGCGTCGGCCATTAAAGCTATTAATTATTCCAATACATGAATTGTCTCAATAGCTGCTCATTATACTATAAAATTCCGGTATTTAATATGAGTAGAGATGACAGAAAGTGTCACATTAATGTAACATCTTTAAACCAGATCTTTCAAAATATTTGGAATTGGACTGCGTTAGCTAGTTAAAAATTTGAAATACATGGGATATTCATTCTGTACTAGGATAACTTAAAATTTCATAGGCCACATTACTGTGCATGATTGATTTCTTTAAGACTTTCTGATTGATGTTAGATGATAGATAGTAGCCTATGCTGACAACTGAAAACCAGTTAAAGACAATTATTTATCATTATTATCGTAATTTATCGTTAACTGATGTTGTCGAATAATTCTTCAATTGCATTGGGGCGCAGAACTAAGTAATCGGTTGTTATGATAAGAATTCAAAAACAGCATAATCTCGCTATCGCGCACATGGGATATAGCATACTATGGCTAACAACGTGCAAATGGCTTATAAAGTTACCCTTGATATAACGGACATTTAATTTGGTCCCTTCGGTGTACGTTATGACAGAAATATGCTGTACCATATTTCTAGCGATCACAGACTAACTGCTTAGCTATGGTGTTCAATTTAGAAGGAAATAGATAATTCCATTTTTTGAAAATTTAATTGATTAGGTTTTTGTTTTTTTCCGATTTTTTTGATCTACCAATATAAGAAAAGAGAAAGTTTGACTATTTCAGTATTTTGGTGTTACTATTTCAGGGAATTGATTCATTCGCAGCAAAGGTCAACATCGAAGTCCAGCATGCTAGTGAAGCGGTGATTGCTGCCATAGAAAGGAACGGAGGCACAATCATAACTCGTTTCTACGATCTTCTGTCGGTGCAGGCCAAGAAAGATCCTCTCAAATTCTTTCAGGAAGGAATTCCTATTCCTAAGTGTCGCTTGCCGCCATACAATGCCTTCAAATATTACGTTGATCCCGAGAATCGAGGGTATCTTGCCGACCCGGAGGAAATTGGAAAAGCTCGTGTTACACTGGCCCAGAAATACGGATATGAGTTACCCACTCTGGAGGAAGATCCAGAACTCGATATGCTGTTGAAACGGAAGGATCCTCGCCAAATCTTCGATGATCTCGAACCGGGATGGCTAGTTGATCTCGTGAACGAAACAGTGTTGAAGCCAACTGACCCTGAAGTCGTATCTTTTTATCGGGAATGAATTTATACAAATTAAAATTATTGAGCGAAAGTTGGTTTTTCTATGATTTCCTTTCATTGAGTTCAGCCATTAAGGTAGACAATGATCGAATAAGGTGCATTAATGCGTTCTTACAGTTCGAAAACAAAATATAGTTTTTGTCAGCAACAAATCGGGTACTGCTGCCGGTATTTTTATTAAACTTATCACTGGAATATTGCTTTATTTTGATATTACGCTGCATTAGATATCTTCGAGTACGTCTTATAACATACTGGACAATTTGTTGATATGTTAAATGCATTCTGGTCCGAGGAATTGCAAAAAATGCTCAACTTGAGCGGCGTTCTTTGTAAGTGCGAGGTTGAGAGTGTACCATCAGATAATCGCAACTTGTTTGGATGGAAAGCGCCAATAGCATCATTTGAAGTAGGCTACTTTTAAAGCAATGATGTCCATCCCATTTACCTTAGATTCATATTACCTGTTTGCCCCGATTTCAAAAGCAATAAGTCGCTGTGGACAATCATTCACCTATTTCCATAATCATAATAGATTTATCAATATAAGATTTCTATAATCATTATTGCGAGTTGCAGAAGCGAGCAAAAATACAAATCTGCTGAAGAGACTAATTTATATTACTGCATACCAGCAGAGCATTTTCCACAAAAAATAGACGGCGTTTATTGCGCTTTGTATAAAAACTGCCCATTTGGGAGGAAAGAGGACCCAAGTAGTCGTGAAAATATCATATTTTTTCACTAAAAATTGTCATTCGCGTAAAAACTTGAGCTCATGATATTGATGCCAATTGCCAATATAATTATTAAAAATGAAGGAGTAATTTTGCTAGGTAGAATATGACGCTATTTTCAAGCTTTTAAGAGTTTTTTCATCAAAGTGATCTGCCCAATTTAATAATCAAAGTGCATGGATTAGACGTTAGCTATCTGGACCATCGCGCGAATATACACGTATCAGTCCTATCATGTATCAGGAATTAAGACATCACGCAACAATAGATCAATCAGGCAAAAAGAAACTCAACAGCAAAGCAAAAACACGACCAGACCAACTGAACACCTCAGTTGTAAAGAAAATAACAAACACTTGAAAATAAAATCAAGCCTTTATTTCGTCACACAGACCAGTTCTCTTCTGCAATCTGTTCTCGTATATCAATAAAACTTGGTTTGATTTCATAATTTCTATGACATATGAAACAAATGAGAATCAAAAAAGAGATAAGATATTTTCAAAATGTCGAAATATCGACGGAACGTGCCAAATAAATGTATTCATAATTCTTATACCCTAATGAGGCTACAGCTCAAGGCCTTCCCTACAATCCAAATGTTGTCAGCAATTGAGTTGGGTAAAACTGTAATGGATAGTTTCAATAAATTTCAGCAATTTCATGGTGATTTTTCAATATTGCCTTTCAATCGGCTTATCGTGTCATCGCACAGGTATGTTAAATCAAACATTCGGCTGTCTAGAAAATCACGTATACATCAAGAGCAGCATGAGAAGAGAATTCACGAATTATGAACTGTACTGTCTCCCAACTCTCTGCACTTAAAAATCGCAATCTGATAATGAGTTATATGACACTCAGCGTAATGAAACATCATCAAACACTACTACTTTTCGCACCTGATAAAACAAATAATTCATAATAATCACAGTATTTTTTAACGATCAGCGACATCGTCATCGGAGAGCTATTTTATACTGTAGAATGTATTACTGATCTATTTTGCATTAGTGCTCTGAAAAGGTACGAAAAACGGCAAGTCGCCTGCTTTTAGAATCTGTCTGCAAAAATAGAATTAGTGAACAAATCCACATTTTCACCAAAGTTGTTCGAAATGTATGTTAGCCTTGAGGCGTCTGTTCAGTTTCTGGACCTCGTGACGGTAACAGTGGATTTTGATGACCATTATGTGTGCTTCAGAACTTTGCGAAAAGAAGTTGCTTTTTTTGCGGTTATAATTGTCGTCATTAGATGTAACTCCATTTTTCTTTCTTTAGCAAATACATGTATTATCTTTGCACTGAAACAGCGGGAGGCATTGCTTTCACATTCATGCATTGCTGATTCTTGATTTATTTTTTTTGGTTAGAATTTTAGTAGCTATATATTTATCAGGAGCCAGTCACTACATGCTACTCGCGCAGTTCTTGTAAACATTTGCCGGTCAATGCGTCATCCGGCGGTATTTTTTTTACAGAAGTTGCTTAATTGCTTGATGCTATGGAAGATAAAATTCATAATAGTAGATACATAAGCCTCTGATTCACACAATTTATCAATTCATGAACATACAATTTATGAAAGTCTACAAATGTGCAAAATAAAAATGTCGATATAAAGTAAGAAAAAAATTTTCAGCAATCTGCTAAATCACTGTAAAATATCAAAAACTTCTGGACTTATATATGTAGAATTCAATAAAGGCATAAGTAGTATTCGTCAGTAATATTCGTAAGTAATAAAGCATAGTCAAGTAGGCCTATTCGTCATTATAAAATAGTTCATTGTAAAATTTAAATTTCACTTTTTTATGACAACAAAATGTGGCTAATGTAGAGGATTATGTAGACTTCATGGTATCATGTGAATTACATTACAATTTATGTACCACTAATGCTTCTTTTATGTTTGTGATAATAGCTCCTTATTGTTCGGAACTATATTTTACCTGGAACAATGAGTACTTATTTAGCTAATTCTGAGAGTGCGACTGTTCCTGCCGTCGACGTCAATTGGCTGGTGTGACAAACATAGACCTAGGCCTATCTAAATTTCGTTCTCCTTGAGTTGTAACTAGTTTTGTGCGCGGTGCACCGAACTGTGTAAGCTTCGATCAAATTGATGCTTTACGGTATAATTTCAATAATAATTAATTCATTTTATCTGTTGTCAATTGTTCATTTTATTCATTTCTGAGCACACAGTAGAATAAATCCAACCACAACGTTCAATTATATCTTTCAGTTATATTCAAACTCTAAATTTCTATGTAAAGAAAATCAAACCTTCTGAAAATCGCGGCAATATCAGAAAACAACCGATACATTTCCTGATGTTGAGAAAGAATTGTAAAAAGGTGACGAAAATGAGATAATTCAAGATCATGGTAAATCATTTTAGGCCATGCTCGAAATCTCAATTCCCAAGAACTCAGAATTTCGGAATCTCATAGAGAATACTGCGCACCTTGCTTAACCTTTGCATTGTGCAGTGATATTTTTTGCGAGTTTTGTGCAGATCGATGCAAATGCATCGCCTTTAAAAATCTATGTATTATTGAAATATATGAGAGCAATTCAAACTATAATTATATATTTGATTGTTATCAATAACTTAAAAACTCTTTGTTTCCAATATACATGTATTTTGAGGAAGATCTCAGTTTTATTCCAGGAGTAACAGTAGTTTATAGCTTGAGTATAAGCTTACCACTTCTAAATGCAATTGTGACATTTGTAAAATGCGTGGTCAGGGCAGATAAATTCGCGACAGTCAGTGCACTGCCTGCGCACAAGCTTCCACCGCGGGCACAAAACACAGCGCCCTTGTGATTGATGAGCCTCTCCGACTGAAGCTTGTGCTGCCGGTGTCCGAGAATCAGATGGTTGATCCAGAATGTTCTCAATCAAGCCTCGCAGCTTCACCGATAATTGTGGTGTTTGAAGACGGCGTTGAATATTTGGTCGGCACAAAGCTTTAGACAGTTCTTCTATGTACAAACGTCGTCTTGATCTTGTGGTTTGATCCATGTTGTCATTTTTCTTGGTGAAAATGCCGAACGCATTGTAGGCTACGCGCCAATATCGAGCATGTTGAAAAATATCTTGTTCGGCCATCTGTTTGTCTGACGAGAGCAAGTGTATTCATGAACTAGTTTGTGCAGCAACAGCTCCTTTGTTCGCATTGTAGTCTAAAATGGCAACAGGTTTTTTGTCGCTTCGGTCGGAAATTTCTTTTGTTTCGTGCATCGTGGACAGAAGGATAGCACACTTTCCCTTCTTGGGAGTAGGAAAGAAGAGTAAGATTCTGATGGAATGCAAATAATGAGCTATGTTCCTCACGGTCTTTCGGGTTGCTCATCAAAAGCGGTATCTGAGGCTTATTGGATCTGAGCGTACCGACCATTGTCAAGCCGTTGCGAAGCATGTCAGAAGCCAGAGGTATCGAAGAGAAAAAATTGTCACAGGTGACATTTCTTTGGGAATTGAATAATGGTCGGGACAGCGTCTCCACTACCCTTTTCGACAGTCCAATCTCAGATTGATTTCCTTGTTTCCCGAGATAAGGCTCTGCATTGAAACAATGTGCTGTTTCGACGTCAGCCAATATCCATAATTTCAATCCATATCTGTCGGGTTTGGACGGCATGTATGTACGAAATGCGCAACGTCCTCGAAACCCGACTAACTGTTCATCAACTGCTACGTCTCCAGGAACATACATCTGGCGACATTTCTGAACGAAGTCTTCCAAAATTTCACAGATGGCACAGAACTTGTCTCGCTCTCGACGTTCTGCACGAGTCTCTCGATTATCGAAGAGTATGAAACGCAATAAAAGGACAAATCTCTGCAGGCTGAAAACGGCACGGTAAAACGGAGGACCTATGTCATCAGACCAAAGTGTATATATCGACTCCTTTGGAGAATGATGCAGGCCTATAAGGAGGAGAGTACCGATGAATGCTTTCATTTCAACAAGATCCATTGGACTCCATTTCGTGCTTGCCCAATGCTCAGGATGATTTGCGAAAAAAGATGCAGCGAAGGAATTTGTGAAATCAACAATTTTTTGAAGATTCTCGTCCGGAAATAACAACGAAAAGGATTCTGGACATGTTAATGGATCGTTCACGGATGGTCCAACACGATGGCAAACAATGTTTCTAGCTGGGGTGCGGCGAACACGAGGATTCAATGTTGACCACGCAATATTGCCATCTCGAGAATAAATTACGTCACTAGAACCATTGCCTGCTGATTGGTGTGTTTCTACTACGCTGTCTTCATTGCCACTTTTTTCTTCACTTTCATCTTCATTTACACTGGCATCTTCTTCTGGCATCGAAGCTTCGTCAACATCAGCGCTTTCTTCATGCATTTGACTTAGGGCTGACAAGAAGGCATTTCTTCACGTGCGGCTCATTGTGAGAGAGATAAATGATGAGAGACAGTGATGTTCTACTGAATGCGTGCTATGTTAGCGCGTGCTGAAACGTGGTCTTAGGTCACGTGCGGAAACACGCGCGCGCCGTGCACATACGAACACACGCACACCACAATCACATCGTCAGAAATCAATGCAGTGCAGTATTTAGACAGTAATGAAATTGTCAGCACTTTGTTTGCAAATTATTAACGCATTTCGTGTGTGATTTCTCGGTTGACTATTTCTCCTAATATTGAGTAGCATTCACCAAAAGCTTCACTGTCATTCCTAATAGGAATATATCATTATTATTATGCATGGAAATGGTGAAGAATATTACCACCTTAAAATACATGAAAGCTCAATTAATTCCAGAAAAATATATGACTGATACAAAACCAAATATTTTAGGGTGATGCATTTGCAAGGGTCTGCACAATGCAAAGGTTAAGTTCATCTTGCTCACATAAAAACTACCTAATTAGCATTCCAGCGATCCGTTCGAAAGACTCTTTCTGTATTCATCCTTTGTCATTGTCACATCACAGAGAGACAGTTTTAAGTCGTGTAAATGTCGAGATGTTGACATTATTGTTCTCGCATCGTAATTTGTTGATAACGGTGACACTTCGAATCTTTCTATTCCATAAGTGCTCAAATTTACATTGAACTCTAGAAAACATGAACATATTGTATATATTATGAAAGATTGAGATCCTGCCTTCAAGAATTCGAAGTTCTAATTGTTTCGAAGTTTCAAAACAATCGAGAACATGAACCAAACTATATTTCGCCGATGCTTTAATAAGTACTTCAAGGCAACTTTTTATAATTTTCGGTGAACCGTTCAGCCCTAGTTATGACTACAATTGCCACTGGCGTTTACATTTACATCTAGCCTGTAGTTCTTTTGGGCACTCGACTAAGGGCATTCTTCAGCTGAATCGGATGGTATAGTGAAATTAGTGATATGAATTGAATATATAAAAGGCGTATAGTTTTCTTGGTGCGATTTTATCGATTGCCTGCATTGATTGTCAATCAAAGACTTAAGTATCTGATAACTACATGTATTTATCCATGTTCTCTTTCATTGAAGCATTGACGCTTAACTGCATGCGCTTGAATTTCCACATATTTTGAGGAAAAAAATGAAAATTTTGTGATAATGACTTTGTCCCTGTTGAATTGGATTAGATCTCGTAAAAAACTAGTTTAGACAATTAAAAGTATCATCCGATTTATTCAGGCATTTACTCAAAGATAAAATGTCAGGAAAATTATGTAAACAAAATTTCATGGCAGTTGATTTAGAAAGTTCTCGCATTTCTCAGTCGATCTCATTTGCCTCTACGTGAAAATGTTTACTTTTAGCTTTGTGAGCAAACTCATGAACATGGCAAATTTCCTTTGAAGGAAACCCGCTTGTGTGAATTGGACTAAATACATTACTCACTGATAATATCAAAAGGCATTTAGCGATCTAACTTTTTTTGTAGACCTTGCTCAGATAATGAGATGAAGGACAAAAGATAACGAAAGATGTTTTAGTAAATGCAATTGATCAATAAAGGAAAACTCGTCATGTAGTTTGCAGCTCGGCGCTTCGTCTGAGAGCAATACACGGAACTGATTGGCATCTGCACATGCATTAGACACAGGTTCGGTGGCTGTTGATAACTGTTCTACGAAGTGAAAAATTGACAATAACACAGATGAGACAACCAGTAAGAAAGGAAACTGACAATTTGCTACATCTAGCCTACTGTATATAGAAAAATCATGATAGGCATATGTTCATTTGCAAGTAAATGCACTAGTT
The DNA here is from genome assembly GCA_907163375.1 of Prostheceraeus crozeri. Taxonomy (NCBI): domain Eukaryota; kingdom Metazoa; phylum Platyhelminthes; order Polycladida; family Euryleptidae; genus Prostheceraeus; species Prostheceraeus crozeri. Next base: position 107,168 of record CAJQUW010000786.1, read on the forward strand.
GTCATTCATAATATTATTCATGATATTACATGATCATTTATCATATATTATATATCATCGTTGTCCTCTTTGGTTTATTCGGAAGTATTCAGTCGAGGAAACTAATACAATTACCGTGGAGAGAAAGAAAATTTACGTGAGTTTACCATATTGCGGTCAACAGAGTGCTCAAATTGGTAACAGCCTCGCCAAGAGTGTCCAGAATTGTTACTACAGCGTTAAACTATGTGTAGTGTTCCGGACCACTCGCCTTGGTCAAAGCGCACCGAATGATGCTATACGCTTCTCCCTTATCAAAACAGTCTCATATATCGGTTCAAGTCCGGAGCGACCTACCTGGGAAAGAGTGCAAGGGCTCTACGACTGTGTGTGGAGAAGCATCTTCCAAAGTGGATTTCTATATCGGTACAACAAGGCCTCGTTCCACGAAAGTTCCGACTTCAAGCATCACCCGTCATATCCAGGAGTGCTCACATCATGTCAACAGCAGTGCTAGTGACTTTTCAATTGTCAAAAAGTGTGCATCTCAATATGAACTCTTCATCGCTGAAGGTGTAGCTATAAAGTGGTTCAATCCCAGTCTTTGCATTCAAAAGGAACGTATATTTTGTTCTACGATTCTGTAGTATTTTTTCGCTGTACCTTTCCTATTTTTGTATTTTTTCTAATTTTATAAATTGTTTTCTATTTATTTATTTTACTTTATTTAATTATTAATGCAACTATTCATTTAAAGAATTTTTCTTTGACTTTTTGCTCATCATTTAATGTGTAAACTTTTTTTAAATTCTTTTAGTTGTCTTTGCTAGTATTTTATATGTAAACTGAAGAATCATGATTTTTCTATATACAGTAGGCTAGATGTAGCAAATTGTCAGTTTCCTTTCTTACTGGTTGTCTCATCTGTGTTATTGTCAATTTTTCACTTCGTAGAACAGTTATCAACAGCCACCGAACCTGTGTCTAATGCGTGCAGATGCCAATCAGTTTCGTGTATTGCTCTCAGACGAAGCGCCGAGCTGCAAACTACATGACGAGTTTTCCTTTATTGATCAATTGCATTTATAAATGGGCACCTACAAAAAGAAGATGTTTTAGTCTCAAACATTTTTTGAAATTTAAAATAACTTATTAATAAGCATTTGATATTTTAGTCTGAGTTTTTGGATGTGAATATGTTTTTTGAAAAAATTCTTTATGGAAGCAAACATGTTGCTCATTTTTATGTTTATAATAATGAACAATGTATAATATGATGAAGATGGACAATAGAATATGTCATATATAATTAATTTTAAATTGAAATCTACTGTTTAAGCGGATTCGTTGTTTCAAAAATATAGTTAAATGTCGTTGATAACTTTTTGTTCAGATTATATGTTGGATGTTTATGAAAATCAGTCATTTCATGAATACACTAGTTCAGGACTTGCATGTCTGCGATTTATTTGATTTAGAGCTAACATTAAACAACAATAATTCAATCTTGTACAGATCCTCAATTTCTACGAATGTGTCTGATTGTTCATGGATAAAGATCCCCCACTTAAGTTGTCATTTATTTCAGTTAATGCACATAATTGTGTTTCATGTAAAGTAGAGATATCTTGCCTTGCGATTTGATAGAGCAAATGACAGTTTGGCTACCAGGCAAAACCATCACGCAGTATGAAAAATTAATGTGCATGTAGCATAATTTATGAATAAAAAAATAAATAAACGTTTATCTGTCAATGCTGAACATCATGCATTTCAATATGAAGTCAAACACAAAGTTAATAAGAAGAAGGCATCAAATAAGTAACTTTCTTGATAGCTGTCTGCTATAAAGTATGGAATATCGGATCATGGATTCTACTTGTGGGATATTAAAGTAATTTACTGAATCCGAATCGTTGCTTGCCTTTCTTCGAAATATCATAATTTTTGTCTTTTTATGATTCAGCAATAGACCTTTTTCTTCGCTCCACTTCGAAATGTTTTCAATTTCATTTTCGATCGCATTTTTCAAAAATGATTCATTTAGGTACGGGATAAGAAGGGCGATATCGTCTGCGTATTTGATGATCATGTTATCTTCATCATTTGAAGGCGATAGAGATCCCATGTGTGCTGCAAAGAGATAAGCTGAAAGTACTGCACCCTGGGGTACTCCGGAAATTATGTCTTTCGAGTCACTAAGGCATTCTTCTTGTAGTTCACTCTTTGTTTTCGATTGTCAAAATAGTCGATCAGCCATTCGAGAAAATTACTAGGAAAGTGTCCACGGAGTGTAGAAAATAGCTTATCATATTGTATGCGATCGAACGCTCGGCTCAGGTCGAATGACAACATTAGTCCGGGAGCCAGCGTGAAGTTGTGCAGGGAACGAGATAGTGCACAAAACTTTCACATGGCATAGTATACCTCTAACCTACTGCAAAACTTCGCGTCTGGCGGATCAGATCATTTTTCAAGATAGAGAGGAGGATAACACAATCCTAATGTCCAGTGGGTATAATTGTGTGATTTTAAGGTGTTTGACTCCATTTTTTTCGATTTCTCAATCAATAAAAGTTACAAAATGATATTTTTGTGGAAAAATTATTATAAAAAAATCCTTCTACAGATGATGATTTCAAATCATTATTAATTATTAATCATCAGTGACAGGTATAGTAAAAGTTTACTTTGAACAGACACTTTAAATCAACAAACAATTTTCCTTTTGTTTTAATGTTATTTGCAACTTTTTACACCAACGAAAAGTTGTTGTTTGTACTTTTACTTTATCTCTGTCACGAATGAAAAGAATGATAAAAAATGATCATGATTGATGATTGATAGTAATAATAACTAAAACAAAATTCAAATTTCTGTAACTCTTATGAGCAAATGAGCAAAACCTTAAAAATCACATTTTTAACACCTTAAATAATGTGATTAAAACACTGGAATAAAATAGGGTTGTGTTTATTCTCTCTATTTCTGAAAAAGCATTTGATTGCGAAGTTTTGCAGTAGGTTAGAGGGTTAGAGGTGTGTACTATGCTATGAAAAAAGTATGTACTACCTCCTTCCTCCACAACAACACGCTGGCTGGCTCCCTACATAGCAACACCCTTGATATGAGGCAACTGAAGATTGCGCGTAATGAAATCGTGAGCGTATACTTAAGCATGCAGTGTTGAGGAATTCGGTTTATAAGCGAATTGGTTTCTGCCAGACATCTGCAACAGTTGATGTTCTACTAAATTCAAGACGCAGCGTTCCAGGATTTTTGAGGGGATGGGGAGGAGAGATATTGGTCGTAGGTCGTGGACTGTCGGAGCTTTCTTCTTATGATTTGGGAGTATGTTAGCCTCCTTCCATTGGATTGGAACAAATTTCTGGATAATAGAATCTGAAAATAGATGGGCAACAGGACCAGCCAATACCGACGAAGACTCCGTCTCAGTAAACATGGAGCCAAGTTATCACTGCCTGGAGCCTTTTTTGGTCGATGGATAGCAGCATCTCTCGAACAGTGCATACACTGGTATTAGGATTCCATACCTCGCCGTTTCCTTCTATCATTTGCTCGAGCTCATCTCGGGGAGTTTTTCCAGAGAACACTTGCGAGAGGTTTTCATTATTTTTTGTGCAGCCTCGGAAGTCGATAGATTCAGGAGTCCGCGCGCTACATTATCTTTAGGTTGCCTACATTCTTTGCCAATAACTTTCCACATTCTGGCTGTTGGCTATTTCATTTTATTTATCCATGACTTCTTTGCTTTGGATATCTCGGTTTTTATCTTTTTCTTGTAAAACCCACTTATGTACGGCATAAAATATACAGCAACTGTAAAGTTTTATGGATTGCTAAATAATCTCTGATAATGTGTCATGGCCAGGGATGGTCAATTTGGTGACAGGTTTCCAAATTCAGATGAGACCAGTGCTTCCTACATATCCTTTGAACCCTCTGGTCTCCAACCAGATATTTTCCAGCTTTGGAAGGAAACGTGGGAAGATGTTCTCTATAAATGCGTGTTTCATTCCACTGGGAAACGAACGAATGCTACTAATTTCACATTTTATTCGTTGTCATCTAGCTAACTACAGATCAAATATGTCAATCAAATATCGTAGCGTAGATAGACCTAACCCAATTAATTTGATAGTTTCAGAATTGCTCAGAAGGAACTGAAGAAAAGTATTCAGTAATTATAGACAGGTCTTATTTACCACATATCAGTCACATGCATGCACAGAATTAGATTGTTTAACCGCATCACTTTGCTAGGAGTTCAAACTGATTCAAAACGATGACAGATACGGGAATGTACTAAGTGGGCAAAAGGAAAATTCTAATGCCCTACAGAGATAGGATAAATAGTCGTGCGTCGCTTGCGGATTGCTGTTAATTCCTTCAAAATGCTCCGATCGCCACGATTCATTCACATTCGAAGATTTCAGATCATTGCACAAAAGTTTTCTTGATAATGTTGGTCCTTCCGATCATTATTAAAAAAGTTAGCAGGCTCACGAAAAAACGTTCACAGACTTCTCTGTAGAACTTGACATCGAATGTGTCTCTTTGCTGTGTGATCTGGTTGATAACAGTTACTGAAACTTCGCACACTTTGACGTGTTTAGTGTAGAACTGGCTGGTCGCTGTTCGATTGCTATGGTATTATGTCAGCAGATTGTGCAATTTCATTAACGTTATATGTTCCAATGTTTCCTTTCTAGTCAAACAGAAGAAGAGACGACCGTTCTAATTCTGTGCATGCATGCCACATACTGTATATGCATCAGATTCATGTCAGATCGCGTCAGGTAATATTGACAATAAAATGAAATGAAATAAACGATGGATCGAATTGCCATGCAAAAGATGTGTGCCTGGTAGGATTCGAACCTACGACCAAGGTTAACTAGACTTGTGCTCTACCAACTGAGCTACGAGTCACTTATGCGACTGTGTCAATTGGAAGGATCAAACTCTGACCACCACACATCAGTTGTCATAGCAATTGTGATCAATGAATAAATAACTCGTCACAATTGTGACCACCGACATTAATTAAGATGAGTGGCGGGAATTAAAGCGTAAATGCACACACGACTGTCACATGTGCGTCACAGTGAGCTACAAAGCAAAAGTAAAAAAATACTGCGAAAGCTACTTTGCTTTCGTATTGTAGCTCGTCTTCGAAGTCAAAATCAGCTACATTTCGTAGCCTATACAGCTTGCAAGAAAATTATTCAAAGGCTTTTCAGTACAGGATCGAACTAGTGATGAAAATTTTCCGGAAAAGTTTGAATCAAAATTTTACCGTGGAAAATTATGGAAAAAATTGGAAAATTTTGGAAAATTTTGAAAATTTTTATTTTTTTGATAGGCCCTATAATTTGAGCGCTTCCACTGCCGAGGCAGCTGCGTACCAACAAATAGGGTCTAAAATTCTTGATTTCATCATTTTTTCGATTAAAGCGATCGTAGCAATACGATATCCGTCCGCGGATTTTTGAACATTCCTTTGCCACCAGTGGCTTGTATTAAATTGTTAGCATTTTTAATTATCACACAGACACCGTTTGGGATAACATGAATCTTGCTTTCCAATAGGGGTATAATTTCATGCAATGTGAAAGATCTGGAGCAAAAATAATGTACTTCATTTTGGAGTTTGCTAATTGTTAGCTTGAAAGTTAAGCTTTATTATGCAGTGGTGATCATAGTGATGCAAATTCTCCATGTGTTGATGAACATGTGATGAAGTATAAGCACACAGTCCACGCAGCATTCATGAGCGCTCATATTGGAAGATATAAAGACTGTAAACTCGGGAGATATTTGGAAACTAAAGATATGTGTGATGAGTAAAAGAATATCTTCTGGCGCATTGTCCGATATCTTCGTTGAGGATACACATCCTCCATTTCTAGTTCAGATGGTTCAGATAGTTCCAAATCGATTTCAGATCTGCCCAAATGAATTTCAGATATGATCCAGATGAATTGGAGATCTCCAGGTGAATTTCTTTTGAAGATCTTTTCAAAGTTGAGCTTGTGACAGATATCTGAAATTCAGCAAGAGAAATCTGAAATCCACCTGATGTCTGAAATTCATTTGGAAAGATCTGAAACAGACATGGAAAAGGTGCAGCTGGTACCAAAAGCTAACATACAGGGATGATAGAGAAGTTTCAGACTTTGAATATTACATAGTTTTTTTCAAACGACTATAATGAGTCTCCAAAACAAAGGAAAAGACATCAATCACAGAAAAATAAATTTTGAAAAAATTGGAAAATTTTCCGGAAAATTTTCTGAAAAACTTTCCATTTGCATCACTAGATCGAACCCTGATTGCCCGGGTTGCTCCCGGAGCTCCCTTTATTCTTTATGATATTGTTCCAAAACTGTAATGGCTACAACTCTAATTTTTTGTGACTTTCAGTTTCTACGAATTTCTGACAATCTAAATTTTATCAGATTTGGCACATAGGTACATCAAAAATTTGACCTTTACTTTAAAGCACTTTATGAAAATCGAGAAGTCTTGTTCTTAGTCGGGAGCTACCAACATTTTCTCCCTTAAGTCGAGCACAAAAGGCTTGCTATCATGGAAGTGTAGATCTTGAATCGCTGAATCCGAAAATCAAATTCTTTTGTGTCACAACCAGTCTCGTTCGATCAAGGCTCAAACTAAAAAAATGCAAAAAAATCACATTTCTTGCTATTCACGCGCAAGGTTAAGATTTCCATCAAAGTCATCTTTGCATGCTACATAATCGTAATCCATACATAAGAATTACAGATTAACACATTTAAGATCGATTTTTCGACAAGTTGGGCCTACAAGTAAAACGATTTTAATGACAAAAATCTAATTGATTCTCCTCAACTTTAGAGTTTTATTATAGCCATGACGTCCAATTTCAGCAATGAGTCTATATCGCCCAACAATTCTTATAATGCCTTTCTTTATGAGACCCTATTGTCAGTTGTCACCTAATTAAGTACATTGATTCAAAATTATTTAAGCACTTTTGAAAAAAGTCAAAATTTGCCAATTCATATACTACCGAGATGACTTTCCTATATAAGTAGTATGAAACAAGTTGGATATCAAAAGGAATGACGTTTTGCTCATAAGCATTCAAACTCGACGGAAATCAAGCTTATTATCAAAGGAATTTCATGATCCGTGTTATTGTGGAAGTCTTCATGAAAAAGTCACGATATTATTCGTGCTCTCTTGGCTGAAATTTCAAGTTTCTAATTCAATTTTCACCGGCATGATTTTATGATTCACTAAATTCATGTTTCACTTCTTGAATCTGGATGGTGATGTGGACCCATTTACATCTCTCAAAGTTAATTGAAATCATTGTCTTTGATTATGTTATTTTGCTGTACCAGTGGCAGGTTGCTTTTCATATGATCACGCTTAAGAAGATTCTCTTGAGGTTGAGCATGAAAGCAATACCAGGTCATCGAGTTGTGAATTTAAAAAACATTATCTCTCCAAGGCTGTCATGACACGGACGATCTGTAAAATAATATCATTTCCATCTGCTTTATACTATCATGATCAGTCCATTCCGTTGGAATTTCCTCAAAGATGCATAGATATGCATATCTCACATTTGGAAACAATTCCGACTGTTTCTCCCGGTTTCTCCCATGAGTTCATTTAATAAAATCGAAAATGTATATACACATTGGGGATTTAATAAATGCGGAGTTACCACTCTACCTAATATATTTACTCTATGGCTTCCACCGTTTTCAGTGATAAGCTACGAATTAGCGGCAGTCTTCAAGACTAATAATACATGTATACAACAAAGTCTAACTGGACTAAGTATATAGTATTTTATCTTGTTTGAGAAAATTATAGAAGTGAAGCTGTAGTCCTCTCAGTCTCATATATAATTAGTTGCAAGTAAACATTTTGACCGATTCAGTAGAAAGCGAAGTAGTCGACTGCCTTAAGCCTAGTTTCCATTAAGATTCGCTTGTTCGAACGGTTAAGCGAATTGTGCGTGCGCTTTGTATTCGCGCTAGGGAACTAAAATTCGCGCTACCGTAAAGCGGTGGCTGTATCGAGCAATCATGATTTCTAAGAACACCGCCAAGCAAAGCGAATAGGGATTCCCAGAAGTAAAAAATAGAACATTGAATTATAGTGTTTGATGACTGATGAGTATATCAGGCAAGGTAGTTTCTCAGAAAACACATAGTACGTGGCAGATGGAGTATGATCAGCGTTGCGCATTGGCGATTTTACTATACTACAGGCGATTAAAGAAGAAGAAATCAAGGAAGAGTCCACAGTTTTGGGTTCGTTCAATATATCTACTGAGAAGTGAACGAAGCAAGTATAGATTATTTATCGAGATGCTAGATCAAGACAGTGAAATGTTTTTCCGATACACTCGAATGAGTCCAATGAAATATAGATACCTCCTTCAACTTGTCAGTCCTTTGATTTCTCATTGTGGGCCACGACAACTTATTACTCCAGGTGAAAGACTTGCCATGACTTTGAGATTTTTACTCTCAACAGAGTTTTTCGAACAGTTTCCGCGTTTCCCGATCATCTGTTTGCAGAATTATTGAAGATACCTGTGAGGCAATTTATAGTGTTTTATCGGAAGATTATCTTTCTTCCCCAAATTTAGAAGAATTTCATCAGATAAAAAAGAAATTTTGGTCTCTTTGGAATTATCCCAATTGCTGTGGCGCTATTGACGGAAAACACTGCCTCATTCAATGTCCATCACAAAGTGGCAGCGTGTTTTCAATTACAAAAAGACTTTTAGCATCGTACTTTTGGCTGTATGCGATGCCAATTACTGCTTCACTATGGTCGACATCGGTGCTGCTGGGAGACAATCCCACGGTGGAACGTTTAATAACTCAAACATTTATCATTCGCTTGAAAATGGCATCCTACCTCCTCCAGATTTTTTACCCAACATACCGTCAACCGAAAAACATTCTGAAAACAAAATGCCATCAGTTATTGTAGCCGATGAAGCGTTTCCTCTACGAAGTTACATGATGAGACCATTTCCAGGAAGGAGTAATGATGCTCGACAAGCTATCTTCAATTATCTACTCTCCCGTGCTCGCCGAGTTATTGAAAATGCCTTTAGAATTTTATCATCTCGATGGAGAATATATAGGCAACCAATGATCTTGCAGCCGGAAAAAGTTTGTTCTGTGATAAAAGCAACAATTGTTTTGCACAATTTTTTTAAAGAAAACAGATGCTAGTAATCCTCCGGCCCTCCAATATTGCCCATCATCCTATGTTGACGGGGAATCTGCTGATGGGGAGATACAATCACAAGGATTATGGAGAGATATTACCGATGGCGATTTTAATTTATTGCCTATTCGATTCGAAACAGATAGAGTGAGAGGAACTCCAAAGGCTATTCGGGAACGCTTTTGTGATTTTTTCATTAACCATGGTGCAGTTCTATGGCAGGAAAACTCTATTCGTAAAGGTTGCTCCAATACGGTAGTGATAAAGCTTACAGGCCTTCAGTGCACGACAGAAATATTGATTCTTGTAATTGTTCACATGTTTCACTGAATTAAAAGATGCTTAATGGTAGTCTTACATGCTTTTTTCTATAGAAACAGGAATGTCTTAGTTAAAAAGTTTCGTTTACTTAGGAATTTATATTCGGGATATTATCTATTATTTTACAACATTGACGTCATATATAAATATCATTATTGAATGTTTTCATTTTTAGCCTGTTAGCGATATATTCATGTAAACTTTTTTTCGCGATTATGTTGGTATAAAATTTACGAATAGCCTGTCTGTCCTGAAATTTTAACAAATCCGTTAAATAGGCTCCGTGTAATCTTGCTAAGAGAACACAAACAAATGGGAAATTGAAAACAACTAGGTGTATATATTTTCTTGTACTTATTCTTGACAGGCATTACGAAGCCCACTAAAGATTTAAGAAATCAAAGCAGACGAAAATATTATGAAACTTATGTACTTGTAGTCAAGTCATAATGTTGACTAAATAAGCCATATAGTCCTTCCTGTTTATTTCTCGATAGGCTACCGCAGTTATGTAATTTTTATTATTTTACTTTCTTAAAAATTATATATATGTTTGATTAACAACATTTCAATAAACTTAAACCCGAAAAATCGAATAAAAACCAAAGTAGATAAAAACATGAAACAAATGTCTTTCAAGAAAATAAACATTAATAATAATATTTTATAATAATAATATAATGATTAATAATAATATAATATAACATTAATAATAAATATTTTAAACAAATTACAATTGTATATTTAATTGTATATTTTCTCATAATTCATAAATATGATAACATAAAACTGAAATACCATCCCAAGACAAATAGTCGCAATCTTACTATTAGCCTACTATTATTACGTAACACAATATCGATCACGTTATCCGTGAGATTCAAGCAATCACTAGAATATGCACAATTTGTACATGCTTGAACAATCTCGTATAAAGATTCACTTAATTTCATTCGAGCAAATGCTTGCTTATTTGGCAGGAGTCCTTTTAGTTCCAGCTACGGTTCGACCGAAACAATCATTCACATCTTTAGATTGAGGATTATGAATAGTTTTGATTGTAGCCAGAATCTCTTCGTCGATTGAGTTCACTGTATTTCGCTTCTTCTTGATAGGTGGACCTGCAAAATGTTCTGTAGAAGGAGATTCCAACTCAATATTCGAATTTTCTTTGTCTTCGCTTTGTGACATTGTTTCAATGGTGGCTTCTGGAACGATAATGTTTGAAAACGTTTTTCGAGGTAGAATCGTATCACTGAGAAAATCTAGAATATCGTAGTAAATCCATTTTGACTGTGATTTAGCTGCACTACCGCTGGTAGTTTTGCTCAATTTCGTTCGTGATTTGACGTAAGTATCGCGTATATTTTTCCATTTTTTCTTCGCTTGATCGACTGGTATGTTCAATTTCTCAGCAATTTCTCTCTAGGAGTTATCTTTTGCAAAATTGTTCTTATAATCAGAATCAGATGGATCATACAAATGTGTCTTGTCCCGTACAAGCTCCACCAAAGTTTCTGTTTCTATTTGTTCTGCTTCGTTCTTCTCCATCAGCGCTCCGTATACCCCTCGATGATGCATTTAAATGAATGAAAACACTGATGTGGGATTCCCTGAGGATTATTAATAGAAGATTGGTTGGATTCGACAGGCATCGTGATTCATTTTTCGCTTTGTTCGCTTCGCAAATGAAGATAGAAGCGACTTGCCACATTCATTGAAGCGGCGTCGCAGAAGGGAGAGGCGATAAAGCGAAGCGCGAATTCTAATGGAAATCTCTTTTTTTGATACAAGGCGTAGCGAACGCGAAGCGAAAGGGAAAGCTGATGGCATGGAGTAATTGACCAATCAGAAACCTATTTGCCAATTTCGTGTTAGTAAGCGAATTTAATGGAAACCGGCCTTTACCTGTTGCCTGCTGTCTTGCTAGTAGCCGGTTGTTTCACATACATGTATTCTTGGCATATTCGAGTCGAATAATTCGACAGGGTGAAGCTAAGCGACCTGCACGGAAGCTTGATAAGAAATTGGCGGTGTGCTATGAACTATGATGGCAAGTGGTTGATCCAACATTTTTCTACTTGGATTTTTCAATTTGCGCCACAATGCTTCTACAGTTCGCCACACATGCATTTGCACCATGCATTCGCCTCGTATTCGCCTCTTTCATAAGTAAAGTCAGTTGTTAATAAGTAGCACAGTGCTTTCAGTCTGATTGAAATCTGACAGAATCGAATGCTAACTGACGAATGATGCTGATTATTCAATGGTCATTTACACGAAGAGTTTTATTTATTCCATCCGAACATACTGACTTTCATCGTGGCGAAAAAGCATTTTAATTTGTCCGGTTTGACCCGACATGTAGGGTACACTGGCAAGTTCGAGGATAGGGGCCGAAACATTGCTTTTAGCAGCCACATACACGTAGTTCCTCCCTGATGCCTCCTTACATAATTATATGTACCTGTGCACTTGCATGTATATGCAATGCTTTGTAAAGCAATTTCAGTTTTGTGCATTTCGTCAATGGATTTCAAGAACTCATATTTTGTCCGTACTCCTGACAATGTGGTTGTGCCTACATTGCCATTAAGTGTTGAGCATTCCACTCTTATTGAGTGTAAATTATTTTCTTCTAGGAATTTTCATGAGCATCTGTTTAACTTTGCATTATTCCTTTCCGGAATCTTCGCATTCTAGTCCTGTAACCAAGCAGTTCTTAAATACAAGAAATTAAGTGTAAATGAATTGTCCCCTTCTGTTGCTTTCGGAAGCAGAATTACTATTAGAGTCCGCTTCCGCTTCAACATCTTTGCATTGAGCGAACACATCCTCATCATCAAAATTCTGTTTAGAAATAACAAAAATTTGAATAAGCAAACTCATTCTATTTTTAAGTTAGAAAACCTTCATCATTTAAATGAATTATTTTGGAAACTAGATAAAAACTGCATTTTGTGATATTCAAACTTCACTTGAAAAATTAATGAGAAGTGGCAATTATAATAATCAAAGTCAGAATAGATATTATCTCCTGTTACAATTGGCAGGTTAAAAAGAACTCACGGGAATCCACCAATCCATTGTCTAAAATAGAATACCCAATCAATATGACAGGGAAGAAACTAGTTGACTATTTCCTATCTTGTTTGTAAAATTAGACCTGTCATCTAACATTGCATTCAGCGGCAAAGACAACATCATTGGGATCAAGTGAAAGTGAACCTGGCGGCTGTATTTCCTCTTCAAGTGCATAGAATTTTCTATTGTTGATACATTTCATTGATTGAAGAAATTTGTATGCTCTTCTCATTCTCTTCATCCATGCGTTTTAATTTCTCATCTCTTCTGACCATAAAGAAACGATGAAGAACTTATAGTTCCTTATCAGATAAAAATTGTAATGGCCTCATTTGTTGCCTGATGGGTTGTGAATCTAGTCGAGCGGCTAAAAATAATATCACGGTGGTGAAAAAGACGACAAAGGAAGAATTGCGACGGCACGGTCAATTAACAGAATTTGAAAAAGACGTTATTCACTCTACTTGGCCATTGCTATCAAGTCAAATGTGCGAGCACGGATGTGCGGTGCTTTTTAGCGCCATTCAAATGAGCCCAGGTTTAAAGAGTTACTTCAGTTATGGGTGAGTAAACAAGAAATTGATAGATAATTTCTTAGATTTTTTCATTTTTAAAAAATTATTTCTTGTTTTCATATTTATAAAATTAATTAAGAAATTAGGATATGAGATAAGAGCATGACAGTTAATCTGTCTCAGGTTATCTCTTGTCAATTAAGTATTTTGACAATGCGGATCGGCCACCTACACATCTCAAGTAGAAAACTTTGAATTTCATGACACAATGCGATGCACGCTATTCTAGCATGCTCTCCCCGACGGTGACAGTCATTCTTTATTTTGAGTTTGCTTTGTCAATAATGAATGAAACTATCTCAAATTTGACATCGCACTTATGTTGGATTTCAAGATAATAATATTTTTATTGAAGGTATACCTAGATATCATGACATTATTAATAATTTTCTATATGATCTTTCTAGTGGAAACATTCATTTTGTCTTGTAGCGAGAGATATAATTTTTGAAAAACAGGTGCATAATTTTATTAGTGGATTACATAATTGCTGTTCAAATAAAGGAGTAAATTTCACACTTTTAGACTTGCATAAGGAGCAAGAAAATTGAGCACAAATGACCTGAAACTTCGTCTTAAATAATGGAAATCTGTAAAATTACATACTGAATGTGATTATATAGCTAACACTATCATTACTACTTATGACATTTGCAGGTAGTATGATCATGTTGTGCATAAAGTTCACTGTTCATACTGAAAATGTTTGTATAAGCCGCATATATTCCACACATTGTTAATATCTCATAAAACATCACTTGGGGGATTCTGGAAGCCATATGCTCAAAAATCACTACAAAAGTTTGCTAAATGTTATTCTCTAGTATTTATTGTAGCCAACGCTACAATTATATCACTATGACTAGTCAAATGAAATGGTGGGAAAGTCAAAAAAGGAAGATACAAAATCTGTCGCTTGACTTCAAAAACAAATCGAAGTGGACCGGAGGGCTCAAGCGCGCTATAAACGGATGGGCAATTGTGCATTTAGCCTTCTGAATATACTATCAATTCAATTTGCTGTTTGATTTAAACAAGAACTGGAAGTATAATCTTGTGACACAACTATATGACATCATGCCCATGTCTTCTTATTCATGCTTGTTATCTGCTATTTCCGAAATCGTGAAAATTGATTCACAAATGTTGTCGGTATCGTCTGCAGCATCATCATTCGGGCTAATCTGAAGCTCTTGAATCTTTTGGAAAGTATGCTGAAACAGGCATGAAATCCTCCTGTAAATGATGACAACAAGATTTTTTCATATAGTTTTTGTAAAAACTGAAAAATACGGCGTTCAAATTTTTAGTAATTTATCTTGACACAATAGTTAATTATTGAACTTGTCTGCTACTTATGTCAAAAGTAAAATTTGAGAGAATGCCTATATTCTTCATCGGACATTTTGATGCAGATTTCACATTATTGCTTTTCAAAACATATGAGGCATAGTTTGATGTCTCATAAACTATATTTGCTAATATTTGCAGCCTTCTACTCAAAATTGCCTTTCGCGAAGGACTTACTGTGGCATAAAATCAGTATTGGGTGAACTGGACACCATGTGTTTGGTTTTGTTTACCTCAGAGAAGCATCGAGACAAAATTAAAGGAACCGAAGTGATTCTTAGCTTGATCTAAGATATGTTTATATGAAAAGTTTTGTGGGAAATCAATTGCCTCCAATAGTTTGTGAACGCAGGCCGAAATAAGCATCGGCCTACATTTAAATAGTGTCAGGTAATTTTTTCTGACTAAAATTTTAACAGAAATGTAGTTTCGGATGTTGTTCGTTTCTATTATTCAAAATTTACTTCAAGGCTTCACCTGGTAAGAGTTTCAGCACCTGACAGTGTGCGAGGACCATTCAGACATGAAGCCGAAGATAAGACTTCCTAACTAAGGAGAGGACCTGCGGCTGTTTCGCTCAGGTATCACTTATGAAAACGAGTATGGGACCCAAAAACAATCAGTCCCATGTTGCGGTTTATCTTTTTGTCTGCGAACATTCTCTTGATGCATTGAAAAAATATAGGTGAAAGGAAGAATCATCTGATAGCAGTAGTAACATTCTACAGTTTTGAACTGATCCATTTTGATTTTGAATGAGCCTTCAGTCAGCACATTCAGCTTGAAAATATTTTTGAATTGGTCCCCGATCCTTTTAATCGGCTTTCATAAGACTGCTCTGCGGTTGCAAACTTGCGAAATATATTTCAGGCCTGTGTGAAAGCAGCCGTCTGATTTATGGTAATTCATTCATGGGGTTAGCATGTGAGTCATCAAAATTCATAATTAAACAGCAGTCGTGAAAAAGAATTGTTGAGTCAATTGCTTCGTTGTGCCAAAAATAGAAAATTTTGATTCTGTAGGACATGAAACAGGAATTTGACACCTTCCATCGGCACTCAGTTATTCAATTATCAATATCTACACAGTAAATTCCTAACAATGACTCTGCACGAATGACGGTGAATGGAAGATGTGCAAGATATATTTGTACAACGGTTGTGATATTTAGTTGCATAGAGCTGATGAAACCGATGAAATATTGATAGTTGACAAAAGAAAAGTGAGATGGATTCTCATCAACGTGCTGAATTACATAATTCCAAAGCCTAATTTTTCATCACGTTATCAAACAATATGATTTATATTCTGTGGGAAAATTGATTGAAAACCAAAACAATTGACCATATATGATTTATTTTTCATCTTCATTCACAGCCTGAAGATCTGACAACTTCATGACATTCATCGTGAAAGACTGCTTAGAGGTTAAGTATGTAAGCGTTTATTCAGTGAGTGAAAATCGCAAAATATAGGAAAGTGATATGAAATGAAAAATGATATCAAAAATCAACAACAAAGCCAAAAAAACTGCTTGAACTGCAAAAAAATGCGTGAATAATTTATGAACACGTAACTCTTACTACACATTATGATACACATTATTATACTACACTTGATGAACACATTACCCTTATTACAGTACATTTCAAACGAAGAACACACATCCATGCAGTGAATGAGTGAAATCTTTAGAGGTTGTGGCGATTTTGAATTAATTTGCTATATTTCAATCAATTTTTCTGATCCAAAAATAACTTCAATCAGACTAAAATATACTGTAAATGCAAATTTAATTTCTCGCAATAATTTATCCGTTTTACAACCACATGTTAGTGAGCAAAAATTAAACACATTTCAAAAGTAGTTTTCACCATCGAAGATGCAGGTCAATTTTAATAAACTCTATAGTCCTACAATAGTTAACCGCATGTTCCATTAACCTGACATACAATTGAATTTCTTTAGTAATCACTTATAGTTGATAGGCTTTGCAAAAGAAAACTAAAGGTTTTCTTCGACGCAGAAAATAGACATGTAGACGACAGATACATGAAGCTTGCAGCATCATCGATCCACCTTCGTCGTGATAGGTTGATGTTGCGACTGATCAAATGTGCTAAGATATGCTGTTCCATAATATCAACATTTTCCATCAAACTTTAAATCAAAGACATCTTTGCAAATCTCATTGGAAGCGAAGCTTCTGCAGTGGTCAATCCAAAGATCTAACATGCTGCTTTTTAAAGCGCAGAAGAGATATGCAGCCTTTGTGTCATACACATCAAACGTCTAATTTGGAAATTACATGATTTAATTTTTTTCATTTTTTCATGCTCTTATGGTGATTTTACCTACCTCCAATAGTTTGTTTACAGCGATGAAGCTGTTTCCGTATCTTATTTATGTGCATGTATTGTACCTTTTGTGATTGCCATTTTGAAGAAAAAATACATCTTCTTGATTTGACTTGACCTAGCGGTTTCTTGAACTGCATAAAACCGAAGACTTAATGAGCTTTTGCTAATAACTTTCTATTGATCACAGTTCAGCACGATTTAAGGCAATTTTCATCATAACATGATCAAAGATTAATTTTCACAAAAAATGCCATCGAAGGAATCAATTATTCACTTCCATCATTGTTATAGTTTCTCCTGGATTCGCACCGTCTTTGCCTGTTCATGTAAAAGTTGAAAGTAAAATTAAATCATTAATAATTGATTATGCTGTTATAAAGAATTATGATTTTTAGGGTACTATTACAGACTCATGCTTTAATCTAAAAGGCGAAGAATTTAACCTGGTAATTCCACCTAATCATCCTCACTTATTCAGCAAGCTCAAGTTGCACAGAAAGCATGACACGATCTTGTCACATGACATGAGGCATCAATGAATGACGAGCAGTGGTGATGTGATCACGATACCAATTCTATCGAGTGCATATCTTTCTTTATCTGCTATAGCCGCCAGTAGTACACCGTAAAGTGCACACGCAAAATGCTTTACCCAACTGCACGCAAACCGATTTGTTGAGCTTGCTTCATAACTAAATGGCAAATTCCCCTCCATTGTGCAATTAATAATCATTTGAGGTAATGCATAGACCCTCTTTGGCGACTTAGAGAGGCAACATGATATTTTAAAAGGAAAATTACTAAGTCCGAACTGTGTTAATTCTGTATATGGCGATGCATCTCTGCTGCAGTACTATTACGAGGCTAAAGTGGCTGTCTGCCTGCGATGGTAGACGAAGAAATGATGATGGCGAAATTAAAGCTGTCATTAAATACATGTAACTACGCAAGTTGTAAAAAAAGTTAAGTAGGTAATCATAAATAATATACTGGGCTTCAGGTCGTCGCAAAGGGGGAGTGGCGAAATGAAAATCCTGTTTTTTCGTCAACCAGCGCTTCCACCATTATCTCTGTCGCTTGCAAAAATCAGCTAGTTACGACATCTGATTGATCTGAATCTTGAGATAACAAATAAATTAGTTGGCATATTTTACGCGGAGCTTTATTTGCAACCGCTAATTTAAGAGCGAATTAAATAGAAACTCCGTCTTGTTTTGTTTACACAAGAGGAAGAATGGTGAGTGGGCGAATTTGGGCGTTGGACGCAATGATCATCGTCTAATGACAAATAAATGATGCTCGCTTGAGCTTAACATTTTCATTAAAGCTCATTGGAAAACATGTGTCTCTAGATATGCCTTGAAGATAGGTTGAGCTGTTTCAATCTTTTTGGCTAATATATTTTACCCAGTAGACACAATATAAGCTAAATGATATAAATGATGTAAATGATATAAATAGTAAAAAAAGTAATGTAATATGATATAAGTAATGTAAGGTAATGATAATTTCATTAGGTAGACATAATGTAAGCGTCGTCTCCTTTAATCTCCCTAAAATCTCCTTTAAAGCCATCGTAGGATATAGTAAGATGAATGAATACATTCGCATTTTTTTCTTCTACCGTTTATTCAAGACGGCGTAGACTTCAGCAGGGGTGTCAAGCAATGTCTTTCAAAGCACAAAATGAGCATTTATTTGTGGGCCTTTGAGCAGAAATCTCAGCAGCTTCCACTTTATGTCGGTCACTGGTAAACTTCAGATTTATATGAATGATGATACATTTTATGCTTACAGCATTGACCGAGTTGTGACCTTCTAAGTACTGCAACACTGCAGAATTCTCTTTACTTAAATGTTCTTTATCACGAGAATGTATTGTACATATATTAAACTTGTCGATTCACCGATATAAAATGCACTACATATCTGACATGTAATTATATAGACACACATATTGGGAAATGATGCACACGTACAAGTTTCACAATATTTGTAAAAACAGTTACATCAAATGTTTTTATGTAACAGTTGGAAAAAAAATTGGACATCAAATGTTCCTATTTATACTAGACGTAACACTGTTATTAATGAATTTAATCGAGCTATATGAAATAGCTCTCATGATGTCCATATGTTCAAAGGCATAAATCTTGTGAAGAATTGTTTTCTGAATAATGGTTATCTCTCAAACTTGTCAACAATTGTAAGCGTATTTTGGAGAAGAAAGCTAATGTTACTGAACTAATGATAGACTACGCCTGATTTAACCTTTTCACGGAGAGAAAATGAAACGCAAAACTTTTGAGTGCTTCACAGTACCAATTTAGCAGAACATGTTAAAATTTCTCACAAACATAAGCCTTTACATTATGATCTACATATTGTCAGTAGGAGGACACTCCATATTTCATGGAAATATCAGAAAGTAAAAACACTTTATCGCAAGCGCTTTCGACCGACACCGCCAGTCATTATCAAGCGACTGTTCGTTTATTGTTGGATCAATCAGACATAAACAGTTATCACAGGGAAGTTTCTAGACCAAATTCATTTACATTAAGACACATTACAAAAAATCCTAAACTAACAACAAAAATACGTCAATGAGTGTAATGTGTAAGGTATTACACAGTATTAAGGTATTCATAAGGTGTAAGTGTGAGGAATGTAATGTGTCTTAATGTAAATGAATTTGGTCTAGAAACTTCCCTGTGATAACTGTTTATGTCTGATTGATCCAACAATAAACGAACAGTCGCTTGATAATGACTGGCGGTGTCGGTCGAAAGCGGTTGCGATAAAGTGTTTTTACTTTCTGATATTTCCATCAAATATGGAGTGTCCTCCTACTGACAATATTGAAATACACTCCCTATTCCGTCAATTATGATTTACGAAAGCAGCAAAATAGCTGTTTTTACAAAGATTGTGAAACTTGTACGTGTGCATCATTTCCCAATATGTTCAATGTTAAATTTTGTGTCTATGTAATTACTTGTTAGATAAGTAGTGCATTTTATATCGGTGAATCGGCACGTACAATGCATTCTCGTGTTAAAGAACATTTAAATAAAGAGAATTCTGCAGTATTGAAGCACTTAGAAGATCACGACTCGGTCGATGCTGTAAGCATAAAATGGATCATCATTCATATAAATCTGAAGTTTACCAGTGACCGACATAAAGTGGAAGCTGCTGAGATTTCTGTTCAAAGGCCCACAAATAAATGCTCATTTTGTGCTTTGAAAAACATTGCTTGACACCCCTGCTGAAGTCTACGCCGAAAAATTTGGGTTTTGTAATTTTTTTTATCTTTACCTTGAATAAACGGTCGAAGAAAAAAATACGGATATTTTCATTGATCCCTAATTTCTCTTCCGATCGCGGATCGTAAATCGTAGAATCTCATGATTGATGACGAAATTCCTGCGGCGATTATTTGCTGATAATTTACTGCTTGCAATAAGTCACAGACACTTGTTGAGTGTCGACCACATATGAGCGCAGAGCTGCATTTCGACTATGAACTGTATAGTGGACTGATAGTACAAAAATGACTAAAATCTGGAATACATTTAGTCAGAAGATAACTGGCTCATATATGATGACTCTGACAGACAGGCCTGCAAAGATTCGAGAGAATAATCCAATGTGTAAACATGTGTTTCACTGCATCCTTTATATACGATCAATTCAGAAACGAAATGCTGAATGTTCGCTTAATTTTCTTGGCTTTTAACTAAGAATCATAATCATTGTTAAATTTGCCTGGGGTGCTGCATCTTATGAATTATGGCTTTACTATAGGATGAATCAGTTCACTTAGTTTCTGGTCTTCGACATCGCAGACTTTCAATATGTGAATCCTTATGAGAATTACGTGACTTAGGCCGAATATTTAGCAACTCCAAGAACTTCATTTGATTAAGCATTGACCCTTCATCTCCAACAAGGCGTGTAGTGATGTTATATAACTTCTGGTCCAAGACCCAATTCCTTGCTGCAATTGATTTCAACCTGGATAACGCCTTTGTAATTTTCGGAGGGCTCGTCTTTAGGAAAATCTTAGGAATTCCTATGAGTAGGAATTCCAGTTCACTCGTGACTGATTTCTCTTTGCTTCAAGTACTGCTAGGCATGTAGACGACATTTAAGTCTTCAATTATGGGCAACAAAACTTACATAGCTTATAAAATCTGATGTCCATCCAAGTGATCTCTTGGCTGGTAGAAGAGGAGGCAATAAGAAATGCGTTAAAATTAAGATCCAAGGGATTGACCTTTGCACCACGGAGATCTACCATATGTTTGACTATTTCCAGCGGTTCTATATACTTCTCAGAAAGCAACCTGACTTGAGCATATTTGCTGTCCAACTTATCAGGCTTGCTTGAATTCCTTCAAATATATCCGCCTTCATATCTAGAGCCAACGATATTTTCAATGTTATCAAGAATAGGGACTATGAAGTTAATCGACTTAATCCTGCATCAAATATAATCCAAAAATAATTTCTAATATTTATATAACAAATACTGAGACATTATAATGCTGGCTTTGAATTACTGATATCTTGGTATTAGTAGTTTAGTTTGACGGTTAATGTTATGTTCACTTGGGGGATGAAGCCATCTGATTGGATCACGCAGATTCTTCATGTGATTACTTATCTGATACTGCAACGCGTTGGTCTAGAATGCCAGAGGTCGGTGGTTCAAATCCACCAAGACGCACAATTATTTTCCGTCTGTTAAATTCTTGTGCCACATGCTTCCTCCCTGATAACTCCTTCCACAGCTATATAACTTAAGCTCTATTAGTATTGTGCATGTCTTCATTTATAATTTTGGTTAACATTTCGTCATAAAATACGACGCACAATCGTCTTTAGTATATAAAGATGAAAGACATTATTGGTTTTCATTATTTGTTCTCTTAAAATTTCAGCTCGGCTAGCTTTTGCTTATATATTACAACATCCAAATTTTAAGTTTTAATTGGATTTTGGAGCTTATGCCCACTGGACTGTAAAGAATCTAATTTCTTCTAGGAATTTCTATTAGGACATTTGTTTAACTTTGCATTCTTCCGTTCCGAGAGCTTTACATTAGGGACATACGAAGCTTCGAGATACGAACCTGCGATTCGAGATAAATTCGATTCCGTTCACGTTGACTGACAGAAAATAATTTCAACTGTTTTCCTTTGATTTATAGCCTCATCTCGCTTGTTAATGCTTGAAAGTGACACTGCAATATGTTTGAGATGCTGGATTCTCACTGATAGTAGCTAAAAGTGTCGGTTGCTGACTAAGAATAATTATTGCATAAATATGTAGATATAATAAATGTAGATATAATATAATATAATATGTAGATATATGTAATATAATTGTACAATTATGTAGATTGCTTTATGCATCAGCATACCTTCCGACCATCTGACAGTGCGTCTCAGAATTCTTTTAATGAGGTCCCTCAAAAGACCTTACTTAATGACTTTTTTGTACTTAACCCATGTAACTCTTGAACCACCCGATTACTTGCAATCTTTGAGATAGGCCTACAGAAGCTTCAGGGCAAGGGGGCATTTTATCTGGACTGTATAAGGCCAAATTCAACCAGAAAAAATCTAGTCAGCGCAATACATTTCGATCAACTCTTAAAATCAGTGAAATTTGTTCATTTTAGTGATGGACTGATTTGGTGTGCTAACCAGATGCTCTTTACTGCTGAGATTTGGTCTATGGTTGATAGAGACGAAATGTTCCTCTTATCCTAAATCATCAGCCTGCATCTCAGTCACGAAATTATTCAGACGTCTAGCACAAGGTTTAAATGAGTTCAAGTACAAAACATGGTTTATTGTCGGTTTATGGTCTTTGATTTATAGATCTTTCCATATGCTACGGCTAGCTACTGGGTTTCCTTACTTCACTGATTTTCTATTTGCAAGCTGGCAGGTCCAAGACTACAATAATTAGTTATACGTCAAAGTGCTGAAAGTCCTCTGTAATCTTTTCCTTGTATGAGCTTGAGTGAAAATTTACGTAGAAGTCTACAAAGCCTATTTAATAATTTACTTTGAATTTGTCATGAATAACTTAGATAGTCATTACGAACAGAGATGGCATGGAAAGTTGAAGGCATCAATAGATTGTTGCCGAAATTCCATTATTGTTTTCTGATCTAGAAGTTGCGATGAAAATTATGGAATCTACTTTTTCGTTCATGAAAATTGGTGCTGTTCCGGGCTGAGGATTCATGACAAAGGGACGATTGATGAATGCTACATTTCCAGTCCCGCGTGAGATTCAAAGATTTTTTTTCTGAAATCCTGAGGTCATGACCATAGTCACTATCATCAAGCTATTTACGGGAAATTTGGCAAAACAGGGCCAATGGGCATTTCAAGACATGTTGCCAAACTCATTCCAAATAGGCTGCAGTTACGAAGCACAGTAGATTTCGACTTTCTCATAAAAATTAGGACAATATAATTTGACTGTTTATTTCTTTCTGAGTGCTAAGGTGTCACTGCATCCTTCAATACCCATGAAAATTGCATGATTACTAGGTGTTATCTGATAGGCTCATTTTCTGAAAGACTATCGGTATAGCTGGCTAAGTAACTCGTACATAGAAATAAGCCCAAGTAGGCCTATTTAAGTTTTCTATGATTCGATTCGACTCAAAATTTGCCGATTCGCAGGTCCTTACTTTTCATTTCTGAGCATGGTATGCTTTGATTCAATTGAAACAAAGATCAATTGCCCAACATCAAAAGGTTGAGAAATCCTCTGAGAGTGCTGAGAAGCAGCTGCATAAGCATAATGATGAAGCTTTATTGAAATACGGATATTTTTCTGCTAAGCAGCCTCTTTATAATTGCGTGTGCTTTCAATGATTTAATTAATTTCGAGGCTCCCTTCATATGGGAGGGCTCCACTTGGGTGAGCTTGAGCGTTCAGGAGCAGGGATCGAAACGCGAATGGTTACCTAAGTTCCTTCTGATGACCTCAATTGCATATATTTTCAATTAGGCAATCTGTTGTAGTTGGTCTTTCCTTTAACTTGTAGGGAACGCCACATGGGTCCTTTTGAGGGATCAAATTATTTTCACTTATCTTCTATTTCATCTTCCCCTCAATCAAAGCATTAAATTTCATTCTGACGCAATTGACATATGCAAGCATCTGAGCGACCAGACCTGCAGATTAAGTTTTGTCAATATAAGCAAATGCCGCAATTACTGCACATGCCCAACATACAGTGTGGCGGACTAGCAGGATTTCTTGTGTATGTTATCAATATTTTTTTCTTACTCTACTATTTACATACGCCTTTTTTTCATTACCTACCATTTGAATGTTATCAGCATTTACATTTATGCTTTATTCTTATTTTTATTACTTACTGAATAGTGCCATTTGTGATTTAATTCATTATTAATTGTATTTCGCCTAAGGTTAGCCCTTGCTAATTTGATCTCTAAGAAAACATGCATCTAGTGCATCAATAATTAATACAAATTAAATTAAAAACCAAATTGAAATGCTAATTCTCCATGTTTGTTCTTTATTCCTCAGTGAGCGCGTAGCTCCATTTATTACATTGACCCAATTTTTTTTAATGTTGTGTCAACCGTTATCGCAGTAGTTCTGTTGAGGAACAACTTTTTCTTTTATTTTGATACACAGGCGTCAAATCGTAAGCGAAGAAAATCAATGGTTATCTTTCTTACGATTTAAGGTTGAGAGATGGAAACAAGTTATCGGCAGCTTTCTTATGGAGCAGACAGAGAGGGAACCAAGATAATGAGTCTGCAAAAAATAAGAGAAACATCTGTTCATTGAAGTGATTTTGTAAAGGAAAATAGTCACTAGTTGTTTCGAAATCCTATCCAAGAAAAAAACACAAAAGAAATTTGACATTACACTGAGATATTTTGTCTGGTTTTTTCAAGGTGAGCCCAGATAGCAAAGTAAATAATCGGCAAACTTGAAAAACTGATGACAAGTTAGTACACTTTACATTATCACCACGGCAATGATAGCTGCAACGCGAATCATTCACTTAAGTATTTGGGTCCACCTTGAAAAGACCAGACGGAGGATCACGGTGTAATGTCAAATTTCTTTTGTGTTTTTTTCTTAAATATGATTTCCAAGCAACTAGCGACTATTTTAATAAGAGTGCGTTAGAGACAACTCCCCAAGTTTAGGTCGATGCTTTCTTGAAAGTTAAGTAAATAGTTAAACAGGTCAGACGGGCCTTCGGCGTCCAGCGCCTTCGAAACGGTCGAGGTTACCATCGAGGTTCGGGTATAAACTGATAAACACACATGCTCGTGGCAAGTGAAATAGTATAAGCGAAACTTAGCCACAAACAACTCATAACAAACGTTAACAGCTTCGGTCAGTCCTTCTCCAATTGCCATCAAATAGTATCAAGCCAGACATCACCGTTTGAAAGCTATTTTTCCTCTTTCAGAAATCGGGCGCAATTTTGTCAACAACATGAATAAAGAATTTTGAATTAGTATAAATATGCCACACATCATTTAATAAATGCATGTTTGCCTAATATATCAGTAAAGGCATCTTCAGCCCAGAGAAAATCAAAGTTAAATGCTGGTGATTAATTTTGCACATGACCAGCCCTAATGAGGATTCTACATGTGCGCAATCCGATCCAACACTGATAAGGAAAATTGCCTAAGTCCAGTCTACTAGCCCATGTCCAACACTGACTTTAACTCTGATTTCAATTGATGACTATGGAATGTTGCTCGCATACTTTCAGATGTTTTCAGATTATTCAGATGCTATTATTGATTTAAGCATGTGAATTGGACATTTTCGCTATCTCAGACACTAGGTACATATTTTTAGTATTTCAGTGATGCATTTTTGTTCATCATATAATTACCGTGTGTTCTGATAGCTTCACTTACTATGTAATCGATTATTGAAGTGTCCCGTCTTCAGGTTGTTTATTGCGTTGGTAGGATGGTTTCATCCACTTATGCATCATGATTATACTCGTACAAATCGACTCAATTTTCTCTCCACCTTCTGTCACTGCGTATATTGAATTTGCCATTGTATTGCATTCTTGTCATTGATTATGTTCATTCTCAGCTTAGTTTATTTAGTCAATATTTTAACTATAGATTGCCTTGGATAGATTGGAAGTATAGATACTTTGGAAGTTCATTCGTTATATTTCGTATTTTTCGTTGGTCTAGTTTCGATTTCCAAAATTTTCTTCTGAATTTAAAGTAATTACTTTCTTCTTGACTTTCAGCTTCGCAAAATTCAAGGCATAAATTTGATGACTCTAAGACTATTCTGTCAGAAATTTGAAGAGCATGTTGTCTTTGAGTGGAAGAAATTAGCAGTGAAGTGACATCAGCGATAGAATTGATTGAGAATAGTATCTACCAAGAATGCCGTTGTAGTAAGATAGCTTGGCTTTAGAATCTTCCTTTCAGGACTATCGCGCAGCAAGTGATCCAGCACGCAAGTCATTACATTCCTCCTCAGTCTATTCAATTATTCTACTGTTTGTGCGATGATAGAACTTGAGAATTATGTTTCCAAAAGTCTGCAAGAGCTGGATGTTTCTGCCTGTCACGTTGTGTGCATTGATTTAATGAAGGGCTTCGACCGCATTTGTCACGCTACTCTAATTGAGAAAATGATCAAAGATGGCTTCAGCAGTTTTGTGATTACTTTTGTGTCAAATTATCTAAACAACAGACGCATGAGAGTTCGTTGGCGTGACAGTAAAAGCAAATTGATTGACGTGTCCAGCGGCATTCCCCAAGAGTGATCTTTTGGACCGCTAATATTTGACTATTTTGTCTCCGACCTTGTTGTTAATAGTCACTTACACAGTTCAATGTTGATCAAATATGCCGACGACATAATCATTGCAGGAAAAATTTTCAAAGATGGCCTCTCATCCCAAGTTGCTCATGTGTATAATCAGGTCGTTGCATGGACCATTGAGAACAAGATGATTATCAAAGAATCTAAGTGCTAACAGATGTTCATCTCGTTCAATCGACAACTGAAAAAGGAAGAACATTGCATTCGTTTAATTCCGAGGAAATCAGAAATGCGAATCCTGGGTGTGATGTTCGACGAGAGGCTGACATGGTCTCAGCACATCAACCAGCTATGCAAGAAAGCCTCATTAATATTATTTGCACTTCGCCAGTTAAAGGACGGTCTACCTGTTAACAAGCTTGTCATTATTTATCAAAATTGCATACGTAGCATACTGGAGTATGTAGCTCTTCTATTCACTTGTCTGTTGAGATGTTCAGATTTACAAATTGAACGAGTTCAGAGGAGAGCTCATTTGATCATATGTGGACTTAATTGTGAATGTACTCATTTTGTTCCCCTAAGTTATCGCAGGCGGATTTTGAGCTATCAATTGTTCCTCGATGTTGTTTGCAATGAGAACCATCCTCTACATCATTTGACACTGCCCTTGATGACTTTTTCACAAAAATTTAGATTGCCTATTGTAACGTCAGCACTTCGTGATCGATCTTTCATTGTTTCAATGTCAAAATTGTACAACAGTGGATTTGCTCTAAAGTGACTTCTCTTTCTTTCATCATGACGATCCCATTGTTAAGTTTACTTTCTTTCTTGTGTGTAATTTCCTTGATGTATTCACGCCTCACGGTTTTTAATATTGGGGTGCTTTACTTGATTAAATATACATCTATTATTATTATTAGTATCCGAAAATTTTCACCGCGCGGTTTGTGGCATAGAGTAAGTATATAGGTAGAGTGTCGACTCAAAAGAAGTATCTGTATACAGTGGAAATGTTTACATCAAAAGATTCGGTTTTTTACGGAGATTACGTTCCTGTGGTCCAAAAAATTCTTTGAGCAGTTTTTAAAAAGCTAATTTTTGCAAATTTGTATACTACCGACATGACGCCTCTTTATAAGTAGTATGAAACAAGTTGGATTTTGAAAGGAATGAATATTCGCGAACAAGCATCTTAATTAAGCGGAAATTAAGCTGGAAATTTCATGAACTGCACTATAATGCAAGTCCCTGCAAGTATTTAAGAAAAAGTTGAGATCT
The DNA here is from genome assembly GCA_907163375.1 of Prostheceraeus crozeri. Taxonomy (NCBI): domain Eukaryota; kingdom Metazoa; phylum Platyhelminthes; order Polycladida; family Euryleptidae; genus Prostheceraeus; species Prostheceraeus crozeri. Next base: position 135,228 of record CAJQUW010000786.1, read on the forward strand.
CACTGTGCTTCTTAGCTTAGATGTCATGTTTTTTAATTCAATTTTCAGCGGCATGATTTCATGATTCACAGGGCTTCATTTCTTGAATCTGAATGTGGACCAATTAAGATCTTTTAAAGTTAATTATGACAAGCTTCTTTGATTATGATGTTTTGCTCTTTCAATGGCAGTTTGTGACATGATCATGCTTCAGAAATTAATCTTATTATAATAAAGTTGAGTTTTTTGTGATGGTAACCCATCGCATTGCTAATTTAACAAGCTATATTGCCTCTCCAAATTGACGTGATATGGAGGCTTTGTGGAATATTATTCCTCATTCTGTGTAGCTATCATTATCAGTCAAATTCGTTTGCATTTTCTCCAAGCGTGCAAAACTGCATAACTCACATGTGGTACTGGGTCTCAACCTGGTATCGACTCATGTTCATTTAATGAAATCGAAATTGCATACACATTGAGGATTTAATAAATGCTGAGTTACCACTCTACCTATTATACTTACTCTATGGTTTTATGACATGAATTATGTGCGGACATGAATTGGAATGTGAAGATGTTTCACTATTTTCATGATTTTTGATTTTCCCAATTATTTGCCTGAGCGCAATCCTTCCTAGCAAGAAGTTCAACCATGAGTCGTACACCTTTGACGAATATAATGTAAATGAGGAGATCTGCTGATATGTAAATAAATTACCTTACATGTTCGCTCAATTTCATGTATCAGCTTTGAATTGCAAGATTTTGTTTCAATGGAATCCCAAGCAACCTTCAGCATTCATATGTAAATGCAGAAATACTCTCTCGTTCAGCATAAGTATTCACAGGTAATTATACACGCAATTTGTTTCGAAAGGGAAGACATTCACATTATGTAAAGATTACTTTTCAACATTTTCACTGCTGAATTGATATAATCAGTCGCAACCAATGTGTGCAAGAACTGATATTCATAATCCATAAGTATGCATCTGAGACACTACAATCAGAATATCTGCTGCATCACCCTAAGATAAAATTGGATGTACCGGAACAACTATTGATTACTCAGTAACAATTTGCCAACACCAAATGCATCTCCTCTATAACAACAGCATTATCTCAGCAATGCAGTCTCAATATCTCAACGCTTGCTGCTGTAATATGTTGTTTAACATGAAAACAATAGATAAGATGAATACCAAACATGCATTAAATCGGGCTTGCTTCTCTTCTACATAATTGAGATACACGTTGAATCACTAAACAAATCAACAAATGATTTTCCAGAATGCTGAATTCCTTGCTCCTAACCGCAAAATCATTTCGTGGAGGGACAAAGTTTAAATGAAATATATATTGCATATTTTGACATTTTTTGTATAAAGCTATGATTCATATTATTATCAACTTCATAAAAATCGGTTGTTTATGGAATTACAGTTATCTACTACAGTCCTATATGATCTACTTTCTCATGAACGATTTTTGTTAGTCAGTAGCGATGTGAAGTAGATACCTGGTTCTTTGATGCACCGAAACAATGATCTTTTTTTATATGTGAAAGCACTTTCGCCAAAACTGGCCGCCTCAGTCACTATTCATACATAGGCCCTAATTGGAAGAAAGGCACAGTGAATTTTAAAAAGGGAATAAGAATTGATTATCATTGTAGTATAGTTCATCAGAGGCCTTTTCCATCGGTGATGTAGGCTAAATTTATTAGAAGCAAATTGCCACAGAAATACAGCTAGAATGAAGTCTGCTACAACTGTCAGCTTTCACTGAGTATCAAATTCAGTAGTTGGGGCAGGAAATCAACCAGCAAAAACTTTATGGTTCTTGCCAAAATGGAATTGGACTGCCGGAAAGCAAAACCCTCTTCCGAACAACTAAAATAATCAGAACAAATTTTGTCAAAGCTACAAGCTAATTCGAGTTGATAATGAAATCATAGTAATGTTAGTTCTACCATAATGAAGCTATTTGCATTGACGTACATGCTGTTCTGAAACCTACGTACTTACTATTATGATGATAATTATTAGCGAAACTGCTGTATTTAAAATTGTTACAAATTATTTGCTGACTTTGGAGAGTGGGCCTACAGTAAAAATCACTTCAATGGATTGTAAATTGCGTGAAGCCTTTTATATTGAGAAATATCATATACATCGAACATGTTGTCAGTTGGAGAGTCTAAGGCCGTCATTGTTGCAACTTCGGAGGTGCAAGCAATGACCGCTATCAAATATTGCTGTTCTGATTTTGTTAGAAGTGGTATTTACATATTCGGGACTTACCCTATTTCACATCACCCATTTCGAGTGTTATTATGAGAGATATGCATATATTCCAAATCTTTTACAGAAGGAATGAACATACATTGTCTTAATTAATTTTTTGAGTAGTCGACATAACAATTTTCTCAATTAATGCCAGACATAGGTATCAGGTAATAGTTATCACATTACAGATGAATTACGGTAGCAAAGCTTGTAAACCAGAATACCAAAGAACTTCGGGAAAATCTATGTGATAGAAGACTTAATTTACGCTGAAATCTAATCCAAACTATAAAAATTACCGGTAATTATTGTCCTATACAGCATTGACACTAACAGATGATAATGAGTCAGATAACCGAGTGCAAACACCGCCACCAGTGCGGTTTGGTCTATCACACCTGAAAATTTCGAAATCTGGAAACATTATGACATCTGAGTTTTTATGTTGCCTTGCAACCAACTCTCAGTAATAAGTACGATGCTGGGATTAAAAGACGATATCAAAAGTGATAGCTCATCGAGCTTAGGGAATGTGCATTGGCCAGCAATACAGCCGATGGTTTACTTTCATTAAAACCGGAACGTAGAACTTGATGTATTACACAATGCAGTGTTACATAAAATCACATTCGAAAATTCCACGCTCTGTGCGTTCTTTCAGTTCTTTCCACAGTTCGCTATTCTTTCCTTGCTGGCATTTACCAACATTTTTATCATTATTTAATGTTTATGTATACATGTTTGAAATCCTCTTACGGATAAGTCTTTTATTGTCGGTTCGGTAACCTCCTTATCACACAACTTCCAATCTGTCTTTATCTTAGGCATCTATTCTATGTAATATTTTCTGACATGACTCTTCATTAGAAGCTTTGTTATCAGCAACAGAGCATTTATCTGGCTCAGACACTCCAGCAATTATTGTGTTAGTTTTCAGTACTCCCGCTGATCAATTTCGCGTAGAAAAATATCTGCAAACGATTTGGTGAGTAAATTTGCTGCAATTTCGTTTCAAGTTCTTCAATTTCATTTTTTAACGTCTCTTCATCTAGCTTTGACAAGCGATCAGATGGCTTGCATCTCCGAGAGCTTCCTTCTTCATCTTTTCCACGAGTTCTTTAATGTCATTCAATCCAATGACGAACGACCTGCACCAATGCATATTTGTCCGATGTTTTTCAGCTGGACTTCAGAATAAATTCGAAAATGCTTGTGCAGACCAAGCATCTGATCGAGACTAAATTATCAGCCGCGACTATATAGTCCGGCAGCCAGAACGAGTTTCTGCAGGGAACGAGACCGAAAATGAGATTTTCACATAATGATGTACACCCTATGCCTACTGAGAATCGTCACGTCTGCCGAGTTCTAGTGAATTCCTCTTCTTGTCAGACAGGATCAAAGAAAAACACATGTAAATCCAATGGGACGCAGATTGCAGTTTTTGGCTAAAATGAAATTTTCACTGTTTTCTCTGATTAAACGAAAATTACTATGCTCAGAGTCATAATTTTTGGCATGGAACGTCTTCAGGTCATTTCCTTTCATGTTCATGCACCCCTGTCTATAAAACTAAACACACTTAGATTTGGCGAACCTCTTAATGTCGGCAAACACCAACATCCAACTTCATCCACATTGAACCACATTCTAACATGCATTGCCGATCAAAAGCATGATAATAGCACATGCACATCATAGGAAATGACCTGAAGACGTTCCATGCCAAAAATTATGACTCTGAGCTTAGTAATTTTCGTTTAATCAGAGAAAACAGTGAAAATTTCATTTTAGCCAAAAACTGCAATCTGCGCCCCATTGGATTTACATGTGTTTTTCTTTGATCCTGTCTGACAAGAAGAGGAACTCACTAGAACTCGGCAGACGTGCCGATTCTCAGTAGGCATAGGGTGTACATCATTATGTGAAAATCTCATTTTCGGTCTCGTTCCCTGCAGAAACTCGTTCTGGCTGCCGGACTAACAATCAACGGCGCTAAACTGTACTTGAGAGTAGAAGTCACCGATTATGGCACAAGATTCACAAAATAGAGCGCAGAGGAGAGGATGACAATATGCAGAGATGACAATGCAAACACATACGTAGAGGAGGCCAAGACGTACCGGTAGCGACCAGCGGCAGACATAGAATTCGGAAAAAATTAAAGACGGAAATCTTAGTAAAAAATAAAAAGAACAAGACGTGAGAGAAGAAGAAGCGAGAGAGAGAGAGAGAGAGAGAGACATGCTAAATGCAAGGAGAATCTCTGCAAGTGTTGAGCACCCCTGCCCAACTTCTAGGAACGACAAAAGCTAGCTTTTGGAGGACCGGTTTCGTATCAAAACTTCTTCAACTCCAAAAAATTTCAACGAAACGGCAAGATCACCATTGACTGCAGAATCATATTTTATATTCTTTGGCGATTACTGTTCATGAAAGCACGTAGATTTCACTGTGTTTTGAAAGAGCCCGGATCTTACAGTCAGGTAATAATTTTCTACACAGGCCTAACACTTTTTGACTACAGTCACCGCATTTTGGTCTAAGTGCTCCGAGCCGTCGCATCTACATTGTTTCTTTATGCAGTCACAGTGTTACATGTCATAGTTCACAGTGTTACATTGTTCGATAGCTGTGAAGAAGTCAGCGATGAAGCATTGAAATGTTTCAGACCCAGACATTTAATAAAAGAGAGAGAGAGAAAGAGAGGCGCACAACCTTCCTGCACTATTATTATTTCTTTCTTCAGCTCTCATATACGTAGCGTCCCATCTAAGCAAGTTGGAACCCAAAAATAAAAAGTAAAAATAGTTTGGGAGATCTTCAGCTCTTTGGTTTTACTTATACATTATATTTATTCTCTTTGAGAGATCTTACTGTATAATCAACAACTACATCAGACATAACATTTCATGGTACTTATATATTAATTGATATTCCTCCAATTTCTTTTTTATACCATAATGCTTGAATTGTAATTGAATTCTAAATCATTCCGTTTTGTCACAATAACTCGAAATCTCATGAACACTCGAATAATTCAGATTCGCTATCAAATAAATTAATTAGTTGATGTCACAATTAATGAGCAACCAATTAATTATTTGACAGCAATAGAAGCTCATCTAAGTTTCTGCAATCCCGAATGATTGATGCGAGTCTTTTATTTTATAATTATATATCGAATAATTTGATTTTAACACTTGAACCATACGCGAACCATTTGATGATTTTTATCGTGATTGTCTCCTTTTCAATTTCATTGAATGTATAGACAGTGCATCTTCTCCCCAACTCTTAGATACACTCAGATCAAACCATTTGTCAATGTCAAATGTTTGCATTCTCACCGATTCACGCACGCATCAAGCCTTTCAAAACGGAAAATTCCATCAAATTTTATTTAGTGAGTGCATCATATCTCCTTTCAGTCAGATCCATTGCTAACTGATTTAGGAGTTATTAACAACTTCATGAAGCTACGTGAGAAGGAGTAATTAACAATTATTATATTGAACCGTCTGTCAAAAATTGGCACCAAGCTCTTCGACGAGGATGCAACTCCATATTTAATGATTTTCGACAATAATTTCATCTCAAAGTCAATATTTGTTAGCAAAAGTATCGAATGGCTCTTCCATGTTAAGTGCCTCAATGAATACCCGTCGAAAAGGTTTTTATTCACATTTCCATTACATTACTGTTTCTGTCGGAGTGATGTAATTAAAGCCATGGAAAGGGTCAATGCTTCACGAATTCTTTAGATGGTAAATTCAAGTAACATAGACCCTTATAAATAATTGAAGTTTGAAATAAGAGCTGAAATATGCATGAAATCAATTATGTGATGGTGAACTCAAACAACACATGTCTTAATTTAACAAAACAATACAACTGTGAATTTAAATAAAAGGAATGAAAAATGCGAATAAAAAGCGAATATAGCATTTCAAAATATAAAGTTGAGGTACGAATCAATAACATGCTACAAGCCGAAATGAGCATACAGAAATTATAAAGACGAAATACCGCACCGCAAGAAAAGTCGCATATTGAAGATTCTATATTTCAACTTATGTAGAAAATTAATCTTTGAGACGGTGAAGAACTGCTGCAGGTTATCATGTGAGAGTGGAGTCCCGGAATAGACCAAGTGTCGTTTACCCATTTTTGAATTACAGACAACTAAAAATATCTTAGTGCGTCTTTCTGCTGGCCTAACCATGAAAAGATAGCTTAATTTTCCATTTTCATGTCCACATTACCACACAAACTGATAGCCTAATTGGAAAATCTAGTTTGATAGCTTTAATATTTGATTCAATGTTTATAGAAAGGAACAATGTCTCTCGTGCATGATGACTTGCGCGAGAAGGATTCAAGTGAGGACTCATACACTGCGAAGACTGGTGGCAAAAGGCAGTCAGCCGGCATTGCCGGAAGTAAGAGCGATATATTTGGACCAGCACGACGGCGACGGAATCAGCTGTTGATGGAGATCATCACCAGAGCTACCCTGAAGTGGACGATCTAGCGGCGGACGGAGCAGATATGGGTTCATCCTGATTGCGATGATGTCGACTCTTCGACATACAAGGTAGCCAAGGTGGAAGGTAAGACAGGAACAAATAGTGTGAGATATCTTCCTACATTAGCCTGTGCCTACAGTAATTATATATCAAATTTTGGATGTTTATTATCACGATGCACGATCACATCATAGGAATATGCCAGCAAGTACCTATTAATAAAAGAAATTGCGACTTGAGGGCTATTTATGCACCCGCATGGTATCACATTTCCAAGAGCAAAAGTTCAGTAGCAAGTAATGCTGTATAGCGTTTCTTTAGTAAAGATAAAATTGTTTAAACTGAAATGGCCTACTTTCGCAAAAAATTGATAGGATTTCGTTTTGTGTTATTACATTTTGTTGATTCAGAAGTTGCATCAAATTTTCAGTTTGGTTAGAAGCAATAATTACACCAATCAAGATGAATAGTGGCCGCCCTCAAATATTAGTCGCACTTCTTGTCAGGAATTTCTTTGAAATGGAAGTTTCCGCTGTTCAAATCAATAAATGTATGCAACTGGATATTGTCATGTTTAGGTACGTCTTGCTTGAGTTTTGCGTTATGTATTGGTGTTACATGATTTAGCTATACCCTCAGAATATGTATGCATGCATGTAAAGGGTGTTTACTCTATTCCCGCCGCTAATAATAAATCAAAATATATAAAATATATAATGCTAAATCAAAAACATTGTAAATGCTTAACATAATAACGTTTAATTTAAATGTACAAAATATAACCAAAAATATACAAAATGGGTATTTCATACATGTATATTGTTCAATATGGTGACCATGATGTTCAATGCACATGCCACAGCGCTTGGAAAAACAATTTTGAAACATATTGCGATCAACCTGGTTGAATGTATAATGTATGAATGTATAATCACATTTCTCTGCTAGTTCTTGTAAAGTAGCTGGGCTTGGTAAACTTTATCACGCATAAATGACTAAAACCAGAAATCATTTATGGTAGGGTCTGGGCTTCGCGGCGGCCATTCCGTTGGTCCAGAACGACCTGTCCACCGATGTTTTAGATTTGAATTCAGTAGCTCTCTAACTGCCAGCGCCCAGTGTACTGACGCACCATCTTGCTGATAATATTAATGGATATATCTATTCCTTGTGAGAGATGGTATCACAATTTCTCTCAAAATATCACAATAACGTTCCTGGTTCATTGTTTCGAAAAGGATCCTAAAGCGCAATCTTCCTCAAATGGAATCATAGCCCAGAGTGTTATTGCTAAAGACTTCAAAGGTTTGATCATTATGTTGTGTTCATTATTTTGAGCATAGTAATAGCAGTTATGTCTATTGACCAATCTGTTTAAATGAAAAGTCGCCTCATCACTAAAAATGATCTCATGATGCCACATGGGATCCAATAACTGCTGCTGAATAACGTAATTGCAAAATGTTAAACGCTTTTCAAAATCGTCTTCATTAATCTGTTGAACAAGTCTGTATTTGAAAGCCTTCATGTTACATTGCTTAAGAATGTTATTGACTGTTCGTAACGATACTCCAAATCTTTGTGCGGCATGTCGTTGAGAAGTATACACTCCATCACCCATTGCACCTACAATCGCATTTTCGTAGCATCGTTGATTGTATGTTCATTTTGATCACTACCACGTCGTTTGGGAAGCACGGAGAGGGTTTCAAGAAACCGTTTCTTCTAATCTCTAATTGTTCTGACCGGAGGTGCTTCTTCATTATACTCCTCTGTATAACGTCGACGTGCTAGCTCAGATGTCGCAACACATAGCATGCGAAACAATCTTGGCTATCTCTTCATTATATTATCTTATCACTATATCCTGGATAATTCATTATAATTTCATATTCATACAGTACACCATTAAACCAAAGAATTATATGAAACAAGATATAACGTTATATTCAACGTTATGTGAATGAATATGAATTAAATTTAAATTAAAATACATAGACATAGATATTTATGACAATCACAATGATTTTTGTTTTGAATTAGTGGCCTGGATAACCTGGATTTTTGATTTAGTATTAGCGGCGGGAATAGCGTGAATTACGCAATTGCCGGGTATGATCAAAAATAAATTTCCCGATGGATTAGTAATATACCGTACTTTATTTGCTCCACTTTAACATTCGGTGAACGCTTACATAAAATGAGAAATACAAACGGCCTGTAAAATCTGACAAATCGAGGAATAAGCGTCATAAAAGGTAAACAGTAAGAAGTTACAGAGGTCTAGCAAACCGAATAATCGACGAACTATATCGCTTCGTACGTGCGTATGGAGGTTAACATGCAGAGGATTGCGACCTGTTGGAGTTCATTCGCAGAAGATCTACCTGAGAGGATGGGATCTGCCAACATCAATTGCCTCGAAAAGGCGACGGCAGGTCTTCTCCGTGGCATTTAAGATGTCACACTTTGGAGAGATACCCATAATTCTGATGGCTCTCTTTTTGATCGAAACAATTTTCTTGATAAGGTAATGAGGCATGTTGCAAAACACGGAGTTGGCATATAATACAATAGAACGGATGTAACAAATGTAAGATAATAACAAAACATCTGCTGGGCAACCGCATCTTCGCAAATTATACAAAATGTACATACGTCTGGAGGCTTTCGAGACAATGTCATTGACATGGACATTCCATTTGAGATCACTATTGAACGTGATGCCAAGCAATTTGCAATTGGAGACAGTCTCAAGAAAACAACCGGGGAGATAGAGATAGGCTGTAAGGGAAAATTACAATTAGTAACAAAATCCATTATACAACATTTAGAAACATTCGTAGGGAGATGATTGTGTTCCGACCAAGTCGTAGCATACATCCACTCACGTTGACTTTCGTCCTCTGAGGGAGTTCTGATAAAATGTAAAATGGTAATGTCATCAACGTCATGAAGCAAACGGAGTTTGAGGACACACACGAGAAATCATCTGTTACGATGCAAAAAAGAAGAGGACCAATGACGCTTCCATGGGGTACTGCGCTGTTAATAGAGGACCATGAAGACATTACAATTCCGAATCTCACACATTGTTCGCGACTAGAACGGTAACTATTAACCACTTGATGGCATTAGACGGAATATCAAGTGAGATTGCCTTTTCCAAAATGATGCTATGTCGAATCTTATCGAATGTCTTCGTGAAATCGAGAGAAATGGCGCAAACAGCGCCTGGATTATCCAGGAAATTCAAAATACGATCGTAGATCATTGTCAAAGAACATGTGACAACAGATCGTGGCCCAGGAATATATGCAAACTGCACACGTCTACTATAAGCCTTTCGATATTGCAAATTATGTAACCTTCAATTTAGGCCAAACTCAATGGACTCTCATATTTTTGTTGCCAATCCAAACAAAAAATAGTGTTGTTTGTTATCAATATCAGTTGTGTCAGAAATGTTTTCAATTCGCTGCTATCAGAGCCCATTTATTGCGCATTTATTTTATGTAATACGATTCGACTAGATGATTCCATAAAGATCAACTAGAGTTTGCTGTAAGTTGAGTTTGCAATAGCCTAAATGCTACATCGTCAATATCATCACATCAGAAATGCCTAATGCACAATCATGCTAAATTGCAAAAATTGCGGTTTTCATAAAAATTGTCATTAGTAGAATGTGGAGCATTTTGATAGCAGACATCCTCAAATAGCAACCACAGCCAAAAATTGCAGTTTTAATAGTTGCTATTCTGTGCAGTTACTATTCGAAAACGGTGCCATCAGTATTTCTGAAGGCATCATGTGTAGTCCAATTTCACTACTTAGGCAGTTGATGTTGTACGATACGATCATCAATCGGTCTATGGCAAACCTACAGACAAATTAATGTATTGTGTGCCACTTTTTCAAGAACATAGTTTCCGCAAGAATGGTCATTTACATTCATTATTCCAAAAGAAAATGGCAAATTATCTTTTGACAAAAGAGCACTTTAATTTCCACTTGTCAGTCATTAAATACTTTGTCAATATTACGTATCAATCAAGTAATTAAACATTTGACAGGAAGTCTTAATAATACCAAATGTGGAAGAGAAGTAATTTGTGATCACTGACAGAGTAAACTAAGTCAAATTTAAAATTCTGAATGAGCTTATTTTGGACAGAAAGATGATGTAAGAGTAAGAAACCGTTGATAGCTTGCTGATTACGTACTCAGAAATGAACCAACAGCCATCTGTCAATGAGAATGAAAAATATGACAGACATGCAGACAAAGTGCGTGCAGTGAAACTGCAAGGCGGAAATGATCAGTCTTAGATGTCATGATTATGATTATGTTTTCCTGCTCCCCTGAACTCAATACTGTAAAATTCAAATCAGAGCTATCCGTTGCTTTCAGAACAATCCGTTGGTTGATGAGATGAAATAAGAGGGGATTTGAAGATACGAAGCATCTTAGCACAAATTAAATGCAAATTTAAAAATTAATGACGAAACATAGTGCAAACATTTAAGTCATACAGCAAAAAGTTACATATTTAACAATTCAATGCCTCCGGCTTTGACGTCATGATGCGCGCGGAAAGCTTTACTTGCTCCTGAAGCAGTCATGAAAGGTGTGCTTGGCTGGTGTTGGTGATCATCACGCTCAGTTCAATGTTATTCATGCTCATTGCATACTTTTTGGCCACTTATGATTTGACTATTGATTTGTCTAATCTTAAGCATTTTGTACTCACTGAATAATATTTGAAGCAAATCGACTAGAACGTTTTGAAAAGCAATGATAACCTTCTGATTGCACAAATGATGATAGCCTTCAAATCTCAATGCATCAGGCAAATGCCTTCACTGAAAATAGGGAATTTCATACAACTTAAGAAGCATGATTATCATTGGTCATATAATGATAATCTATCATACCATAGACATCGAATAAAAGCTTTTAAAATTCTGTAAACTTATATACACAGATGTTCAAACTTATCGATGACTTTGTAGCAACTTTGAAAACTGTTTAGGTCTATTATTATAAAGATCAATGAATTACGCTTGTAAAACGGCGTACATCCTATTTATTGAGTTGCAGGCCTTACTTGCTTTCTTGCTGTCAGATCTAGACCACAGTATAGTGCAACCTACACAAATAAATTAGCTACTTGACAAGAAAGTAAACTACTTAGAAAGTAAGCTTTATCATACATTTAAATGCAAGTTTAATCCGAGGTCCAATACGCCATTTATTTTCATATATTCATTATTGTTTGCAGGTGATCATGTTACCTCAGTTGCACAAGAATATTTAATTTTCAGTGCATTTTTCGAGCAATTTGTCTTTAAATAATGATGACTTTGAATTATCTCATGTCTCTTAACTGAAATTTTGAAATAGGAGTAATAAGACTTAATAAATTAATGAGATAGTATGATATTTGATTTGTAAGAGTAGCTACTACGAGTGTATAACTTCGTAAACAAATCATAAAACACTGAAAAGTATAAAATCGCTTTTTGAAAATAGGAGCAAAATTTGTTGTTGTATTAAATGGGAACAATTATTTCCGATTGTGCATGCATGTACCACGTGCTTTAAAGAAAAATTTCTTCGATTTAGTATCTTCTATTCTACATACTATATCCTAAGGCACTGGAAATGATGGAGAAGAGAAAATACACAAAACATTGCAGAGTGCCAGTTCGCCTCGGCACAGAATAGATAAGCACTGGGTTGAGAATTTATTGATTCCTTGGCCGCCGCAGAGTGTTTCGCTATAGCAGTTCACACCAGCACGACTTGGAATGCACCAATATGGTTTATTGCGTCTAGCATTGCTTGAAATCAGCTTGTTCTTTCTGCTACACTACAGCATACATAGCATTGCACAATACTATACAATAATAATAATTCTTCTATACTTTTATCCTTGTTGGACAAAACTCAGTGTCTACGACTTTTAACGAATTTAGTGCTTCAATTGCTTCGTAAACACCCACTTTTCTATGAGTGGATACCTTCATCTTGACTTAACAAACAGTAATTAAGAAAAAATACCTATCTGCCGTAAATCGTCTACTGAATTTTCACGACGTGTCGCAGGTCCTGCTGCGTCGTCAGGCAATAGTTACAAGTTACAACTAGTTACGTTAGTTAATAGTCACTTATATTCTGTGTTATCTTGGTAGCGTCAGCTGGGGTAACTTGTGCCACGGTCATTTTTGGACCTTCACATCCATCTGTAAGATTTATAGTAATATTATCGTTCTTGCAGTTATTTTTCTTGTAAAATTGAATCAATTTAGCAAAAAGCTACATTTGTCCTGAGACTTCCTACAAAATCCAGATTGTCTGAGATTTTTTGAAAAAAGTCATTTTTTTGCACTTTTTCAAAAAGCAAAAAACTTTCATGTGATGAGTATTGATGCATTATTTCAATTTAGCTAATACTCAGATATCATACTCAGATATCCTATTATGTGGCGTATTGGTATGCTACGAAAAAGAATTAACAAAATTGGTTTATTTTTGAGATTGTGAGACCAATTTTAGTGAAATTAGCCTATTTTCGTGGCACAAGTTACCCCGTAGGTCGGTGGCACAGGTTATCCCTAAAAAGTAAAAATGGAAATCTATTGCACAGAAAGGATTTTCATGAGGTAAGCTGGTCAAAAATATAAATTATGGCTATTGATCAGTGAAATAGATTATTAATTGACTGCAACTGTGACTCCTATAATGATGTTTTTCATTTTGTTCAAATGATGTAAACTAAACGACGAAGGCATATTAAAGATCCGTTTTTTGCAGTTTGAGATATATTGCATTCGGTTTTTACGATCCTGTGCGAAATGGTAAGTAATGATCAGAAATTCAAAACCGCTAGACATTGCCTTTTTCGCAACTTGAAGCGTGTGTGGAGACAAACGTTTGAGTGGAAACATAGCCATGGACGCAATTTGCCATCAATTCCAAAGGATGCCCTTCCCAAGCTCATCAATTTAGACACATTGGATAAGCTATTTGAAAGTAACGGATCGCAGAATATGATATTGGGACTCGAAAAGGCCGTGATCGTTCCTTTGAATCGTGATAGAGTACTGGAACAATTACCTGAAAGCGGTCAGGCAAATTGTGAAGACATGAGCGACAGCTTAGTTGAGTTTCTTAGTCTGATGCGTTACACTCGTAAACCATACAAAAGCGCCCAGCAAATAAACGGATGAATGTCGAACCTGACTGATGTGTAGCTGTGATGAAATGAAATACTGCACTTCATCAATAAAGTGCAGGAGCAGACGCATCGAACTTTGACATCTCAAGCTTAGATACCGATTCACCACTTGTCTGTTGGAGACAACGAATTAAGTGTCTCAGAATTCACATGCAATGTCACTCGATCATCAGCATCACCCGATGGAGGGAGTCGAAGAAATTCCTATTGGAACTTTGACTGAGGGTGACTGGGTTCTCGTCAAACTCAGTTTGCCTCGATCAAACAGCAAGCGACATTTCTTAGGACAAGTGCTGACCATTCATGGAAATGCCGATTTCACAGTAAAGTTTGTGAAACAATATCGGGAACAAAATGATTAATTCATTTTCCAGAGAAAGAAGATATTTCCGACATTGAGTGCGAGCAGATTGTAGGTTAAGTAAGCCCACCTGTCGTTCTTTGAAGAGGCGTGCTTCGTTTCAATGTTAACTACGATGAATGGTAATTGTATTGCGATGAATTGTGCGATCTTTGGAGTGCCCCGAACCGGCATGGGAAGGCCTACTCCAATTTTGCTATTTACCAACTTCGATTAGGCTGAACAATGTTAAACACTAATTCCTCGAATGATCATTACAAGTGCTTTAAAACCCTCTCATTTTCTATTTTTATGCGATCTTCAAAACATTGAGTGGTATACTATCGATTTTCGATCAATTTTAAGGAAAAAAAATTGCCCCTTTTATGATATTTTCTTGTTTGTTCTTTACATATTCTGTATTATCTCCGAGTTTCATGTGCGATTGTTATTGTTTTGATCAGGGATGCGGAGTCCTATCATTTTGATAGGACTCCGACTCCGGGGGTTGATAGGACTCCGGCTTTTGATAGGACTCCGACTCCGGGTGGCAAGTATATAGGCTTAGTTTTTTGAAAAATTAACTGGTAGCCTACATCACAGATCATTATCGGCTTACCTGAATCGATATTTAGTGATCATTGCATCAATTATATCAATCATTTTCGATGAAAGTTGATCAAATGTCACTTTAAGCGGGATGCATGCGACTCGGCTCCTCCCATCTTCTTGATGTGTGCTTCACACGGTTTTTCTCCAGTCTCCATCAGTCACGAAAATCCCCCATCCTTCTCCAAAAAATATAAGTACACTTTCGATTTTAATAGGCCTATCCGCTTTAGAGGAGCCATCACACTCGATGAACGTGAGGGTAAAATGCAATGTTCTCAAACAAATCAGTATTTCAAATTTTGTTTCTGATGTGACCTTTGGCGCGCAGGTGTGATCGAGGCTAGGAAGGCTTATCTTCTCTACTGAATCACCAAGTGAAAAGACAATCCTTTTTTCACTATCACGGTTCATTCCCTCAACTATTATAAGCTTTGTAATTATATGCACTGCTGTCTCTGTTATACTTTTGTTTGACGGAGAAAGTTGACATCAAGACAAAGACAGCTATGCACGAGAATAAATGATTTGCTTGTATTATATTATTTCGGGTCTAGTTATAGACCGGAATCTGGAGTCCTATCATTTGATAGGACTCCGACTCCAGCAAAAATGATAGGACTCCGACTCCACATCCCTGGTTTTGATACTGCAAAATAAATTAGAAACATTTGGTTTTATGATTTCAAGTAATATCTGTAAGTAAATGACCGAATTAATACAACATGCTATGAGTGGCACAAGTTGCCCATTTGATGGGGTAACTTGTGCCATTTTTGGCGGGTCCTGGTGTCAAAAGTATAGCTAGAAAACAATCAAAAAATGTGTGTGGTATTTCTAGAACCCTGAAGTGTAGTGCCACGTAGGTTTGGAGTTCTAAAAAAACATTCCGTGGGCGCAATCTCAAAAAAGCGCAAAAATGTGGCACAAGTTACCCCAGTTGACGGTACACTTTTTGAAACTGTTGTTTAATATGTGAGTTGCATCTATTACAGTTATGCAAATGCTCATTAATTTGCTTTAGGGTTCTTTTTATATTCATCAATCCGCTGATGAAGTCGGCATTTAGTCTTGACAAAGTATTGGTTACTAGGATCGCATGAACAGTCATATGCAACACACGACTTCATCAATAGAATTGACTTACTTTTTAGTGAGAACTTAAAGTTTAAAGAAACGTTTTACTTTGCTTGTGCTAAAAGCCACTTTTTATATGTTCTTTTCAAATTCTGTTTTAATGTTTCAGATACTACTCAGTGTAGATTATTCCATTATCATACTCTTATCTTAAAGTAGATATAATCTTATTAAGATATTTGATTAAATTTCTTCGGTGACTTAATCTACTTGATTGGTTTTCACATTCCGCATTGATTGATAATTGTCTGTCTAATGCTGCGTATTATGAATGAATAATAAATCCATGCTGTAGCAAAAAAGCGAATGGAAAATCCGTTCGCAATGACATGGGAAAGTCCGGAATGACGTCCTCCTTGAAGATTTTCTCCAGCAAATTCGTCGAAAGTGTGGTAATTCTGTCAGCAATAACAGGAGAAAATTAGCATTGCCTTTCATTGACTTCTTCCTATTTGGGTCCTTGGGGTCCCACCATTCCTGCGTGAATAATTTTCCAATATCTCATTCAGTTTGAGCATCCATGTGGTAAGCAAGTTAGTAATGGTTACATTCTTGTGTTTTCAAAAACAAGTGATCATAAGTAAGCAACTACATGGTTGGCACAAATTCGCAAAATATTAGAAGTAAAAGTCATTTCTGGCACGTATTGAAGAGACAAGCACAATATCGGAAAAAGATGAGCTTCTGCGTTTAGTCTTGCGAAAAGGTAATTGGACTTGTTTAGTTCGTGGCAGACGTTGATGTACCAAAGAGTGTATTATACGATTGCCTTGTAAAATCTGGCGAACAGCCTGGAGAGCTCTTGCCTCCCGACGAGTCGAGAAGCTACTCAAAAGCTCACAGCGGCACTCAAATTCCATGGTAAAACTTTCTGATTTTCTCGATCTTGTTTGTATTTTTTGTTGGCAAACCGACTGAGCCAACCGAGCTGGGCAGTTGTATTCAATGATCCCTTCGATCAGAGAATGATACATCAAAGATAATCATTTACAGAAGTGATGACAACGTATGTCGTGTAATCTAAAAATTTGGAGACTAAGCACGAGTCTATCTTGTCACAACTGGTGCATCTTGGCGGGAAGTACGTGTATCACACAAACACACGTGAATTGGCCTATCCATTCCACAAGTCTGTGTGAACCTCTTCACACTCTCATCGAATGACACGGCGAAAAATCTAAGAGATTTGATATCCTTCATTTTCCTTATGATAGATACATGGCAAGTCCAAATGAGACCATACATGCAGAAAAAAATTTCAGCAAGCAATTGAGCTGCATGGAAACGTGGCTGAAGAATATACATATTATAATGTTGATCGGAATATGTCATGATCCACTGTCAGCCTCAATAGCCACAATCATTATTTTTCCTCAACGTGCTACCCAAGTGCTTGATTGGCTAAGTTTGTAGGAGCTTTCAATTCATTCTATTTGCCGTACCGCAAAAGTCTGATGAAGCACTTTGTTCTTTGGAACTTGGAAGGTGGGAGAAGGACTTTGAATGTGAAAGGAGAGTTTCTTGCTCAAGTTAATGTCATCCTGACAAATGCCATCTTGCAACATTTCACCACAAATATAGGTACACTGCAATTAATTGGCTAATGAGAGCATGTACTAGATCATGCAAAAACTGTCAGATAAAACAAAGTCACGCATCGTTTGAAAAGAATACATATTATTTGGATGATGATTATCATCAAACACAACTGACAGCACAGCCGGTCAGGGAAGATTTATCTCTCTGCATTCCTGATTCTCATGTGCTTAAAAAACTTGGCTAGACAAGGCCGATGGAAGTCACAAGTCAAGTCAACAACTACTACTTATACTCTACTATCGAACTCACAATCGAGCTTCAAAATGTCATTCGAAAATAGCTGTAGCTATAAAACGTAGCAGATTTTATTGGCCTCAAAAAATAATACAGAGACTTAAATCTGACTGCTTGTTCCTTTATGAGTGCCAAGGCGTCTTTCAATAGCGATCTAAATTGCATGATTATTGTCCCATTTGGAAGGCCTATTTTCTTATATAGACTAACAACATAGCTAGCTCAGCAAATCGTGCATAAAAATAATTGCATTATAATGCAAGTCCTCAAGGAAACGTTGAGTCTTATTGTGCTTCTCGACTGTAATTTAAAGTTTTTGATTTAATTTTCATCGTCATGATTTTATGATTCAGAAAATTTATATTTCCTGAATATGAATAGTCATGTGGACACATTTTCATCTTTTAAGGCTAATCCAAAGATATTTGATATTATAAAGGGCTAGATAGGAAATAGACATGTTTTACCTTGTGTGCAACGAAACCAGTGAAAATCAGCTGACATTGTATAAATTTGAAAATATTTGTAAGCGAGCAACAAATATTCCTTTTCATTACCTCTTTTTAGTAATTACAGAACCAAAACACATTTTGACCATAAATCAAGGAATTTTTATACATGTCTGAAAACAGCGTCCAAATTGCAACAATAATAGTCTATTCTACTTTTTCAGATGTCTTGCAAAACCCAGTTGTAAATAAAATATCCTGCATACAATTCTTTCAATTATACTTCATTGCATCATTTTATGTGAGTTGATTATTAAATCTGAAGAGCGCATGTTACATAGGAATAGCACAAATGAAAACCAATTGTTTCATTCTTAGATAAAAGCAGAGTGAATTTCACTTACAATTTACCTAATACATGACTAAGTGAATTTTCTGAACAGAAAAATGAGCCGCGTCTTTACTTTTGATCATGCAGATTGTTTCTTTGTAATAAGTACAAAGCCTGACTATAGTTGTACATGTACATCGTTGCTGTGCCAACCACCGTTGCCCGGCCACGCCAAACGCGATTGCCAAGCTTGGCAATAATCTAACATGTAGTTGTATTTTTGCGGAAAGAAATTACATGATACAGCAAAAAAAAAATTATGTGAATTATCAGAAAATTTGATATAAAATTGGCTAAAGCAAATAAAAACAAACAACATATATTACGTATGTTATACAATGCACATTGAAAACCACAACAGCTTTGACATTGACAGACATCCGATGATCGATTCCACTTGGACCTAGAGTGCCCTCTGTTAATTATTTGAGTAGTTAGTTTTGCGGACGCGCTGGTAGTGGATGCGAACATGGATAGGAACATGTTCCGAATTACTAATCGGAACATGTTTTGAACATGTAAATAGGAACCGCGTTCCGATTGATAGCCGAATTGAGCTCATACTTAATGATTCGGTACACTTATTTGTGTGTTAGGATCGGAACGGCTTGTTCCGAAATTGAATCAGAGTATGTGAATTAGAATAGGGATGCGAACATCTATTTCGGTACTTAAACAGATGTTTGTTTTGAGACTGCTTGCTCAAATGCGACAATTGTGACCATTGATGACAATTGTATTGATTTTCATAACTAGGTTAAGTTATGAATACGTGGAAGTTGTTTGATGATGTGAATATTGATGGCTAGTTTCCCAATTTCATGGATTGTTGCAAGAAACCTTGGTTATTCGCTAAAGGCTATAGAAACTGTTACATATCTAAATGAAAATATCAAAGCTGGTGATTTAGTTGAATGACTAATGGATCTGGATGAGCATATCATGAATGCTAATTTGGATCGTAGTTGGATAGACGATTTCTCAATGCTACATTATAAAGACAGTGAAATTAGGAGGATGAAATTGGAACTTTCTGAAACGGAGATAAAAAAGTGAAACCTTCAATTGATTTATCGAAATGTTCTATCAATGAAAGTGACTTCAGAAAGAAATTAGAAATAGAGACGTTTGAATTACTATGTGAACGGAACTGCATTAGGTATTTTGAACGGGAAAAATCCCTTCTCTTGTTGCCATGTTCTCATTTTGTCATGTGTTCTACATGCTATGTACCCTTGGAAACTATATTTTGTCCCCTTTGTGATGAAGAGATAATTTCAACAGTCACTGTACATTGTTCATGATGAATCATCATGCGTGTCTGTGATTGGTTGCTATTATGCAGCTTTTGTATATAAGGTTATCACACTTCTATACAATCATACTTGTTGAGGATTGTAGACATTAATAAACATGCCATTTACCACGATCATTCCTATTTCAATTATTCACAAAGACAATCTGTTTACTAGCAAGATTTTCTACTCTGCAAATGATGTTATTGGTTACAAAGCTGATCTCATAGATCTGATGGAGGATATTGTCACATTCTACCATTGTGAAGATGATATTGAACTTCAGAAACTCTTAATGAGGACATTGACCAATGCCCTTACGCGAGTACTAAGATTTTGCCTCGATGAAGTGTTCAAGCCTCTGAGTTTGACGGAAGCTATTCCACAGAGTTCTCGTTGCTATTGTGAAATGAGAACACGGAAATTGAAGACTTGTTTGCATGGTATAATCACATCTAGCCACTATGAGGAAAATGGTGGTAAATTCAAGGTGGACATGTTTACCGGACCCCCGTCGATGAGCGTCAATGTGGCAGTGCAAGATGAGCGGGACATAGTGTAGTTTAGAGCATACTATGCTAATCTTTTAAAAGTCTTCGCTTCAAAACCATGCTGTTCATGCTGTCCTCTATCAAAGGATTTAATGTGTAATATAGAACAGCTTATAACTGCAACGACTCAGACCTTGAGTGATGTTGATGACTACGACATACCATCTGTTACCGTTTGACTTTGTTGCATGGAACTAAGCAAAGATGTATATTTTCATAAGTGCTTTGCTTTTAACACAATAAAAATGACTGCAAAACGAAAGGCATTTTTTTCCCGGAAGAATGGTTCTTTTAGACCTTCAAGTCAGTTTAAGAAGGCGTTGCGAAAGTTAAACAGCATGCGAAACAATAAAGTTAAGTGTAAATTAATTCAAAACTCAAGTGATGATTTCATCTGTGATTTGGCTTTTGCAATACACAAATGCCTCCCAATATACAAGCCTTTATTGAGTACTGATTCTCTAAACAGCATTAGAAAATTTTCAAATCCAAGAAGCAGTGATATGGAAAGGCGGAACTTAGTTCAGCGTGGAGGTGGTGGGTTTTTGAATATGTTGAATGATATTGGAAACAGCATTTACAATGTACTCAACAGTCCACTAGGGAAAGTTGTAGCAGGTGCCGCAGTGTTGCTGTAGACGACGAATCATGGATTGACACGTCATCATTGATTGATGACTCATGTGAATATGTATATAAGAGAGACGCGCTTGCACTCTTTAATCACTTTCAAGCTATCATTCATCACTGGCGGTTGAAAAGCTCCGAATAAGTACAACATTGAATTATGTCTCAAAAAAGGTTTATAGTTAGAGAGGAGAGCGACTCATTTGAACGTGATCTCTTTAAATTCCGACCGACAAGGAAGGTTCAAGGGATTGGAAATACCTTTTACTTCCAAACGTTGAGCTGTGGTGACGATGGTTTCTACCTTCAAGTTCCATTTTTCCACAGTAATGGTATGTCTTCATCTGGATATACTGTAGCAACATGAGACAAATACGAGTGACCTTTCCAAAATGGCAGCAGATGATACTCAAAACCATCGACTCTTTGGCGAAGGAATGCGAAAGGAATGCGTTGTCTTGCCCGAAAGTGCTCCTACACATTGGAGAAAGGCGTTAGAGGAAGGAATTGGCTATAAGGAATTACCCGAGTTCGATATGCTATTCTTGAAATTGTCCGATCACTTTCAAGCATTCGATCTACTTGGAAATACAATGGAGTGTGATGATCTGAAGCGCGGACGATACATGGGTTTAATACACGTCAACGGACTATACATTGGTGCTCACGGCTCAACCGGAAAAGTGGCATCGCTACAAATGAAAGTTGTACAGTTGGTTTATGAGCCAATGCCGATTGATAAGTGTCTAGTCACCATCGATAAACCTACTTCAAAAGATGGGAAGGATGTTGAAGAATGCAAAAAGCGGGGACGGAATTCCAAGGAAGGGAGTGTGAAGTTGAAATTGAAACGCCAAGATGCTCAAATTGACGTGAGAAGTTATTTTAATGCTGACATTGATGAGGAAACACAAATGCTGTGAATGTGAAATGAAAGTTTCCAAATGTAAATAAAGTTGTTATGGAACATGACTTGTTTTATTCTAAGCAAAATGTGGGGTATTGGTCTTTAAAGCTTTTGAAATTTCAGGATGACAGATTTTCGCCTATTCACTGATTGCACAATGTGTGTGGCCGGACCAAGTCAGTCCGGTAAAACAATTTTTGTAACTCAATTACTACAATTTAGAAATGAGATGTTTAATAAAGAAATCAAAAGAGTTAAATGGTATTATGGTATATTTCAACCACAACTACATTCTGCACTTCGCCAGAAAAGTTATGATGTGAAGCAAGGGTTACCGACAACTGAAGACATCAAAGCAGGTAACTTAATTGTGCTAGATGATCTATTGCGTGAAAGCAAATCATCGAAAGATGTAGCTGAAATGTTTATTCAGACAGCACATCATAGGGAAGCCTTCATAATCTATATCACCCAAAACATTTTTGATGGAGGGAAAGAGCAAAGAACTAGGAGTTTGAATACACATTATTTGGCAATATTTAAAAAATCCAAGAGACAGCAGTCAGATACATCATCTCAGTAGACAGATATTACCTCAACAACCTAAAGTTCTTTAAAAAATATATGAAGATGTAACTAAGAAACCACATGGCTATCGATTTATTGATCTAACCAAGGAATGTCCGGAACGACTTCGATTTCGAACTAATATCATACCTAGTTCCGTTGAACCAATGACAGTTTTCTCGGTTCACAGCTAGTTTTAAGCAATGTACTTTGTTGCCTTATTATTACAAACATGTCGTATACAAAGATGGTAGTCATTCCTCAAGAGGAGTATGTACAATTGACTACATTACAAAGTGCACAAGAAGTCAAAAATATAGATCAACCTATTACGAATCAACTTAAGGAACTAACACATAAGGATATGGAAATTCAGAGGATTAAGGATCCCTATCGACGAATGCAGTTAGCAGCAGAAAACATTGATGAGAGGCGACAGATTCGTGATGAGTTGCGACGATTTATAACCTTGTCAACACCTCGACCATATCGTGTGCGCGCTGAGCGATTATTTGACTTTATTGATCCACATGTGAGGTTCAATGAGAGAGAGGAGATAATAGATGAAACAACTGGTGATGTTACTAGAAATAGTCAGATAGATGACCTTCTGCAATATGCTGTCAGAGATGTAAGGCGAAAACTAGGTGCACCACATGGGTGGTCATATTTTCAGAAAATTTCATCTGATCAAAATGTACCACAAAATATTATTGGAGGAACGACTGTGAATGAGTTGGACAAGGGTCACTTACAAGATGGATCAAAAAGTAAAACACCATCGATGGCGGTCAAGCGAGAGCTTCATGATCCCGATGATCTTCAACCAAAAAGAGCTACTAGGCGCTCAATGCGTGTTGGAAAGGATTATAGTAAATATTAAGCAAATATAAATTAATCTTCGCTTCTCTCATATCATGTCGATACAAAAGTTTTGCTGTTGTTTGAAATCTGCGCTCGAAGGTAAAGGAGAAGAGGGCATAGAGGTTGATATCAATTGTGTTAGCAGTTGCTGTGCGAGTAATACGCGTGCAAATCAGAACAAAGACGATGATTACAGCAGTGAAACTCAGAAAGATTTATTACGACTTAAATCACCCCGCAAGTTTCAGTCGTCCGGAGGTTCTAGCTCGTGCAGCAGGTGTAGGAATAGAGAAAGTCAAGAAGTGGCTAAGGAGTCAACCGACTTACACTCTTCACAAAAATGCGAGAAAGCGGTTTCCAACGAGAAAATATGTTGTTAACAATATAGATAGTCAATGGCAAGCGGACTTGGCTGACATGAAACAGATATCACAGTACAATGATGGCTATAAATACATCTTAACCGTAATAGATATTTTATCTCGCTATGCTTGGGGACGTGCGCTGAAATCTAAACAAGGAACAGAAGTTGAAGCGGCTTTTCAGAGTATTTTCGATGAGGGGCGTGTTCCACAAAGAATACAGACCGATCAAGGCAAGGAATTTGAGAACTCTCATGTTCGAAGTCTCCTCAAAAGTCATAATGTGGAATTGTTTAGCGTTAAAAGTACTTATAAAGCTGCCATGGTTGAGAGGTTCAATCGCACATTGAAAACGAAAATATGGCGCTATTTTACTGCAAAAAATACACATGTTTGGCTAGATGAGTTGCAGAAATTTGTTAAGAATTACAATGAAAGCTATCATCGCATTATTAAGATGCGACCAATTGATGTTACCTCAGATAATGCAATGGATGTATGGCTTCGATTGTATTATAAGAAAGCGAAAAACATTTCCAATGAAAAGAAAAGAAATTTAGATGATAGAGTTCGGATTTCGAAGGTTAAGTTTACATTTGAGAAGGGTTATCTACCTAATTGGACTGAAGAAGAGTTTTTTGTAGATGAAGTAAATAGAAAATTTAGACCCATCATGTACAAATTGATAGATTACCATGGTAATCCAATTGAAGGAAAATTTTACTCATATGAATTGCAAGTAGTAGACAGAAGTGACGACGTTCATATGATTGATAAAATAATCAGGAAGAAAGGTCATGGCAATCAAAGGAAATATCTAGTTAAATGGAAAATATATCCTGATTCATTCAATAGCTGGATAACGCAACAGGATCTACAAAATGTAGAGGTGGGAGAAACTCGTAGCTTTTAAGCTAATATAACATGTAACTCCTTACATGTATGAGGTCAACATGTCTACTAACTTCAACATCATTCTTCCAAGCAATAGCAACCCAAAGATATTCCCAGGCAACAGACCATCTCTATACTCCGTTGAATTCGCTGATCCAATTACTCTGCACGGACCCCATGAAGTCTCTCTAACTGAAATTACTTACTACAACGATATCAGTTTGCTAAAAAACAACTATTTTGAATTACATAAAGAAGTGCGAGAGAAGGATGATTGCTTTCCCATATTTCAAAATTGTATACATGGTGCATGGGCTTTTCATCATCTAACCTTACATCCTTTTTCAACATCTCTACCATCTGTCCAAAACATGATTAAAATTCAAAAGGCGTTTGCAACGTCCATTTTTGATTCTAAAGTTCCCACAATGAGCTTGCAAGATACAGAAAAGGAAATCGGTAGAATGTTTGAACGAATAAATGATCTCTTTAAGCTGACTTTGAATAAATTCTACAGACCAGTCGTAAAGGGGTCAACAAAATTGTTGAAGGAAGGGAAGCATGTTCTTCTTGTATTGGGTAAGGATTTGAGTCATACTTTAGGGTATTCCGGAACAACATTCTCATCAAGGTATTGGTATAATGGACGTGGGTGGAATTCGGAGAGGAAAGTCACTGATTTTCGATGCAGAATCGTGCCATTGTATGCATTACAAAAAAGGAGCATCCGAGTAAAGAATCAATTTGAAGTTATTAGAAGTGTTGAAGACGTTGCAAGAAAGATTCAAGGATCAGGGCCAGAAACGTTAATGACTTGTGAATATAAGAAAGAGAAAGTAACTTTATTTACTGTTGAAACGGAGGTAGAATTTCTTGTTTTTACTAAAAAGACACCATTGGAAAGGTCTGAGTCCGCTGTTATTGAATTCGGATCTGAAATGTTTGGGATGTTTAAAGGCCTTGAAAGCGCACCTTTGCTGAGAGAATTAAATGATGCATACAAGGTTCATTTATCCTCTTCCAAACTCAAAGCATCAACAAACGTTTCATGGGATATCCACGTATACAGCGAAGACATTGTGGGTGATGATTTGTCTACTTCTAGTGAACTGGTAAAAAGAGTTCATTTGAACATTGAAAGCTTGAAAACGCCATCTGAATTGTGCACAAAGTTAAATGAGTTTGGTGTAGATTACCTTGATGCAGATGAATATCACTTTTCTTATGACCCACATAAGAAACGCATGACATTAAAGGTAGGGAAGAACTCTCTTATCAAGCTGGATAGCGTGTTAACGACCACATTGGGATTCTCAAAATCAACTATTTATGAAGGTACATCAATAGGCGATACAACACCATCATTAGAGCGGGATATAAGCAACTTGTACGTCTATTGTAACATCATTGAATATACAAGGGTTGGTGACATTGAAGCCCCACTTTTGCGCACATTTCCGCTCTCATCCGTGAGGAAGCAGCTAATCAATCGAGAATTCATTAACACGATGTATGTACCAATGAGCAGAAATGTCATCAATAGAATTGACATATCAATTCATGATGACACAGGTGAAGTAGTACCATTCTGTGGTGGTGTTACTGTTTTAACACTACACATCAGGACACGAGATTAAGGCTTCACGCTATTGTAGGATCTATAATTATCCACAGGACATAGTGTCAGGCATTTAAAGTGGTCCATCCTATCAGAGCGGCTATCCCGTGTTTGCTGGAGGTAGACGACAAGTTGGAGGAGGTATATTCGGTGCACTAAGATGTATGGTTCTCCCAACACTCAAAAAGTATGGCGTACCATTCATGAAGCGGGTTGGAAACAGAGCTTTAGACTTTGGTGCAAATGTTGCAGCTGATGCACTTCAAGGGGAGAATATCGGTGAATCCATGAAATTGCGTGCACAGCAATCTGCCATAGACGCATTAGATGATTTAACAAAGACGAGGCGTACAGTTCGGAAGAAACGTAGGAAGTCAAGACAAGTTGGATCAGGCAGAGTTACTAAGCAAAGGCGTAGGAAAAGTAAAAAGCCCACCAGAGCAGCACGTTCTAAATCAAGACGTTGTGTGAAAGCAAGAAAGCGCAAACGAAATTCCAGAGCGACTGGAAACAAGTCAAAGCCAAGGAAGACAACATGTTTGTAAAGCTAATACGATGCAGAGCATCAATTCGGCTTTGTGTTTCTTTGATCCACCGCCTCATCAAACTGACATTATTATCTCAACTATTGTAGACATAGTCCCCACAACAAATATCGATGGTAACCAACAGCCTATTCAGTTTGATATACCTGCTAATCCTCAAGATTATATTGACTGCCAATCCATTGATTTAGAGTTGTGTATACAAATTAAGAAGACTGATGGTACAGATATTGATTCAGTCAAGGATAAAGTGGGATTGGCAAATCTTCCTATTGCCAGTCTGTTCTCACATGTGTATCTAATATTGAATGACAAACAGATTGAAGGAGGGGATCGAGCATATCCATATGGAGCATACATACATACAATGACGCAATTTCACAAAAGCAAGCTAAACAGTCACACTTGCAAGTTGCCGGCTGGTATGATGATCAGCAAGGGAAATTTGATGATGTCTCAAATACAGGGTTAAAAAGACGAATGGATTTAACAGCGGATTCAAAGGAATTATACTTGAAAGGACCTGTCTATCTTGATTTCCTTCGTCAATCTAGATATCTGCTATCACAGGTTAAAATGCAAATAAAATTTATTCGTGCAAATCCTGAGTTCGCGTTAATGGCTTTTGGAGCTACAAACTATCAAATCAACATAAGTAGTGCCGTGCTCAATGTAAGGAGAGTAACAATGAACCCGTCAGTCATCAACGAGCATGCGACAGGATTGAGGAAAAGCAATGCAATGTATCCAGTTAATCACAGTGTGTTAACAAACTTCATAATTGGTGCGGGATCATCCTCTCATGCCTACCCAAATCTTTTTCCCACTGCGATGCCGAAGGCGGTGTATATCACATTTGTGGAAAATGAGTCATTTATTGGTGCTTTTGAAAAGAATCCATTTAATTTCCAACACTTTAACGTTAGCAAACTAGCACTCTATCAGGATGGAAAATTTGTTGCTAGCAAAGTTTATGAGCTTAATTTTAAAGAGGGCAAATTTGCACGTGAATATGGTTCTACTTTCACTGCACTGAGCATGTTTAACACAGATGATTCAAATGGAATTACAATGGATATGTATAAAAATGGTTACTTCTTCATTATATACAATCTCATAGCAGATGCAGATCTAGGTGGTGAAAGCGTAGGAGTTACAAAGCCTGGTAATCTACGACTAGAGGTATCATTTGAGTCACCTTTGAAGAAAACAATTACTTGCCTCATTTATGAGATCTATGATAGCAAAGTTGAAATAACGAGAATGCGAGACGTAACCGTCAGCTATCAGAGATGAGTAACCTAAGCAACACCGAAATCTTGAAGAAAATGGGGAATGCTCATCCCTACTCCAAGACAATATTTCTTGATGTCTTTTCTAGAGGGATAATTTATCTAATTCAATTCCTTTCTATCCTTGTTCGCTTATCCTTACGGACAGCAACAATCTTCCTGGTAAACATTGGGTTGCAGTGTACATCAATCGCCATAAAGTGGCCGAATATTTTGACTCTCTTAATCTACCTCGCTTACATGACGTTGCACTATGGATGAATAGGTTCTCCTGGACGATTAAGAAAGTTACATCGTTTCCACTCCAAAGTAATGTATCTCTCATGTGCGGTGGTTATGTGCTCTATTTCGTCAACGAGAGACCATTGAAAAATAACTGTAAAAGTGTTTTACAACTTTTTTCGAAAGACTGCTATAAAAATGATGTAATTCTTACAAAGTATATTGAATCTGTTTTGTAATAAAGCTTTATTTATATGTAAATGTCCTTGTTTTTATGTTCCAAATCGTTGGGTTTAGAGGGAAAACAAAACACGTTTACATTTCATTATGTATTCACAAATGTACAGTTCTTCTCTAGTTATTTACATATCTACAATGTAGATTTCACAAATATTTTTCTCAAATCACATAGGATGGGAGGAACATCATTTAGGCCTTTATTGCCGGTTATCACAACCTTTCAATTATGGAACACATGAACATGATATGGGTGCCAGTTAGTCATCTGTGCTGCTGGAAATAGTTCCACTTCATAAGTGAGATTATTTGATGATGTGACTTTACGAAAATCATAATGATAGTTCAATTCACATAACACAGTCACTGTCTTCACTTTCCATTCAGATAATGAGTCTCGAAGTAAATTTTCCAGCGTAGAATGTAGATATGGTAGATCACCATCAGTGAAGCCACCAACACATTGGATTGTTCCATTTGGAAAGAATAGGATAGTCATATATTTATCCTTCCTCTATATCCACCATGTTAACATTGAGGGTCTCCCCAGATGTAGATTCGTTGTCGGCTTCATCTTGTGTTTTATTAATAACCATTGCTTTCGATTGGGAATGTTCCGCTCGATTTCTTGAAGATTGAGTTTTGAGTTTAATTTTGTAGTTAACATGCGATTCACGACTTCCATCCGCTTGATGTCCTCCATCCTTAATGAATGAAGTCATATGTGTTAGTATCTCTTTTGTAAAGTTTCTCCGTGTGACGTCACTGAAACGGAAAAGTCGATAGTCAATATTTTCTCTCTTTGGTGAACAGACGTATAGCTTGACGGTAGAGTCACACTTTATCCATACCTTTTGATCGAGCGGAATCTTCATCCGTGTGTTATGGCTGTCAATAAGATCAGCGAAGTCTTTCAGTGAAGATAATGCGTCAAGGCTAATGCAAACGCCACGATGTTTTCCACCACTATTTGTTATTAAGTGACGAAAGACTACTTTCTTAGAATTTGTTATGTGAATGCTTTGTGAGTCATTTAATTTCCATGTTCTAATGTAATGAGGCATGTTTTCAAATATAAACCTAAATTCATTTGTTTGCATAAAGCTTGCTATTTTACATCTCAACATATCGGAATGATGTTGAGTGCTACGTCTTCAATTCATAGTAGGACTACCTATGTTTTAGTAATTATTTCTACACATCGGAAAAATGTAGAAATTTCATTTTATATTTAATCTACCTATATATTAGTAAGCATAACTACGCAGAAATGTAGTGATTGGTTAGTTTGCTTTGTTAAATTTCTTAAACTTCTACATCATCTGTAGCAGGAAGGCATCTCCTTCTCTTTGAAGGTGGGGGAAGTCCGAAACTATAATGTCCATATGGTAGAGATAGATTTTTATTTAACCAACAACGCTTATCCTCCCAAAGTGAAAGTCCTCGCTTTCTAAATGATTTTGTAGTGACTACGTGATTTTTTGAATTTATAATTGTCATTTCCTCACTTGTATCTTTCTCACTGTAGTATACAGTCCTATAATCATTATGATGTAATTTTTTAACTGCAGCTCTCTGCACTCCTTTTGCCCGCTTGATGCTATCACAAGTTGAATCTAGATATTTCATTGAACACATTTTTGGTTTTAGCAAGATCATTTCCTCAAGCAACTTTCCCACACACTCATCCTTAAAACAACCTAATCTGGTTCTGTTTGTAGTTGAGTATAGTCGGTGATGACTGTCATAGTTTGAAGAGTCAAATTTTTCACCAAAATGTAGCAGTACATCCTCCAGGCGGACATATGGTGAGGTGTACAAACATAGGAAAAAACTATCGGTATCACCTCCACAAAGCCGCGTTCTATTTATCAGTGGACATCTTTTCAAATCATTGTAGTATAACTGGTACATTTCCAATTTGCTATAGTCAAGTACTGCCTGACAAACATAAATCAATTTATTCAACATTATTGAAGGTTTATACATTTCCATACCAACTAGATCTTCATCAAATATCTTATGCTGTACATAGAGACGATGATTTGATAATTTTCGACATTGTTCCACGCTGTTTACTAATTTGAATTTTCTCCTTCGTCTTACATTTTCCATTGTTTTACCATATAAAGAATTATTTTTAGACTTATAAAATGACTTTTCAAAGTTGGTACTTGATTGAGCTCTCTTTTGTGAATTCATATCAATGTACGTTGTCAACCATGGCTTTTGTGTGAACTTTATACCGTTGTGAATTTCTGTGATTTTCATACCCATGGATAAATAAAATTTTAATATTGAATAGTGTACAACATAATTTTCCCTATTGAATTGATGAAGCAAGAGTTTTTTAGTTGAACTGAATTTAGTGTCTGGTCTTATTTTCCTATGTAAATCCTTCATATAAGTTGAGAACATATTTTGCTCTACGGTCTGCATCTCTGGCGCTAATGGGAAATCGACAGTGTCATCATGTATGTTTGCAGGATATTCCAAGTTCAAATCAAAAATATAGCCAATTTCACCATCATCATCGATAGCTTGAATATTTTTTTCGTTTAAGAAATAGCTTACTTATCTATCATTCAACCATTTAAAATTTGAATGTGGTAGACTCTTACTGAGCGAAGAACCGTAAAGGTTATTGACATCAATGTAAGATAAGTGACGACTTATTATTTGTATTATTTTGTAATTCCGAAATGCGTGCACGTGCTCTGTGAATGTTCATAAAAGTCATTCCACCCCTTATTCCCCTTTCGAAGAGATTATACATACTTTCATCTTGTATGTAGTGTGGAGGATCATTGGATGTCAAATTTAAAGCTGAAGTAAAGCTGAGATGTGGAAGGCTAACGAAATGTACAGGATCTACTTCATCTTCACTTTGACTTAGTGACCTAAAAACTTCAAAAACATCTGCCAGTAATAATACATCCAGTTTCAGATATGCAAGCATGTAATCACCAAAATTGATACAATTGAAAGCAAACCACGCACTACTAGCGTGCTCATATTCTTCATCTGAACAATGTTCACGAGTGAGATCATTATAATACTCACATTGTGGTGGCAGACATTTTTCTGACAATGTATTTAGACTTTTGAAATAACAGTAGGGAAACACTCCCTTTTGATAAAGAATATCATCTGTTAACAGGGGAAATTCATTTCTTAGTTTTCTACATGTTCATACACTTGCAATCCTCTTGCTAACTCACTCAATGATGCACTTAAAAATTGATAAGAATCTAAGAATTTTAACTTGAAGTAGATTGTTTTTCCTTTGTTTTCGTTCACAGAGACGCTGGCGGATGGAGTTATATACTTTTCAGCTGTTGCTGCTACTACTTCCAATTTCCATGACTTCTTCTTTCCAATTACTTTATAACAAACGATATGACCATCATAACTCTTAAAATTATAGAAGAAGATGGGTAGTTCCCGCCTATTTAGTTTTAATCGAAGATTACATTTACTGCATATTGTTTGTCTATATCTTCCTGTTAAATGGTCGTGATCTCTTACTTTTATGCAATCATCACTAAACACAGCTTTACATTTATTACAATTTTTTACATTTTTGTGTTTTTCTTCTTCATCAGAAGAAAGAGACATTGGTTGCCGGCTTATTGCACGCTGATTATCATGTAAGTTTTGAGCTATTTTTTCTAGATGATCCAAGAAGTCCATAATACAATTCTCTCCTTTGAAGACATAATATTTGTTTTCAAATCTAGACTGGAGAGCTTTATGCCAAACATGATAAACACCAACTGCTGCTAGTTTGTGTACTTTATTAACGATGTAGCACTCTACATCTGCATAAACATCTAAAGGAGGACTTAATTGATATTCCATGCTACTTGTGCTCACCTCTAGTTGTTTAGGCATTCTTTCTATTTATGCCTTTCCACGAACACAAAATTGATAATGTCGCTCCAAAGTTCTCTTATATGTAAACGATTGGGTATATCGATCGCAGAAATGTTTGTATCTTCTATTTATTTTTCTATATAATCTTGATAGTTTTCTGATTCCACAATAGTGTGCACGTTCATTGTTTATAATTAGTAGTATATTCACAGTTCGTTTACCAATAAAGTTGCTGCTATATCGAACACCTTTTAGTCCTTTTTCGTAAAGGTGAATGTTGATTTTAATGTCAATATTTTTCTCAAACTTAGGAATATCTTTAATTGATACGGGTGTAGAGATGTCATTCATATTTAGTTCAGATGTCCATTTACTATATGATTTTATCTCATTCCTAGAATATGATGCATCATTGTAATGTAGCATTGATAGAACTGAATACAAGAAACAGTCATTTGCATTTGAATGTACATTAATTGCAGCCTTCGAATCTTTCAGACTCTTTGGTAGATTAAATACTTCTCCACCAGAAAGTAATGGACTAGTAATAACATTGAATTCTATATTTAGTATTTCATCTATAACCCAATTGCTACCCTTATTTGCAAAAGATTCAATATGACTTGAGAGACTATTTAAGTTATCTTGGAACCATTTATCATAGTCATAAATATAGTTTGTGGAAGATGAAGTAAAGTGTGCGAGAAACGTTTCATCTTCCTGAGGATTTGATCGCACATAACGAATTCGTGCTACCAGACGACCACGTAGTTGAAAATTTTCTAGAAGGTTTGACACTAAGTTCTCTAATATAGATCGCATACTTAATAAAAAGGAAGTTATATCTACTGTGTGTGCTGATGGTGTGATGTCGTATACACGCGCATGACCGTTGAGCGCGCTTTCGCTGAGACTTGCAGTTCCATGATTGTTTTGAATATTCATCTCACTATTTGTATTATGCATATTCATATGCTGACGGAATTTGCTAATAGAATTATACGTTTTACCACAGCGGGAGCAGCATTGCATAAAGATCAAAATATTATTTGAAGCGCTGATTGGTAGATGTCTAGACGTTCATTCAGCAGTGCTAGATTTGGGTATTTGACCATCATTAGCTGACATACTTCGAGGATTTGAATTTAAATTACAATTACTTGGTTGCTTATCGCAGACTAGATTGTGTCGCTTTAGATTATCCTGCCGTTTCGTTTCATATGGACACTCCCTACACTGATAAGTTTTTCCTAACTTACAAAACTTTTCATGGCGTTGCAAATTACCATTAAGAGTAAACGTTTTTCCACATTTAGAACAGACAACCATGTTTATTAAACTGGTGAGGATTATAATTTTGCAGACTATATATATTTTTATCATCCTATGACGTCACAACGATTACTAGCCAATGACATTTGTTCCAATCTACGATGAAATAAGAAGACAGGACTTGTAACAATTTCTTTTTCCATTAAGTCAAAAAGTCAAAGTAAAAGAAATTTACAACTTTTGGCACTTTACCATGTCACTGTGTGAGAGTTTCACATGATGGCACTGCTCGCAACAGTCGGACGTATCCTCCATGCGAGTCAGTCTTACCCGTGAAATGACACCTTCACGATACACTATGTGCATGGGCGTCTCGCGTTCAAATTGACAATTGCCTCGGGCCACAGAAGAGGACAATAGCAAGTTTGACTGTGTCAAATTGCGAAAAGGCACAATCAAACCCCTATTTTCCTCCCTGAGGTTGCTGTCCCGCTGCTCAGCCATCCGCAGTCGTTGCTGACACAATTTCAGTTTCTCCTGATGTCGCTCATCACCTTCGAAAGTTTCATCCAGGTCTACATTGTATTCCCGCAGAGGTAAAGGTACTGGAGCGGGAGCAGGAACAGGGACTGGAGCCGGAGCAGGAACAGGGACCGGACCGGGAGCAGGAGCAGCATTAGAAAAAGGGATCGGAGCGGGAGCAGGAACAGGTGACGTAGTAGGAGCTCGTAGTGGTGTGAGAACTCCTCGATGTTCGAGGATCGGCGTAAAAGGAAGCCGAGCGCTACATTTTGGCGACGCCCGGATCCGCGAGAAGGAGTTCTCCTCTTGTGATGCGAAATCAATCACATGCTGAAATGAGAAGAAATAATTGTTTACTATCTATATGTCCTTATAATGAGGATAGAGCAATATAGATCCAACAAAATTTATAAAATCATTCCTCAGGAGTGACACGTGATAGATTGTCCCAAATCGAATTGTTCTGAAAATAGATATCACTGCTATAATTTTTGAACCACATTTATGAAGAGAAATCATGAGATTTAGTTAATAATTATGTTATGTTGTTATTGTCAAGTTCGATACTTACAAGAGAGTGGCTTGTGTCATCCTCATCAGAAGATGATGTGGGTGACGACGTCGCCGATGACGTAGTAGACGTCTCATCCGATGAAGACTCAGATGAGGACTCCGATGAGGACTCCCGCATCGTTCTCTTCATTGTCCTCAACTGACGTGGTAGTAGCCGGAGTTGAGGCGATGCTACCAGCGCTGTTTTTTCAGGGATAGGGATCGCATTACCTGAAGCGGTAGAAAAAGATAGAATGATAATTGAGCAAATGGATGATGTATACTCAGTGACAAAAAGGAATGAAACAAGTCCTTATATGAATACTTATGACTTAAACTTTGTTGTACTGTACGTTTGTTTGTTGTTTGTAAAAGGAGAACTCGAATGCTTTACTCAAAAACATTTAATTTGATACTCATGATTTTATCAACTTAAGTTAGAAACGGGTGTGACCACCGCGAGCATCCAAACGGGCATCGATGCGTGAGGGCATGGATGAGCACAGTCGCTGGATGAATGCCAGGTCTAAGAGGTTCCACTGCTCGATCAATCTGTCGGCCAACATCTTCAAAGACACTGGTGGGTGGTTGTACCTCTCCCTCACTCTGCGACGAAGTTCATCCCAGCAGTGCTCGATGGGGGAGAGGTCGGGAGAACGTGAGGGCCATTACAAGGTTGGGATTCCACTGCTTGCTATCCTGTTAGAGACCACTGAAGCGCGATGGGGCCTTGCGTTGTCATCCTGAAAAATCAATTGATTCGATGTCACTGCTGGAACTACGACCGGTGTCACGATCTCGTCGGCATATCGCTGTCCTGTCAATGTTCCTTTCACTACGATTGCTGGTGTTTTTCCATTGTGCCAGATACCGGCCCAAACCATGACACTACCGCCGGCGTACCGGTCGTGTTCTTTGACGCAACATGGAGCAAATCGTTCACTTGGCAAGCAATGAACACGGATCCGACCATCGTTGAAATCGAGAGTAAACCTCGATTCATCAGTCCAGAGCACACGTTCCCACTGACTGTCACTCCACGACTGATGACCTTGACACCACGTCACTCGTCTCCTTCGATGTTCCAGGCTCAGCGGAATTCTCACAGCGGGTCGTTGAGACTGTATACCAGCTTCTCGCAATCTTCGATATGCAGTTCAAACGCTACAGGCAACGTTCCCAGCAACCTTCAAGTACACAATTAGGTTCGGAACGGACACAAATCTGCTTCTTTTAGCAGCTAAAACTAAGCGTGCATCTGTCCGCTTGGATGGTACTTTTGGTCTTCCTGATCCGTTCTTCTTTTCCACATTTCCTTCTGCTTTCCAACGACACCACCACCTCCATTCAACGACCCTTGAAATTTTCAATTCTTTCGCAACAGTTGTAGAACTTTGCCACAACGCATCATCCCAATTGCCATTCCTCTGGTAAAGTTATCGTGCGCCATTTCATAAGTCAAATCTGGTCAGCAGTAGGTGGTGATTCTGTTCAACTTCTAGCTGTTACTGTGATCAATATCAAATTTTGAAATTTGATGGTCCTATATCATTTCCCTTATCATATGGAGTTCAATGGTGATACATAGAAGGCGAGATATCATCTCAAACCATAGAAAAAAATGAAACAAACTTCCATTCAAGTCAATGATAGTTGGTTTCATTATTTATGTCAGTGAGTATATGATACATTAACAAGTGGCGAGAGGGACTTATAATAACGACTATAACAACTGTACTTACGGGAAGTGGGGTACCTGGCTCTTCTACCGCACTCAAGCTTGGGAACCGGTGGTAGAATTTTGAACAGCAATTAACGCATTATTATACATCGAGGGTGATTAATTTTTATCAACATGTCTTACATTTTTTATTTGAGGCAACTGTTTGACAACCTTTGTCTTCTTCTTCGCTGGAGGCCTCTCACACTGAAATGTTTTTTGAAAAGTTAAATTTACTTCATACACAACGAAACGAATGTTCTTAACATCAATCATTTTTATTTTAAATTTAGCATGTACAGTTATCGGCACTCACCTCTAGATCACTTGATGAAGAGTCACTATCAATGAATGCTCTTGACTTGAACTTGGGTTTTGTGGGTTCGGCACATTGGCTGAGAACTCCCTCTGCAGCCCTATCCTCCTTCGAGAAAAGTCTCGACAATTTACTCTTCTTATCTTTCGAGGTTAAGTTGCGACCACCCTACCATTTTCCTGCGCGCAGGATGTATGTTTATTGATGAAAGCATTGGACTTGTCATCATTTGCCATTTCCGTGCTTCGCACGTAGGTCCTACATGTAAGGCAATACACATAGGTGCATCCCTCCTTGAAAGTACACTCCTTGTGACCACTCTTGCTGGCATGTCTCACCGGTTGTTTACATGTTTCACAAAAGTGAAGGATTAAGCGCTGGCGTGCGATGTTTGCATGACGAACCATTTCTGTAAGTCATGAAAAACGTTTGTCATTATTTTGTCTGTTA
This sequence comes from Prostheceraeus crozeri, assembly GCA_907163375.1. Taxonomy (NCBI): domain Eukaryota; kingdom Metazoa; phylum Platyhelminthes; order Polycladida; family Euryleptidae; genus Prostheceraeus; species Prostheceraeus crozeri. The sequence goes on from CAJQUW010000786.1 coordinate 172,718, forward strand.
GCAAATGCGAATATCATTTAAGTAACTATTGCATAAATATTGGAAAGTAATTCTACAGTAATTGATTTTTTTAACTTAGAAAAATATTTTCGAGATAGAAACCGAAAGTCGAGATGTTAAATTTACCTTGAAAAGGCTTGCTTGCATATGAACTTGAAATTTGAAATCAGCTGATAAATTATTAATTTATTTCGAAATGTAATCATAGAAACGAAACTGATGTTTCAAAAAGATAAACACTTACTTTGATTAAACAACTTTTAATTCGTAAATAGTCTATAGACTATCACTTTGAAAACCAAATTATCATTTGAATTATTTATAAATTTGAAGCACACTTTGGAAATGTTTATCTTTATTTAAACACTTTATCATATAAGCTTGTGTGCTTTATAGGTTTTGAAAATGCTATAATAAATTGTGAAAGTTGATAATTATGTTTAATAATATAACATATAGTGTTCCTAACTTAAGATCCATCCACATATTTTAAACTATCTGGTTATAAGAACTTAGTAATGTTCCTACTCCCAAAATATAGAAAGTAGTGAATAGAAGAATGTAGAACTCACTTCAGAATTGCAGTTATAAATCGATGAAACGGAGAGACGGAGAACGAGGTCTGCCATGCACACAGAATAATTCAAAAATGAGTGAAGAACGGAGCTCTACAAGTTCTTTATATATGAATCTAACAAAGGAACCATGAACAAAGACCGGATGACATCATAACATCACATTGGTATAGAAAAACAAACTGTTGAATTCAAACAAAACTAAACAGCTGATATATTTTAATGATGAAATAGAAAAGTGCCATCAAAGTCTTTGATGTTAGAGTGGTACATGTAACCGCGAAGTTAAACCAATTAACATGTGATGAAGATGGATTCCCTGCAGTTCTAAACATTTAAAAATTCTACTAAAGTTAAGGATTTCATATAATTTGAATTATCATCTAAATTCAAATAACAATGAAAAAGTCACTAAGTTTTAAGCAGTTAAATCCAGACTGTATCATAAAACGCGCAAAAATCGAAATTCAAATTTCGCGCCAAATTTAAATTTAAAAGCAGCTAGGGTTAGGGTTAGGTTTTATTTATGCAAAAAAGAATAGCTATGGCACCCGGAACCCATGGGTAAATAAATTTTCGAGGGCGCGAAGCGCCCGAGAAATTTTGAGGCCCCCTTTCCGCCCTGTATGAAGTGTATAAAGGTCAAAGGTCAAGGTCAAGTTCATGTGGAGGTTTGTGCATTATGGTCATCTCGAGTGATCAAACTTTAACTTTGAAAATTTTAAAAAACTTGAAAACTTAGTTATTTTTGAGAAGAACTTAGAACTTTTCCAGTTGCATACACTTGCATACAACAAGGATTTTTTCATTGAATAGGTACATATGTTATATCATTCGAAAGCTCTTTTCATTCTGATTCCAATAACGTATTGTATACAATATGTATGACATCATCCGAAGCAGCTATAGTCCTTTGAAAGATAGGTAGAATTTAGTTGAGAAACTTGGAAATTTGAAATCATAAATTTTTCTTCCTGCATACACTTGCATACAACAGCGATTTTTTCATCGAATGGGTATATACCTTATATCATTAGAAAGTTCTTTTCATTCTCTAGCTAATGATGTATTATATGGAATATGTATGATATCATTCTAAGGTGAAAAAACATTCGAAAAACACTGTAAATCTATTCAAACTTTCATCCAATTTGACTATCATTTGAATTACATATTAATATTCATTTCAAATTTGTTCTAGTATGTTCGGTGCTGTTTCAAAGTCTCAAACAAGTGATTTGAAATATATATCTTAGAAATGTTAAACTTAGAAATACTTATAGGTAGCTATTTCAGAGATGAATATATTCCCAGTTCCCATTCAAATCCTATCAGAAATTCGATTTGTGAAATTATAAAACAAGATTGTTCATGATGTAAGTGTTATTGAAGAGAAAAACTCACATATTATCAATATTTGGGAAAGGAATCAGTCTCTTCAGGTCAACTCGAACACATACTCTTGTCTTTTTGGGGGCACCAGGGCAGCGGCGAGTCGTGGCTGGATCCATTATGCTGAACTCCAGCGCAGTTGTCAAATTCTTTTCTTCAGGCTCTAATCGCACACATATCTGCTTCGTGTTTGTTTTTCGTGGAGCATTTCGAACCTGACTTCCACTACGTGTCTTGACTGTTATAAGAGCTTCCACCGGTGTTTCGATGACAATCCTCCTTAGAACTAAGCTCTCATCTTCTGATGATTCTGGATCAGGAATTACAGGTCCTCTTACCAACACTCTGGGTTCGCATGGCGATTCCGTCCTTTCAACAGGAGAAGTGGGAGGTGCTGTGATACGTTCCATTTTCAATGTGATTAGAATAATATAGATAAGATAGCTGATAATATGGTACTTGAGGATTAGAACCTTTGATGAGAATTGGTACACAGCTAGGACTTATGTACGTTTTAAACAAAGGAATTCCCAACAGCCAATCAGAGAGGTTCCGATTTTCCCTAAAGGGATATATAAGGATGACATTGTTCCGATTAAACAAGTTGTAATCCTCGTGACTTGAGCAAACACTAAGAACCAAACATGACTACCCAGAAACAACAGTTCTGCTTCAAGAATGAAAGTCAGATTATAATGGGAGGAGAGTTAGATACGAACGTGAATTTATCTTGTGGATGCAACGTAGAGTTGTGGAAGACTCTAACTGTTACCGCACTCCAAAGGAGACAGGGACTGCCGGCAAGGTGCCCCGTTCATGACTGTGACCACGATTTCAGTGACAATGTGACATTCCACGAATGGGCAGAGGATTACTTAAAGATCATAGAGTCCCCTGAGGGACGTGACTTGCATCCATCATTTATTTTCCATGCCTAATTAAACTTACATTGTAAACTTCTTGTTTTTTATTTACAAAGTCAGTAAATGGGATTCTGATTAGCAAATAATATAAGATTGATAACATAATTCCTGATCTGTAGAATCTGTTTTATGAAATTCAATAAAGATTGACGTGATAGTCACAATGGTCACAATTGTCGCATTTGAGCAAGCAGTCTCAAAACAAACATCTGTTTAAGTACCGAAATAGATGTTCGCATCCCTATTCTAATTCACATACTCTAATTCAATTTCGGAACAAGCCGTTCCGATCCCAACACACAAATAAGTGTACCGAATCATTAAGTATGATCTCAATTCGGCTATCAATCGGAACGCGGTTCCTATTTACATGTTCAAAACATGTTCCGATTGGTAATTCGGAACATGTTCCTATCCATGTTCGCATCCACTACCAGCGCGTCCGCAAAACTAGCTACTTATTTGCAATACATGGATCCATGTTGTAGTTTGAGCCTTGTGAATATCTCGAAGAGCGTTGTTGACATGGTTGAGCCTTATTAATAGCCAATTCCTCAGTGTGATATTCGGATTCTCACTGAATTTGTTAATAGTCATGAATTCTACAGAGGGAGTTGTGTGTTTGTCAAAACTCATCAGTCTTCATGTGAATATTTTTTCTTCCAAATTGATAGTACTGCACTATTGCTGTATCACCACTCTCATCTTAACAATTTTTTTCAGAGAAACTACTGAATGCATTTTCTTGAAACCTATCATATAGTATCAGTGAATTGTGCTTTACATCATGTGCCATTTCCAAGGCTTTCTGTCGCATTGCACACCGTACAGCCGACAAAGCAGCAATTTCGTCCCATTGCCGTAATGCTTTTTTGCCACGATAAGGACCGTACGGAAATGGGTTCAAATTTAAGCATCTATTTCTCATCTAGCCCTTTTAAACAATTAAATATCTTTGGGCTAATCATGATCATTGTGTCTGATTATATTATTTTGCTTTGATTATATGATTATGTTTAGAAAAATGCTCTTATTGAAGCTGAGCATTAAAGCAATAATCGTAACCTATCGAATTGCTAATTTAACAAGTACCTCTCCAAGGTTGTCATGACACGGAGGATTTGTAAAATACTATGATTCCTTCTGTATTGCTATCATAGTCAGTCAATTCCGTGGTAATTTCTTCAAAACTGTGAAAATGTGCCTTTCTCACATTTAGCACATGGGTCTCAACTCGAGTCAATTTAAGAGATTCGAAACTGCATGCAAATTGGGGATTTATGATTAACCCTGAGTTGCTACCTAATAAACTTTCTCTATGGAACAACTGATGCAGTATAATAAACAAATGGCGAATCAGTATGCTACAGTTCCTAACTACAAAAGTAAGGAAGTTCTTCCTCCACATGCCGTCATCACACTCAGTAGAATGCAGTTTCAGCACAATTCTTCAAAAAGAAGAAGTTACAGCAATCTTGATGCGGTCCAGGGGACTTGGGTCAAGGTGGGGGCAGTACTTAAGTCCTCTATAAGGATTCAAGCCCAATGCTCCTTTGGCAATGGCTTGCAGAACACAGATTTAGAATGTGACAATTTTAAAATGGACATCTCAAATGAAGCCTATTTCGGTGACTCAGACGTCGTTCAATAAAAAAGATCTACAGGGATAATTTCATGAATTTCCAATTATCTGGTGCTTAAGACGATGAAGGGTGAGGAACAACGATTTATATATCATGGGCTATATTTTAACAATATTCATACAAAATCATATATTCATACAGCATAAACAAGAAGTAGTATTTGCCAATTCACCAACTGATTGCTTGAGTCTTCAATTTAGAAGTGATTTTTTATAGATAATGATGCAAAAAGTAACAGATTGAACATTTTTCGAAAATTTAAAGATAAAACGAGACCTCTTTTTAACCAGCAATTGATTCTCAAAGCTGACTTATTCAGGCAAACTCTACTTACATCATTCTACTACTTGGTAAATTAAATATGTTATTGGCCTATGCTTTGAGTGCACAAACATAAATTTCGTGTCATTTAAACGATCCAAACTTATTCTGTAAAGCTTTCATCACTTTTAAGGAAAGAAGTTATTTTATCGGTTATGCACCTATGCTTAGACTTAATCGTTGCTTGTTCACCACAATAACATTACATAAGCGTGAATTGAAACTAGACAATAGACTTCTGAAATGGAAATTGGATAGGAACTTACGACAGCTACTGTGACAATCTCCGAAACGTTACATTATGTAATGCAGGGGTTCAAGACTTGAATTTTATTCTTGCTATTTTATTTTATTCTTACTTGTTCACCACAAGTGGGGGGCCAGAAGTCCCCTGCACTTTTTGAAAATGGAAAAGACATCAAGTTATACTTAATGAGTGTCTCTAACGGCTCATAAATCAATTTGTTATTGAAATTATCATCTAAATTAAAGTTAAGAGTTGCTTTATGACTAGATTATACACATTTATAATGATGTATATACGCCCCATTTATCTTCTAAATTTCCGAAAATAAATACAAAAACAGTAAGTATTTGAAAAAAGGATTTTCTTATTTATCAAAAGGGTCAACTTGGTTACCTTGGTGATCTATGCACAACTGCATTCGACGGAAAGTACGGTCATGAATTCTTTTCAGAGTCTCTTTATCAAAACTTTCAAACAAGTTCTTTATGACACATTTCAAATCATCAACACATTCACATTTCATTGAAATAACCTGTCGCTTCAATATTCCCCATAAAGCGTTGTCACAGGAAGACAGGTCGGGACTGCGTGCAGGCCAGGCAATCGGACCGAACTTACCAACCCATCTGTCTGGGAAAACGGTATTGAGATAGTCCCTCGTAGCATGGGCGGTATGGGAAGGGGCACCGTCTTGTTGGAAATTAGCGGAATACAAGAGTCCAAGTCTCTGCAATTCTGGTATGAAATGCGTTCGTAACAATTCAATATAGCGTGCAGAAGTTATTGCTCCTTCCATGAAAAATGGTCCAATTAAGTGATCACTACTCATTGCCGCCCATACCATAACACTTGGAGGATGCTGATGAACTTGTTCCCAAAAGAAAGGATTTGCTTTGCTCCAGAAAACCGAGTTGACATTACGCCCGTCACCGTAAAATGCACATTCATCAGAAAAAAAGAGCAGGTTCCTCCTGCGGCCAATCGGATATCTGACTAGAATGTCGCGACAACATTTGACTCTGAGATCACGATCATCATCCGAAAGATACTGAACCTCCACGGATTTGAAAGGTCTGTAATTCAAATCGGACTTTAATATTCTTCGAAGCGTTGTTCTGGGAATATTCAATTCTTCAGACCGTCTTCTGGAACTTAGCGTAGGGTTGGCTTCCACCGAGGCCTCGACATTTGTAGCATAATCACCTCGCTCGCTGGGACGACCAATTCTTGCACTGTCATTAATACTTCCTGTTTCAAAAAGTTTATCCATCCATTTTCGAATCTGTTCTCCTCTCGGGGGTTCCACGTCATAAGACCTTCGTAACTTGTCCTTTACTTCCCGCATTGCTTTATTTGAACGATCGGATTCGTATAACCATGCCGCTGCTTGAATACGAAAATGTATACTGTAAGGTGACGAGTCAGTCATCATAGGATTCAACAGAGCGAACTCCAGTTTACTTCAAAATGATATTTATTCAATAATCACAATGCAGTGCGATAAAAATTCAAATCTCTTTGAAATTAAGCGATTAATGATGACATGAAATCAAACCAATCATTGTCAAATTTCCAGGTTGAGATATCGGATAATCAAATTCTTTGAAACGGAATTTTCAAATTAGGAAGTAGAGATATCGAACAATCAGTTTCTTTAAAAACTGAAAGGAACAGAAGATCAGAAGATCGGATCTCTATGAAGAGAAGAGAAGATTGGATCTTTATTGATTACACATTACACTAAACGATAATGAGGTTAATTAATGAGATTATCAGATGGAAAGTATGCCTAAAATGCTCTCATCACATGTATTTGACCTCCTATACATATGTTAATCAAACTTAAGCATTTCTACACCGATTTTTACTATATAAGTTAAGGAATAATTCACATTTTAAAAAGTGCAGGGGACTTCTGGCCCACCCTGTATATCATGGGCTATATTTTAACAATATTCATACAAAATCATATATTCATACAGCATAAACAAGAAGTAGTATTTGCCAATTCACCAACTGATTGCTTGAGTCTTCAATTTAGAAGTGATTTTTTATAGATAATGATGCAAAAAGTAACAGATTGAACATTTTTCGAAAATTTAAAGATAAAACGAGACCTCTTTTTAACCAGCAATTGATTCTCAAAGCTGACTTATTCAGGCAAACTCTACTTACATCATTCTACTACTTGGTAAATTAAATATGTTATTGGCCTATGCTTTGAGTGCACAAACATAAATTTCGTGTCATTTAAACGATCCAAACTTATTCTGTAAAGCTTTCATCACTTTTAAGGAAAGAAGTTATTTTATCGGTTATGCACTTATGCTTAGACTTAATCGTTGCTTGTTCACCACAATAACATTACATAAGCGTGAATTGAAACTAGACAATAGACTTCTGAAATGGAAATTGGATAGGAACTTACGACAGCTACTGTGACAATCTCCGAAACGTTACATTATGTAATGCAGGGGTTCAAGACTTGAATTTTATTCTTGCTATTTTATTTTATTCTTACTTATTCACCACAAGTGGGGGGCCAGAAGTCCCCTGCACTTTTTGAAAATGGAAAAGACATCAAGTTATACTTAATGAGTGTCTCTAACGGCTCATAAATCAATTTGTTATTGAAATTATCATCTAAATTAAAGTTAAGAGTTGCTTTATGACTAGATTATACACATTTATAATGATGTATATACGCCCCATTTATCTTCTAAATTTCCGAAAATAAATACAAAAACAGTAAGTATTTGAAAAAAGGATTTTCTTATTTATCAAAAGGGTCAACTTGGTTACCTTGGTGATCTATGCACAACTGCATTCGACGGAAAGTACGGTCATGAATTCTTTTCAGAGTCTCTTTATCAAAACTTTCAAACAAGTTCTTTATGACACATTTCAAATCATCAACACATTCACATTTCATTGAAATAACCTGTCGCTTCAATATTCCCCATAAAGCGTTGTCACAGGAAGACAGGTCGGGACTGCGTGCAGGCCAGGCAATCGGACCGAACTTACCAACCCATCTGTCTGGGAAAACGGTATTGAGATAGTCCCTCGTAGCATGGGCGGTATGGGAAGGGGCACCGTCTTGTTGGAAATTAGCGGAATACAAGAGTCCAAGTCTCTGCAATTCTGGTATGAAATGCGTTCGTAACAATTCAATATAGCGTGCAGAAGTTATTGCTCCTTCCATGAAAAATGGTCCAATTAAGTGATCACTACTCATTGCCGCCCATACCATAACACTTGGAGGATGCTGATGAACTTGTTCCCAAAAGAAAGGATTTGCTTTGCTCCAGAAAACCGAGTTGACATTACGCCCGTCACCGTAAAATGCACATTCATCAGAAAAAAAGAGCAGGTTCCTCCTGCGGCCAATCGGATATCTGACTAGAATGTCGCGACAACATTTGACTCTGAGATCACGATCATCATCCGAAAGATACTGAACCTCCACGGATTTGAAAGGTCTGTAATTCAAATCGGACTTTAATATTCTTCGAAGCGTTGTTCTGGGAATATTCAATTCTTCAGACCGTCTTCTGGAACTTAGCGTAGGGTTGGCTTCCACCGAGGCCTCGACATTTGTAGCATAATCACCTCGCTCGCTGGGACGACCAATTCTTGCACTGTCATTAATACTTCCTGTTTCAAAAAGTTTATCCATCCATTTTCGAATCTGTTCTCCTCTCGGGGGTTCCACGTCATAAGACCTTCGTAACTTGTCCTTTACTTCCCGCATTGCTTTATTTGAACGATCGGATTCGTATAACCATGCCGCTGCTTGAATACGAAAATGTATACTGTAAGGTGACGAGTCAGTCATCATAGGATTCAACAGAGCGAACTCCAGTTTACTTCAAAATGATATTTATTCAATAATCACAATGCAGTGCGATAAAAATTCAAATCTCTTTGAAATTAAGCGATTAATGATGACATGAAATCAAACCAATCATTGTCAAATTTCCAGGTTGAGATATCGGATAATCAAATTCTTTGAAACGGAATTTTCAAATTAGGAAGTAGAGATATCGAACAATCAGTTTCTTTAAAAACTGAAAGGAACAGAAGATCAGAAGATCGGATCTCTATGAAGAGAAGAGAAGATTGGATCTTTATTGATTACACATTACACTAAACGATAATGAGGTTAATTAATGAGATTATCAGATGGAAAGTATGCTAAAATGCTCTCATCACATGTATTTGACCTCCTATACATATGTTAATCAAACTTAAGCATTTCTACACCGATTTTTACTATATAAGTTAAGGAATAATTCACATTTTAAAAAGTGCAGGGGACTTCTGGCCCACCCTGTATATCATGGGCTATATTTTAACAATATTCATACAAAATCATATATTCATACAGCATAAACAAGAAGTAGTATTTGCCAATTCACCAACTGATTGCTTGAGTCTTCAATTTAGAAGTGATTTTTTATAGATAATGATGCAAAAAGTAACAGATTGAACATTTTTCGAAAATTTAAAGATAAAACGAGACCTCTTTTTAACCAGCAATTGATTCTCAAAGCTGACTTATTCAGGCAAACTCTACTTACATCATTCTACTACTTGGTAAATTAAATATGTTATTGGCCTATGCTTTGAGTGCACAAACATAAATTTCGTGTCATTTAAACGATCCAAACTTATTCTGTAAAGCTTTCATCACTTTTAAGGAAAGAAGTTATTTTATCGGTTATGCACTTATGCTTAGACTTAATCGTTGCTTGTTCACCACAATAACATTACATAAGCGTGAATTGAAACTAGACAATAGACTTCTGAAATGGAAATTGGATAGGAACTTACGACAGCTACTGTGACAATCTCCGAAACGTTACATTATGTAATGCAGGGGTTCAAGACTTGAATTTTATTCTTACCAGCAGTGTAAAAATTTGAACTGAGTTAGCCACAATTTATGCGGTGCGAGTTTGGATTCAGTTCAATGCTGTTCTTCCTATAATCATAGTTTCAATTTTTTTTATTTACTTTCGTTTTCTATTTTTCTCAGAAATCTATAAACAATTATCTGGTATGCCAGTTATTGATAAGTTCGTTCGTATCCATCAGATTTAAGCCTACAATCGTTTTCTGCACATTATCTTATTCAGTGTGACATCACTGATGTATTATTTCAAAAAACGTATTTTTCCTGTGACCTTCTATCTACGACAGAGGTCGAAGACTAACCTCCATGCTTCGATAAATAATCTGGCGTGTGACCATACGGATTTTACATTTGTTTAAACGCAATCCTGTCGAGGGAATTCTGGAAAGCGGGGCCGAACCGGTGTTACAATACTCGCTGTCCCTCTGCTTCAGTTTCCTACCGGAAAATCTAAGTTCGGTGACATCTTTTGATCGGAAATTTTAACCATTCTCCTTGTACCTATTATATTTTACTAATCTCCTTCATTTTCCTATTGGCTTTATTGGTTGAAGGGTCGGGACCCGAAACGTCGAGTAAAATATCACTTTGTCTTTTACTGAAATCAAGGTGTTGCAGAAATTCGATGGAGTGTGTCAGATATTTCATCATAATGGCAAATAGTTAATAATAATTGTGAACCACAATGACAACTGCAGTTCCTGATAGCGAAATCCTAGCTTCCAGTTTACATGATAATATTGAAAGCTAAATGATTTTTTCAGACCCCGGTGCTAGAAAAAAACCCGGATATTTACAATCCGTGGTTTGGACCAACCCACAAACAAAGCTCCGACAGACGTTCGTCTCCTTTCTCAGACACCTATGTTCCATTCAAGTATTAATGTCACTAATTCGATAAAATTTCCAGTTACGCTAACCCCCGGGCGCCTGGTCTAGAAACTTGTCAATCGAAGTGACAAACGAATCTCGAAAAGATTCTCAGCTAAATGCTGATATCTATCTAGGAACCGTCAAGTTTAATCGATCGCAAAATAATTTGCCAGTATGCACTTAACACTGCGGTAATGAAGATATACAGTGGCTGCATATCATTAAAATAAAGCTCCCATTAGAGGAAATGGAGCAAATATACAGCGGCATACACTCGTCAATTTTAATGAGAAATTCACAATGTCGCACGACATTTCGAGTGACTGGAAGCATGAATGGAAGCTTATACTTTCCTCATTTACTCGCATGTAAAATTTTGTTGCAATCTTATGAGACAAATGATCGGTGATATGCATTGAAGTAGATACTAGTACACTAGAATGGAAGTTTGATATCTTGCCTATGCACAATGATGGCACATGGAAACATCTATGGGTTGTAGATCAAATTATATCTAAAACATTGTAACATGGTCAAAATATTCGCCAAGTTGGTTGTGAAAGTTGTTGACAGCAAATTACAGGATTTTCATTTGGAGAATTTTTAGGTGAGATGGTGGCATTGCTTCATGTAAAATAGCCTACTATTCCATCATGGATTAGGCTAATATACTGTGTCCATTTTTAGCAGTCGTTAACAACTATTTTCCATTTTTTCAATACTGGACAGCGAATTAAAAATTGGTTCAGAGTCATAATTGAAAGTGATCGGTGTGCTACTTGTAAGAACATCTGAAGAGTTCACATGGATTCTACGGATAATTTCTCCTTCCAGCGGTTAACAAAACCTAGCGCTTTTCTGGAATAGACGCATTGAAAACTTCTTTAGCGACAATTATTTTTCAGATAAATGAAATGTCGTTGGAACTTTTCAATTAATCATTAAATGACATATGTGATGTAGTGTGAAGATATTAGGAAGCTGATATTCGAAAGCATACAAAGATTTTGAAAATTGTTCAAATATAGTGAACGGGTGAACTCTTTAAAGTAAAATGAATACTCTAGGATTTCTTGGCCTCTGATTTCAAGCTTGAGTAATGCATGTTCGGTAAATCGACATTACAAGTTGCATATGAGTCTAATTATACTCTTGACATATTATAGGAGCGATATTTCAAAATGATGAACGCACTGAACTTTTAAAGGATTTCCTTCTTTGTCATTGCTTTTGTGTTCATGATCTTTGGACAAGGGGCAACAATGCAGATCACTAATTGGCTTGATAAATATAAATGCTAATCAGAAAACATGGAAACCAGCTCGCACAATTTGCGTTTTGCCCCAACTAAGTTCCCCCGGCGTGTGCCATAATTTTCATGCAATTTCCATTCTAGGACTTTCTATGGTATTGTTAATTTCTATGGTGAAATGAAATTAATACAAAAATATCTATGATTCTCTTGTTATCTATGGCAACAACATCTAAGACCACAGCAAAAAATAATTCTATGGCTCCTCAAATCTTCTAACGTACATAACAGGCTGTCCGTTTACTTCATTGATGACAATGATTTGCTTCCAAAAGTCTAACATGCAGAAATAGGGACATTTTTCTGTCTTTGAATGTCATAGTCTTTGACAGTCCTTATAATAAAACTTTCCTCCTCTTTGCACTGTGCTGCAGACCCCATTTCGATATAATAAAATATGAGAAGCATCATCAAAACTAATTTCCAATCATCTTCATCCTTGCATATGAGAGATGATGCAATAATGCATTAAGCTTTTAGAGTTTGAAAATCTATAGTTTTGTTCTTTCCTTGCAAGCTAATTGCCAGTCGCAGAAAATCATCATTCGTGTCACTGATGAATGGTATTGATGTCAGTAGAATATATTACAGTTTATTTCAGGATGTTTACTTACCATGACGACAACGAGGTTCATAACGCAGACAGACAATACAACTTTATTCTCAGATAGCTTGAACTTGTACGGAAGTTTCCATTCCGATTTCTATTGATTTCATTGCATCTTGATTTTATCAGTCGAGCGTGGATTTCATGCTAGTCATTGAATAATACTTATGTCTGCTAATGTCATATGCGAACTTAGATATGTCAATGATTGGAAGCTTGAAAGATTCATTTCAATATGCTAATGTATACAAGCATGCACTGTATATTGTAGCAGTAACATAATGTCAACAGTTATATAATATAGTAGTACTAGGTTGCATAGAGTAAGTATGTAGTAGATAGAGTGTCGACTCAAAAAGTATCTGCATGCTGTGAAAATCTTTATATCAAGAGATTCAGTATTTTGTGTAGGTCACGTTCTTGCGGTCTAAAAAAATATTTGATCACTTTTTAGAAGCTAAATTTTTGCAAATTATTCCTGTGTTTATGTACTATTGACTTGAACACTGTAGTATGAAACATGTTGGATGTCAAAAGGAATGAATATTTGCTAACAAGCATCTCAATTATGCGCAACTTAGGCTGATTATCAAGGGAATTTCATGAACCGCATTGCAATGCGTCTCCTTGAAAAAGTCGAGATCTTATTGTGCTTTCTTGGCTGAAATTTCAAATTTTTAATTCAATTTTCTTCGGCGGCCTGATTTTATGATTCACTAAATTTATGTTTTATTTCTTGAATTTAAATAGTAAGGTGGACTCATTTACATCTTTTAAAGTTAATTATGATCATTGTCTTGGATTATGTTGTTTTGCTCTACCAGTGGCAGGTTGCTACTTGCTTGTGATAATCACGCTTAAATACTCTTGAGGTTGAGCATAAAAGTAACAGCAACCTGTTAATTTTAATTTATATTAATTGTTAATTTAGCAGACATAACTGTATTTCGTGATATTGTACTCGTACTGCTGGTTATGATACAACAACGGAATTTTTAAACCAATTACAGATTGACATGTGACTTAATAGATGATGACCGGCCAACAATGTGCGCTGTAAGCGGTCCCGTTTCTAGAATTTGATTGTGATCTGCATATTAGTATGTTAATTGCGATATTTTATTTGGTTTCTATATAAGCAAATCATAAGTCTATGGCATAGACTATTTCATAAGTGCATAAAAACAAATATATTCAAGAGCTCATAGAACTGTGACTCTCTCACCGCTTACCATCTATATTTATATCTCCTGATTTTTGATGGGAAATGTTGGTTCTAGAGCAACTCTGTGATTACCTTAAGAGTGTGGAAATGCCATCAAAACGACTGCCGTATTACTCGATCCCTAGTTTTCGAAGCCTACTTTGCGAGCAAGAATGTGTGTGTGAAATCTCTGAAGACTTGAATAGTCGTCGTAAATGAACTACAATCAAATTTCTTCATGAGTTTTCTGAAAATTATTTATGTCACAAGAAATCAACTCGCACTGGAAAGTTTTTGCAGAATCCGTGTGAAACTTCTCGCAGGTGTGGCTCTTTCTTTCCTGCAACCACGATTTATTCTTTCATATAACACGTGTGTTGACTAATTAATGCACGAGTCGTAAATATCTTCTTGTGCGCCATATCTTGATTATTTTATTATACAGACCTTTTCACAAATAACTGCGCAAAACCCCATTTTCCAACGTAGTTTTCGTATTGAAATTCTATCTCAGTTTTAGCAAACCTTTTGTCATATGAAACCGCATATATTTTAATTTCATAAGTGGTCAGTTGTGGTCAGTAGGCCCCACAGCAGAATATTGAAGGTTTTCTTTGACACAGGAATTCAATATAAAGACGACAGAAGTCAACATGATCTGTCCACCACTTATCTCATGATGAATGGAGTTAAAGATTGAATGAATATACAAATAATCGATGGACCACGAATAAGAATCTACATAAACTTGTTGCTCAAAAACATCTAACGCATCTTATTCACAGAAACAATATGTCAATTTCAATCTAATCATTGCAATCCCGCAATCCCGTGGGTTTTTGCAAATCCCAAAGTCCCGGGTATTAATTTAGTTGCCATTTTGGTGGTGGTGGTAATTTATAAACATTTGTGGGTAGTTTCTGACTATTTTGCTAATGGAAATCGGACAGATTTTCGAACACATTTCGAATTAGTGATTCAGCATTGTTGCAGCAGTGTCGATACACATGTAATCAGTTACATTAAAGTTTAATAACTGATAATACACATTACTGACTTTGTTGCAGGCATTAATGCTTTTGCCGTGTTCAGCATACCGCAAATAAAAACGGCAGCTATTTTTGCCGATGTAAAATTGTGTACATAATTAGCAGACAAATTTATACACAATAAAACGATCATTACAGCAATACTTATCATTGAGAAGGTCACAAGGATTGCAATTATCATGTTTTCTGATTTTCTTTTTACTATTCAAGGCACTAGATAGAGACTTACATGTAATTGGCTTACTAATGAGATTCGTTATCTTAATTACTACTAAGAGTCGCTATCCTTGACTTCTTATTTTTCATTTTCCTTTTGCAATGGTACAATGGCAATTGCATTTTTTTGCATTTGTCTTTCTTACAATAATTCTTCAAATGACGTGAATACATGTCTAAATTAAATGACATATCACGCCGTTACATAAGCTACATGCTTTTTCTCGCACACGACACGAATTTGCTTTCATGACTTCATACATCGACATGCTGCGTTGATACATGAACTTACAAGTGGAAAATTGCAGCAAGTATTAAGGGACATTTATTGAGTCTAATGTCGAAATATGTGAGTGATATCTACATACATGCATTTATATTTCTATATTGTTCAATTTTTTTGGTTACTTTATTTAGTGATATAATGTCATGTTGGCTATTCATCACTCTTCTTACTAGACATGAAAAATTTCTTGAGTTTTGAATAAGTGAATGAATGAAGACAGGCACGGATAAATGGGTAACATGGTGAGCTCACAATGACACACACAGACAAAAATGTTTTTGTGGGAAAAATTATTTTCTGGAATGTGGGCAGTACAGCACCCACATCCCATTATTTGTCAGTCATGAGTTGATCAAATGCAAAAGCCACATCTAAACTCAATGCCATACGGGATTAATGGAAAAGCACGATACTTTTGCCCTTATATAGTTACTTTGCTTTTGCCCTTGTCTTCCTATTGTAGAACAAGAAAGTCTATTACAAGCTTGAATTGATAAATTCCCATCCGCTTTTGATATGAGAACGTTACTCACCCTTATTTACAAAAATCCGCAAAGGAGCCATAAGTTTCATGTTATTCTATAAGCGCAACATCATAGTTGTAGAAACCACGTCAGAATTTGGTTGACGAGAAGGAAACAAGCAGTTACGTGGGAACTTTCCCAGATAAAAGTTTACACTGTCTGTAGAATTTCCAACCCATTATGTGAAGCTCTCTTTGATTGAGTCACACATCATGTATGTATTCGCATAATCACGTTCTTCTATAAAAGGGCTTTGTTGGGTTGAGCATTAGTTGTTTAGGTTTGGTGCACCGAAAGTGTCGCATCGCGATATTTATGAATTTACATGCATGCAACATTATACCATTAGGCAAATAATTTCCTTGATTACATTACTTTATTGAGTATCACGGAGCTATTGCAAAAGCAATTTTTTGTTACAAGAGTAATTTATCATGCTGTCAATTATAAATGTACCGGTAATCGCTATTCCAATTGAAAATATCTTATTTAAAGTATGCATGATTCACTGTTGCAAAAGTATATACACTAATAGTCCGAGAGCTATCATGAAGTTGTGCAGGAGCGAGGTCATACCTGAAACTTCTATCTGACATTGTAGCCTACACCTCCTGGCTAATACAAAATTTCACTTTTGTCGGTTGAAACCATTTTTCTTTCATAAATGACTTGGATTGACAAGCCACACGTATCTCTAGCGTTGAAATTGTGACACATTGACTGCAAGCTCTTTTTGCTGAATTACTGTAAATCAAAATCGAATAGGCATTTCTCCAATCAGGTCATGATCTTCAAATTAGTGGTCGTTTATAGCAAAAGAACGAAGCACTAGTGGATGCAGACATCTTATCCGAAGAGAAATGGCAAATCTTTGTTGTGCACATTTTCGTTGAAATAGTTTTTGTTTAATGTGGGAGTCATTGCAAATACTTGTAGAATGATTGCGAGTCAAGAGAATGAGAGTCTGAATATAAACGACCACTCATATAAAAGAATTTGACTTGTACATACAGATGCTTTCAATGCAAGTCATAATGAAGAAATGCTTCTCGACTTTAATATGCAATCAATACCCAATGTCACAATTTCTTCATTGGAAATACATGACGATTTTCAATCCATTTATGAAGGTCAGGCGATCTGGTCCGGCAGACGTGTAGTTTTGTAGCAGTCAGGATTTGTATACTGTGATGCGTGTTAGTTCCCGAACTATAACGACTTGTATGTTCATTATAATGTTTTCCGGTGTCTCATCATAAGGCTATATTCCTTATGAATATGATGAATGGCCGCAAAGCACTCAGGAGACAATGAATTTAACAGGCACAATAATTTTGTTGAAAATAGTTTTGCTCTAAATTTGTCCGGCAAACTCTCAATTTTCATTGAGATTTTCCAGCAAAATCTCACCAATTTTCCATTGTGTGTAAAGCACGTCATGATCGTTTGCTGCGAATTTCAGAAGCAATTCTTATTAGTAAGCGTTACGGGCAAGATCCCTGCAATCAGAAGGATCTATTGATTGACCTTCTCTTGCTATGGTAAAATGTGTTCACACTCAGCTTGGTACAGTATATCTTAACTTTTAATTTTATCTCATTCCGGGTTTTCCACTGACTAGATGACAGAAAGGACCTCTGGAATAAAACTTCGCAATGATCTGCGAGCTATTTTTCCTCAACAAAATAATTAAAGGGCACAAACACGTCTCATTATTCTATTGATTTCTCATTTCAGGGAATTATCGGAACAGAGTATTTTCATGCATCCTGATTTCCGAAAGCATGGTCTCGACTACATGCGCGCATTAGCCGATGTTGTGGAAAATATTGATAATCTTGGTGGGGACCTCAGTGATCGTCTGATGGTACTCGGAGCGAAACATGCCTCTATTCCTAACTTTAAACCCGATTACTTGAAGATATTTGTGCGAGCGACTTTGAATACATGGGAAGGAGTGCTGGGAGAAGAATATACTGAAGAAGTACGCTATGTGTGGACCATTCTATTGGACTTCATTGTAAAACTTATGACTGAAGGTTGTTTGATATATGATGAAGAAGGGACCTGTAGTCAGTCGAGTAATATAAGTTTGCATTCCAGCGATTTTGGGGCATTATATCCTGCTGGAAATGGACGGGCAAGATCTTTGGGAGCTGTACAAACTCAAGATCAACAACAGATGAAAGCAGGACAACTTACTGATCAATACTCTCATCACGACCATCGTAATGCTAGCATCCAAAATCAAGAACTAACAATTGAACAGCAAAGGAATTTAGCTCTTAGATCAACAATACGTCGAATGTCTCAAGATGATGGGAGAAGACTGAATAAATTAAGCAAAGATTAATTGATGCAGATTGTGTAAATCATCAACCTTTTGTGCTTTTTATCCCTCAAAATACAAAAGTCTGTACAAAGTTTCTTTCAAATCAATTCATATTTTCTCTGAAAGCAATTGAAAATCTTTGAGGTGTAACAAAAGATTTTTTTACCTTGCAAGACCGCTTGAATGATGATTGCAATTTGAAATGTGTGGGGGAACCGTTGTGTTAGCAACCAGACAGTTGATTTTTGAAAGAAGATAAAAGATGGTGAAGGTTTTCAGTGAAACAATAGACATACTTCGTATTAAGATATAAATGATGCGGCAAAACAATGCAAAGATATAAAATCAAAGAAAACTTTTTTTCTCATGACTGACTGAGATTCATATTTTTTCATAATTCATGTGTCCTGTCCGATTTCTGGCGTTAATGCCTAAGCCAAAACATATCATGCAGACTAAGATAAGAGATAAGAGCTTTCTTCATCCCATACCCATCCCATTCCCACAGGATTCCAATGGGACTTCCCATGGAAAATCCCATTCCCACAAGATTTTTTAAAATTTGCAAATTTTCCATTAATAATTCCAATAAGCTAAATCTTTCTTTGATAGGTTAGGCCTACTAACAGCCATCAGCAGCTAGCTTAGGGGACCTTCTAATCCATTGTAGGTCTACCGTCTACAGACGCGTCCCCATGAAATATTCCCACCAATTGATGAGTGGATAGCTTCATGTCTACTTGAAGCAATTGCAACACTAATAAGCGGATCGCAAAAAGTTTAGTCTACATGTGTACTTCAAATGTATATTTCAACACACTGTATATACGACACTGATGCCTGGTCTATGCGATGCAGGCCAATATACAGAAGGCCCAAGTACGTCCACGATCGTGCTTAAAAATGGATTGCATGTATAAGTGCGAGGATCAAACACAGAAATTTCAACCGTAAAATCTTGCTGCTTTGTCAATTTCTGCTACTCAATCTCATTTAGAAAAATTAATGCCTCTATTGCGCAGCAGCGTGTTAGTAGAGATAAAAATAATGTGAATGCCTAGGCTGCAATCATTTCATGGCATAATTTTCTTTAGAAATGAAAACTTATATCATTATCACATCTATGAAAAACGTACGACAGAATTACCAGCTGCTCATATTTTAGTGGGAATCCCATAACTGAAATTACTAATCACAACTCATGGAAATTCCCGCTCTTACAGCAAGTCTAGAAATCAATTTTGTTCGGCATTAATCAGAAAACGTGTCTTTCGTCTGGAAAGTCCTTATTTCTGAACCGATTTTCATAATTTGTTTCATCTTGATCTTTAGGATCTCCTCTTTTCGGTCAAGATAAATTCAAATCAATCTAAAAATTCTCCTCATGAAAATTTGGCAAGTCAGAAAAAGTGCCAAAAAAGGTCTGTTCCAAGCATAGGTGGGCCCTACTCTATCTTCGGGAAGAGATTTCGTTATGATATACTTAAATTAAAAAACTGAAGTTATGTATCATGTGAAAGAGCATGAACAACATTTTATCCGTATTTTGTGAAGCCTCACGAAATTATCAAGAACCATATAGTATAATCATGCAAGCGACTTTTTTTGATAAGACAATAGTTATGATTTTCAAAATCTCGTAAAACGTCCAAAGTGTTCATCTGATCAAGATCATAAAGTTATCGGTCAGAAAACATCAATTTACACAAATACTAATTTGGTGTGGTCGCGACTATGATTTTCGAGTTCAGAATGAAAAATTGACTATATGTGCAGATTTTCAAAGAAAGCGAAGTAACAAAACTGAGAAGACAAAAGTTGCCTTAAATGCTGTTATATAAAATGGATTTTCCCTTTACACAATGCAGGGAATTATAATCTATATATATAATCGTCAATTCCATGAGACAATGATTTAAAACACTTGACGGTTTCAAAAAAATCATGTGTTGAGAGCACGGCATAAGAAAGCAAGAGCTTGCAACAGTGTTTACAATTCAGTACAAAACTCGTGCTGAAAAGTGTGGTTTTAAAGCCATCTTTGAAAACAATGAGCGAAGCATGCTGGGTTTAACTGGTTTTAACGGATTTTAATCATTGTCTTAAAACTTATTTTTGTCCCTTTTCTTTGATAAAACAGCCATTGAATTGACAATAGAAATATTACATTACTTGGTAAAATACAACCTGCGTTAATCGAGTAGTCTGGCGGCAAGTGTGATAGCAGTGGCGTCGCGTGGTCCCTGACCATAGGGCTTTGCTCGGCATTAGGATACTATTTCTATACAAAGAACTTTTATGTCACAACATTAATTTCCATAAAAGCTGAATTTTTAATAACAATTTTCCGAACATTTTTTAAGGTCAAGTGAAAGTGCACATGAGAAGTGATTGCTTATGTCACTTAACCGCCTTACTCAAGGAACTGAGATCACTATATCCCCTCTCTGTCCAGACCACATTTCCTCGAGAAAAAAGGAGGCAAGGCGAACAGTTTCTTGCGTTTTTGACGGCCGGTCAGCCACTCACATGTTTGAAATTTTGATGCATTAAAATGTCTTTTTTATTTCTTATTTCTTTCTGTGTGAGTACTTTCAATTTCATATCAGGTGTTGGCCTACCTTGCTTGACGACTATCATCTTTTCAGTATATTCCCTTCTGATGAAAGGCGTGGTTATGATCTCATCTGCAGTACTAACCATAGCGTCACATCAATCACGTAAAAACAAATTATGGAATTCTACCGAATCTGGGTCTTCGAGTCAGATGCATTACTCTGCATTCATTGGAGAACGCTCATCATCTGATCGCAGTCTTGTCTGAATGTCATCCATCTGCCACTGTTGACGTATTGGCTTCTCTCACATTAAGCGAAGCTAGGAACAATTGGGTTGCGCTTCCCTTACTATATTTAGGCACCGCGCCTCGATCAAGAATTGTGTAGAATTTCATTGCAAAAATTGGAGAAGGCAAAGCATCATGTCTATCGGGAAAGCCAATATTAGTGCGGGCGCGTGCGCTTACTGCCTCACACGCACACAACTCTCTTTCGCTGTCTGAACATCAGTGCTCCGTCTGAACACACAACTAGCTTGTGTGTCTAATTGTTCGAAGAAAACAGCTGTGATTCAAGCACGTGCTGCAAAACTGTTCAATGAGGTTGAGCGTCTGACTTTGAGACGGAAAGCTGTGCACAGGTATCACGAGAAGCTATCGAATTTAATGAATGATGACACTTTTCATTTTTATAAATGTTGGTAAATAATTTTTGAGGATGCGCCGAGGGCCTCGCAGGTACGGTGAAGACGCCACTGTGTAATAGGTACATGAGCATTATCGCACAAATGAACGCCAAAAATAATTTTTCTACCTGATTTATATTGATTGGCATCACTGCATTTGATGCATGCCTTTTTATCAACAACCAACAACGATTTCTACATGGCTTAATTATCAAGAAATTGCCGTCATGCCCTGTTTTTTAGCAACGCACATGCATTTTATTATTTCCAGTTTTCAGATCATTCAAAGTTCCTCTTCATGTGGTGTAACTTCTAAATTAGACAAATAAATGATAATTTTGTTTTTTACATTACATGTAGGCCCACACTTCACACACATACAACAGACAACAGTGTCACCGCAAGAGCGCATGTTCGTGTCCCTTCAGAGAAGTCATCATCAAGGAATTGCATGATTACGCACTACACTAGGTGACATGCCACGCGTAATTCACGCGTAATTACGGAACACCCCAAACATCCGTGGTTATAAGGACATTCTATTCTTCTACCCGCGTACATACGCGCTGCACTAAGAGTCATGCAGAAATCACTTGATCTGATGCTGTTAAAACATGGGGAATGTTTATGAATACGCGCGGGCGAGCGTTTATAGTTTGCGCGTCGTCTACGGTTGCATGTCTCCGTTGCCTCTTGAACCACGGATGAACAGCTAAGCATGTTCTGTCTTCCTTGAACATGAAATTGAGGTCCTATCACATTGTTTTGCCTCTGATACATGCAGACACATGAGACACAAAGTGTATGTAACAGGACTGCCAACTATACTAACTTATATAACAGATGTTGCAGCAATGTTCCGCATAGACACGGATGTTTAGGGTCATGTGTAATTACGCGTGATTGAGTGTGGCATGTCACCTAGTGTCAACTCAGTTCCATCACGAGTTCGGTGCACTTGGTCATAGGCACAGATCGACAAATAGATCCAATTTGACGATGATTTGCTCGTATACTGTGTCACGACCATGACTGCGGTATAAATTCCAGAAAAATTCTAATGAATTCTAAAAAATGTAGCGGACAGTAACAATTTCTGTCAAAATTTGTTTGCAAATATATGTAGGCTACATGTATATATTGCGATCTCATTTGATATTTATTCATATATTTTGTAGACCAATTTCAGCTATATAGCTGATCAATTGATCACACGTTGGCACGTTGGACGTTTAAGGGTACGCAGAACGTCACCCACTCTATGGTTAAGCAGGGGAGGGTGGGTCACATTGAACCATAGCCAATTTCTCCGAAACTACAAATTCTGGACACTTTATGATTTAAGACATTGTTCATTCTAACAGATAAACTTTATTCCTTTGATAATTTCAATTGTTTATGCTCTCCATCATTAATTTCACAGGATTTCCCAAAATTTCAATGAAATGTTTAATTTTTATAAAATCAGGACTTTTGTTTTAGCGTATACTTTCATTAGACAGCATTTTTCCCAAGCATTCTTTATCAGTTCCATTAATGTAGCTTTGAATACACTGGAGCCTCCCTTGCTGGTCAAATAAATTGAATTGTAAATGCTTCTTGCCTTGTTGTTCACTGTTTGCGGTCATTTTCAGCTTTTTTCTTAGTCCTACTCGTGTCTTACGTCTATATGTAATGCACAATGCCTATAGGCATGCTTTAATTGATGATCACAATGATAAATGCAATATGGTGCATCAATACATTTAGAATTAATGCTCTTACCAAGGCTCTTCTATCATGAATAATGATATTGATCTGAGAACTCTGCATTTATCTTTTAGAATTTTTTTTTCATATCAAGCACATACCATCATTTTTGACAATAAAAATCTCACACTATGATTTTTGTTGCTTGATTTTGATAAGTCATGAACTGAAGCCATGGATCTGATACATAAAGTCTGATAAAGCTGAACAATAGGGAAATGAATAAAGGTGGTTCAATGTGCCCCACACATGGGGCACATTGAACCACTTTGGTATTGAATTATTAAAAATTCAAATTGTGAAGAGATATATGTCACAAAAACGCCCAACAACTCAGAGAATACTTAGCATACCCTCAACCTTTTATCTGAGTTTGATTTTGGTTCATTTTATTTAGTATATTCAAGCTGCTGAGAAAAAACCAAAAACATGTTGAATGTGCCCCACACCTTCCCCTACGTTATGCAAGCATAAATAATAATTTATTTAGCTAATTGTTTCTAGTGGTCACCGCAGCCTATTCGAATCAAAATACATGAGAATTTCTATAGCAAAAATAATGCTCGAATGATGAAGGCCATTCAGTCAACAAAACTGTTCAATACAAAATGGTTCAATGCCTTGAAAATAAAACATTGCAAACATGATTTTTTCTATTTAAGGGAACGGTCTATAAAATCAACAATTAGTGTTTTCCAAGGCTTCAAACTTATTCCCAAAATAGACTGAACTTCTCACTCGTGTTGTCTGAGAAAAGTTAGTCTCCAACCGAGTTCTTGATGCAGTAGCCAGAAAGACAATTGAGGGTCATTGAACAAAACGACAAAAGCCTTCGGTTGCTCTATTCTATTTGTGCTTGGCATGTGTCAATAACAACATTTTGGAAGCGGACTTGTCTGATTCTAAGTTTTTAAATTCGACTCGGAGTGGTCTTTTCCACTTTTTCGTGGAATTTACCAGTAATAAACCCATGCACAAATGGGAACCATCAAGAAGAGCATCTGCACAAGAATGACCAATAAAGAGATTTCTAGGTGTGCTGTCGTATTGCTAAATTTATTTATGATACGTGCCTTGTATGCTGCCACATAGATTGTAACTAATAACTAATAGGGCCTATGTAGCATGTTCAGTTAATGAACATAGCCTAAAAGATTAAGAAATGCAGATTTACCACCATTTTTTTACAATCCCGAAATTGAGGTCTTCAGCGAGGGATATCAAGATTCCACAGTGCCACATTAGAGGACAGAGCGATGAAACATTTCAAACGTGACCCAACTTACGGTACCTGAAATGTGTAGAGCAGTAGTGATTAGAGTTGAAGATTCTGCATCACGAATGTGAGTCAGTTTCAAGTAGTGACAGGATCCAATCCAACTTGATTTTTTTCGAACATTTACTAGCAATAGTTTTGGATTGAATATAGATTTCTACTTTTGAATTGGCTTTGATAAAATTTCATCGAAATTCATTAATCGATTGAATCATCGGAAAAGGCTTACCGTATTTCTTTGAATATGAAACGCCCTTGAATAAGGGACGCCCTCGAATAAGAGACGCATCCGTGAGAGGAAAAAATTTAATAAGAGACGCCCTTGAATAAGGGACGCCCTCGAATAAGAGACGCATCCGTGAGAGGAAAAAATTTAATAAGAGACGCCCTTGAATAAGAGACGCATGTACAAAAAATAGACTGCTAAAGACATATTACATACAGGCTATTGTAATGTGGTAGTTACATCCGCCTGAGCGATTATTAGGTCCACTTATCTTAGTAAAATAAGTCAGTCTACTAGTAAATACCGGGTATCATGACCAATATTGTATAATATATAAGGCTTCTTGGGTTGTTGTACATGCAGTACATGCATGTTGTACATACGTACATGCAGGCCTACTTAAGGTTACTTCATCTACCATTTAAGGAGGCATTATACGGTAGCTTCCTTTGCATTTGGAGTCATGTACCGGTCGGTAACTTTTGCTGTAAATACTACTTGATTATCGGTATTTTCGTTTCGGTAAATTCAGATCTAGTCTGCATGTATAGTGCCCAACATGTACTGGTACATGAATGTATTAGATGATTCTACAAGATATGCTACTACAAACCATAAAACTCCTTTCATTTCCAAAATATCTGAATTATGATAAAGCGTATATATGTAAGAAAAATTACTGGCGAAATTTGCCCATGACATAGGCCTAAGTGAGGAATGCAAAGGTTACCTAAGAGAATAGTAGCAAAAAAACTAAGACATCTTTTTCTAATGAAAGAATGAAAACTTGAACATTTGACAAATAAGAGACGCCCCTGAATAAGAGACGCATCAATCAAGGATCTGAAAAAAATAAGAGACGCGTCTCTTATTCAAAGAAATACGGTATTCGTTGCAACTCCTTGCGCCATAGTTGCCTGTCAGATTTTTCTCTTGCCATGATTTCTGTATAACTTATTCATTATTGTAAGTTATATATATTCGCAGAACTACAAGCAAGTTCATATGTCTCAGTGTCATAAATCCTCATGGATGAATTATGGAACATTGATGAAGTTGTTAGTTTTAGATTGTCATTGTCATTGATTGTTGGTGAAAAAGTATATGATCGACATATAATACATGTAGTTTAATCAGTTTCTTTTCACACCATATACACACGGGCTTTGTCTGTGATGAAAACTATTCAACACTGTGCATTATTCAATTGTCTTTGACACTGAGCATATAGCACACTTTGAATACATTTTGCATGTTGATTATGTTGGATGCTACTATTACAAATTATTAATATTATAAATTTATCTGGAAAGTCTATACTGTCAATATCGTATTAATAAGTAGCAAGACTTTAAAAAGCATGAAAGATATGCAACAGTCAAGGAGATCCCTGTGTAACAGTGAGCAAACAAACAATCGAGGACAAGTCATTATGTAATTCATCTATTAGCAGGATTGTGGCTAATAAATAGCATAATCTCCTAGATTTATTTGAAGCATCCTTTTCACATGTATTTCAAAAAAACCACGATTTATTTCAGAAAGCGAAATTGCAAAGCATAGAATTCGCAAAATGAACTTCATTAAATGCATTTCAGATAATAGCCAAAAAAAATTAGAATTTATCGAAAAATGGAAAATGACATTGAGTCGTGATCTGGTTTTCATATAGGCCGAACATGATATGAATTTCCGAAATCAAATTGAATTTAAAAATCGTTAATTCAATAATTGTCTTCTTAGTTAGGATGTACTGGAGAAAATGCAAATTTACTTTTTGAAATATCCAGAGGTGGGCGCTCACCGGCAAAATTTCTGCTCTCCGCGCTCCGATTTCGGAGAATTCAAGGTTGTGCATCGTGCTCTGCGCTCCGGACTATAAATGACTCTCATAAATGAACGACCCTCCTAGTAAATCTAACTGCATAAGCAGGCATAATCTGTTAATCCTCTTATTAATTGCTCGATTGACCACAAATAGCACACACGGTAAGCCGCTGCTGCTTCTGCCCATAGCACGCGTCACTTCAGTCGGACAGCTGACGCAGCGGATTTCCCTTCCCTCAGCAATTAGTGGTAGGAGGATGATGAATACTTAGAACACTCCAGTCGTGTGGCTTCAGTTCCTGCCTGTGATCCCAGTGCCCTGAGTTCGATTCCTTTTCGAGTTAATTTTTGTGGCGTCTAAGCTTGTATTTTCTCGATCATGTCGGAGAGTTTGTCAGTATCAGAATTCCGCAAGATGTCTGCTTCCGAGATTGGAAAACTTTCAAAAGCCAAGCTGACTTCAGCTCTTCTGAGTGCTGTCGATTCCATCGAGAAAAGTGAAAAGGAAATTCTTACTCTCAAAGACTTGAAAGTTTCCCTTGATGATGCTATCTGCAGCATCAAGAATGATGTCGCTCAACAAACAGAGCAAAAGCTGAAAGAGCTTGAGGAGACTTTCGTGAAGAGAATGAACGAAATGCATGTTTCTCTAACCTCAGGAATAGAGGAGACTCTAACAAGTCATGTTGACAAGAAGCTGCAATCACTAAAGTCGTCAATGGAATCTGACATAATTTCTGAAATTGAGGATCGTGAATTTCGGAAAGACAACCTGGTCATTTTTGGTCTACCCGAGCAAAGTGATCCCGAAGTCGATTCTGAGAAAACGATGGAATTGTTGAATTATCTTGATGATAATTTTGTCGATTCTCATGTTGTCAAGTGTTTCCGAATTGGCAAACCTGGTCATAAACCTCGACCAATAAAGGTGAATTTTCTGCTGTTTGAGACGAAGATGAGATTGCTCAAGTGTGGTCCTATGCTGTCAAAATCCTCAGACTATCGGAACGTATATATCAAGCCTGACCTTACAAAGAAGCAACAGAACGAAGAGAAAGAGCTACTCCAAGAACTGAAGCGACGAAGGAGGAATGGTGAAAAAGTCGTTATACGCAAAGGAAAAATCGTGCAAAGCTTGTCTAGCGTTTAGCAGTAGTGGTAAAGGTTCTGAAAATGTGTCCATATCTCGTGCACCGAAAATTTTAATGATGAACGCTCACTCAATTGTTTCTTCTGGGAAAATGGACGATATTCGCATTCACTGTGCCACCTTGAAGCCAGATATTGTGATAATCACTGAATCTTGGCTAAGTAATGTGCATGACAGTTGCCTTTTCAATATAGATGGTTACTCCATGTTTCGATGTGATAGAAAGAATCGTATAGGTGGTGGAGTAGCTGTGTGGGTTACGTCTGAACTCCAAGTTTCCATTTTTGAAATTAATGCTTATCCATCATTTTGTGAATGTCTGTTTCTAAAAATAATAATTGATTCTGAAATCATAAATTTGTTGGCTATATATGTACCTCCTCGTATTGTTTCACATCATAAAGAGCTGAACGATTTTGTAATTGATGTCTTAGACAGTATGACTGAAAATCAATCATTCCCAAACGTGATTATAGGAGGTGATTTGAACGATTTTGACTCATCCATTTTAAAGCGCAGTTTTGATCTTTTTAACAAGGTCTGTGATCCAACTCGTTTTGAGTCCACGTTAGATATTTTTCTCGTGAGTAGAACTTTGAGTGAAAATTACGGATCTGCTGAAGTTGGGCCCTCGCTATTCAGTAATCGTAGAGCCTCTCATTGCTCTGTTTTGTTAAATCCATTTGTAACCAAGGTCGATACTCATGATTTCTGCGTTCGTAAACTTTTTGACTTGAGAAGTTCAAATGTGCAACATTTTTTATCTGCTCTGTGTGAAAGTTCCTTTCAATGTGTCTATGAAGCTGATGATGTTGATAGTAAAGTTGAACGGTTTTACTCAGTTTTTCTTGATTGTCTGTTTAGCTGCATACCAATCAAAGAAGTTCTCATTTCAAAGAGAGACAAGCCGTGGATGACTCCATTAGCAAAGGATTGTATTAATCGCAGATGGCAGGCGTACCGAAATCGTGATTTTCAGGAGTACAACAGACTTAAGCAAAATTGCAAAGAAATTATAAAGGCCTGTAAAGAAAATTGGGTGAAAAGGTCGAAGCAAACATCGAGAGATATTTGGTCCATAGTAGCCCACTACAAGGGCAAGCAAGCAAATAAAAACACTGTGGAATCACTAATTTCTCAATTTTCGTCTGTTGAATATGCTGTTGACGAAATCAATCGTGTATTTGTGAACAAATTTTGTGTCTCTCAACCTATAGAATTTGATTTTGATGACAGTTGGTGTCCTCTATCTGACCCTGTTGAAGTTTTCGGCTATCTGGAGAAATTGTCCGTCAATAAGTCTTCTGGAGCTGATTGTATTCCCAACCGAATTTATAAGATTAGTGCCCCATTTATTGCTGAACCGCTGTGTCATATCATCAACTCGTCTGTTTTGCTGCGCTATGTTCCAGCAGCTTTCAAATCTTGTGTTGTAGTTCCTGTGCCGAAGAAATCTAAAGTTTCTGTTGAAAATTTGAGGCCCATTACAATATCAAGTGTGCCATGCAAGCTTTTGGAGAGACATGTGTTGTCATGTATGTATTCTAAAATAACTAGCTGTATTCCTGACTTTCAGTTTGCCTACAAGCCTCAATCCGATTGTACATCAGCCTTGATTACGATTCATAATTATGTTACTGAGATGCTTGATTCTGACAATGTCACATCTGTCATGTTAATAGCTTTCGATTTTTCATGTGCTTTCGACAGGGTTCGTCATGACATTTTGGTTGCCAAGTTGCAGGCTCTTGGCTTTCCCTCAGGTTTCATTTGTTGGACTATCTCCTATCTTCAGGATAGGTACCAAAGTGTTCGTCTTCGTGAATGTTTTAGCAGTAGCCGGTGTGTGTCCAGTGGTTGTCCTCAAGGATCCCTTCTGGGACCATTTTTGTTTGTCCTATACTGTTTTGACATAGCTACCGCCAATGAAACGACAAAGATTGTACAATATGCTGATGATGTAAATTTGATTGTACCTTTGACTAAAAACGATTATAATATAACAGATCGCGTTTTCGACGAATTTCTCTGTTTGGAGAAGTGGTGCTCTGAGAATGATCTTATGTTGAATAAGAGCAAGACCAAGATTGTTCATTTTAAAAAGAAAAATTATGCATGTAATGACGCTTTTCTTGACTTATCCAAATTTATTGTTGATGAAGCAAAAGTGTTAGGTGTTGTATGGGACGATAATTTAAGCTGGTCCAGACATTTTCGTGAAGTGGAGTCGAAATGTTCTCAGCGTATATATTTATTGAAATCACTCAAGTTTACTTTGTGTCATGACGATTTATGGACCGTGTATTACAATGTTATAGAAAAGCTTATGTTGTATTCAGCTCCTTTGTTTGGTGTACTTAGCAGTGATGTAAAGGTGATGATGAAACGTATATTCAGACGATGCAAGAGAACTATTTGTAGAAAAGATTGTGCATGCTCTAACAACTTTGAATCATTTTCTATCAAAAGACTACAATCATTTGAGACATTGTATAAGAGTTCTGTGAGTCCAACGCATCCACTAAATGTGCTTATACCACCAACTAGCTTGAGACGCATTAATGTACCTTTCTGTAAAACTACTCGTAGACAGAATTGCTTTCCAATTTCGTATCTGCTACATTTGAATGGACACTTTCGACCGTGATAACTTTCCGCATTTTCTTTGGTGTTTATTTTGTGTACCTGCAAGATTCACTTGTAATTTGATTTTTGTAACTGTTCATGTTGTAATTTTTTGATTCTCATTCGGTTCAAATATACATATTCTCTCTCTCTCTCTCATAAGGACGGGTGAGTTAGAAGAATCTTGTCAGATGCCATAGCAAAAGGAAACACAAACCACAACCTTTCTTTACCGATTCTCTCTCTCATATCCTCTCTTCCCCTTGCCTTTGCCTCCCGTCATGTCTCTTCTCGGCCAAAGACTCTCTGCTGTCCCGAATTGCCATATACATAGTCGTGTTTCTTCTTTTTCCAGTCAGTCTTCGCACTAACAGAACCCCTGTGTGCTGCAGTACGCACACTCGATCCGGTACCCTGCTGTGCTATCAATTATGCATCCCTTTCCTTTACACCTGCTGACCACTCATGCTATTATTCAATTACTGATCAGTGAAGACTCCATATTATGTTCCCAGATTCTTTGGTGACATGAATATTTCATCACATTCTCGAGCAAGGTCTTCATTACAGAATAGTTTGGTGTATCCTACATCCCACAGCTAAACTTTTCACACCTGCATATACTTGCACATAGAATCATTACCACGACATCTTATTTAGTGTCAAATGTCTTCTACTACATGTACTATCCTAAAACTCATAACCCTTTGTGGCAAATTTACTTAAGGATTCAGCCGATGTCAAAAGTAGGGTAATTATCATTACATGACCGAATGTAGTGCTTTTCTGGGATGTTATTTTAAAGGTGGGAGCGCAAAGACGGAGCGGAGCGGAGCACACATACCCACCTCTGGAAATATCTGTGATGACTGCGATTTTTCTGAAGCAAAACTTTAATTACCGATGGCGTAACACTGACTTTAGAAGCGTGATTGTACAAATTCATTGTCATGAATGAATGATAGCATGAATTCTGAAAGTTCGATAACACAACGTAAATTGTCAATCATCATATACAGATACTGCAATTTGAATTGTAGAAAATGTCAATTGAATTTCGGAAAAAGAATGAATTTTTTGTTGCAATTTTTCTGAAACTCGAGCCATTTCGCATGACAACAGTTTCTGTGAATGATGTTTTAAAGATCAATTTGCGCTTTCTGAAATACACTTTAGGTGAAATGTTTTTCACGTTTTCAGAAATGCATTTTACGCTTTCCGAACCACATTTTTATTTGTCAATCTGAACTACATTTTACTATTTCGAAAAATCCGCTTTTGGTAAATTATTTGCTTTTGTATTTATCATTCGAAAATACAAATTAAGGCTTATGTTCTCTAAATTGCTAAAGCGCATTTTCGATTTATTCAGAAATTTGTAAAATGCAGATCATATTTCCTGATATCAAATTTAACGTTCAAAAATGTTCTCTAAAATTCGATTTATACTTCTGAATCCACCTTTCATTTTCTGAAGCCATCAAGCATTTTTCGAAATGCACATGAAAAAGGTGCATGTATCCTACAATAGGCCCTGCCTATCGGATGCGATGCGACCACCTTTATGTCATGAACCATGCTGCCGTGTTAAGGTAAAAAGCCGTAACTGCATTTTTGTCAAAATTGAGTTATTATTACAGATGATGTTCTCATGTAATTCTACATCTTATACTCAATTGAAATAGTCGTATGTCTTTTAGTTTTGAAAAACAGCAACATTCTGTTTGCCGTATCTGCTTGACCAGCAAGTCTGACAAGGTAAAAAGCCGTAACTGTAAATTATTGCAGCATGTTATTGCAAACAAACGCTGTTTGAAAATTAGAACCTCATATACATGAATCCACATGTACATTGAGGGCAAGTCTACATGTAGTTCACGTGCTTCCATTCCAATTGCTATGTCACGACGAGTGGGTTATTGTTCGATATCTGCAATGAGGACAAGTTTCTGATGTCTAATGATAACGCATTGTGATATGGAAGATCTGTCAGTCATTGTCTATGGCATGTCTGAAATCCCGCATTGCAATGGGGAGCTTATCGAACGATTGTTGACATTGTTTTCTGCACACTGATTGGTTGGCGGTTGATCATGATGTATACTTTAACCCTCAGAGACCTGAGCTTTAACATATTCTTAGTTTACCTGCTTTAATCGATATCAAAACATTAGGAAAGTTGATTTTAAGTAAAACAATAATGTTTGCGTGTAGCAGGTCGGTATAACCAGGGTATAACGAATCCCTTGAGTGACTTTCAACCTTCTCAGTAAACACGTGCGAAAATATGGTGTTTTTGTAAGTCAACCACATTTAGTACAGCATCATTTGTACTAGGAGGCGGCTTTACGATATTTTGTGCCACCATAAAGCCTCAGATAGTTGATTTTGATGAAATTGATTTAATTCATGCAGCTAATCCTTTCCATTTGTACATTCCTTCAAATTTATCCAAAGCTATCAGAAATAGAGCTAAAATGAGTCAAACTGCTGTGCTTCTAGAACCAAAAACAGCTGTGGAAATCTCAAACTTATCATTACTGCTGTGAAAAGTTTGTCATCAATCAGTTTTTGGTGCTCAACTATGAATATAATGATAGCTTTCATTTCGGACATCGATTTATGTCGAGTTGTTCATATAGGCCAACCAGTCACGCGAGATCATGTGCGAAAGCAAAATATTCACATTTTGCGATCTTCCAACACATTGCACATCTACGAGCATGATGCAAACAATGAATAAAGGACTTTCACTCTTTATACACCATCGTGGACATGTTCGAAATCATTTTTCATCTAATTACAAAAATTTTGTGATAGAATTTCTACACCCTCTGAGACCTAAGGGGGGGGTCCAGTGGGCCCCCTTGGCCTATCTGGCATACTTCTACTGATTCAATTGAAATGAAATAACACATGCAGATTCACCGTCAGAAATGATGATTTTGTATGGGCTTGAGTGGTTGATATATCGTCTGCGTAAAAAATGAAATAGAAAAATGTGGCTCCGGGGTCTCTGAGGGTTAATATCTTTCTGTGTTGTTTACATACGTAGAGGAGACGTCGACGGTATGAAACAGTTTTACATAAAGGTTTGAAATCGTACATACATAAAGGTGTGTAAAACGTTTTTTCTGACAACCCTCGGGTACAAACAGTAGTAAGAAAACGGCGAACACTCGACCGGCGCCCCCCCTCTGGAACGGCAGAGTGTCGTGGTCGGCCGCCGTGGTGCTTCGGGTCTGACTCCCCCCCCATCTGGAACGACAGAGTGTCGTGGTGGTCTTGGGCGACCGCCAGGTTTTGTCTTGAGGCTATAGTGTGTGATGTTTTTCGTGCAATCTGCTGAATGTTGGGTTGTAAAATGGGTTGTTTCGAGTGGAAGGAGTGCTCGGATGTGAAAACGGAGGCCAGATTCGGATTCAGCGTGAAATTCTGCATCGGTAGGGTGAGTTTCAAGTCAATCGGCGAGAAAAAATTTTCAACATTTTTCGAAAAAACGACAGAGTTAGAATTTGGGACGTTTTGGTGTGTAGCGCCCAAACGAACCATCGGATGAGAAAACGGAGGCCAGATTCGGATTCAGCGTGAAATTCTGCATCGGTTTGGTGAATTTGAACGCCATCGGAGAGAAAAAATTTTCGCTGACGTCCCCCCCCCCTCTGGACAGCTCGCTTCAATCTTGGCTTCCAGTGGACGGATTTTGTCGTGCCATAGCTCGTTTGAAAGCTAAGAGTGAGACAAATTCAGTGAAAGAAACGGCTTGTTCCCATCTGTCTTCGTTTAGATGTGAGACGCCATAAGATTTTGGGACATTGGCGAAAAACGACAGAGTTAGAATTTGGGACGTTTTGGGCTGTAGCGCCAAAACAAAGGCTCGGATGGGTAAACGGATGCCAGATTTGGAATCAGCTTGATGTTATTGTCCAATGAGGATCATCATCCAATGAGAATCAAGCATTTCTTTATAAATAGCGAGCCTTCCACAGTGAGAATCATTCCATCGTTGAATCACACGAGTGACGGACGCACATTTTCTCTCTCTAGTTCCCTGTTCTATTATCCAACTAAAATGGTAAGTCGCTACTTCCCTCCCTCTCCTCCCTTGAACGTAAACTTAATACAATCTTTTTTCATTTTCAGGCATCTACTCCATCTGCTGCACTAGTAGGACAAAATGGCGGTCAAACGTTACAAGGTTTGCTACGGTCAGATCATCTACAACTGAGGCCAGTGGAAGAAACAACCAAGGTACATAATCCTACACCGCTACAGCGTAAATTTAAACAAGCCTTGCGTTATGATGATCATAGCGTAGTACTCCAAACGGGAATGCTCCCTTCCACGGATGTCAAGATAATGCACAATCAGTATGGGGACTACATACTGATCCCCGTGAGTCCGTACATTCGCCACCAACTTGATATTATTGAGGAGTACGTGACATTAAATATGGACATTCCTACTCCTCTTGCTCAAGAGTGGAAGGCGAGAGATGACAAGGATACTCCCTATAGAAAGATTTGGGATGGTAATCACATTTGCCTACCGGTATCACATTGGTGTACTTACTATAAGAAGGATGGAGATCATTCAATACCCATCAGATGTGATGAGCTCGGAGAAGGTACTTGGGATATCCTTTTCAAAGTGAATGGGCTATATTATGGTCGACACAAGGATACTAAAATAGCCTCTCTCTCCATGCATATGGAATCCATCCTATATATTCCAAAACCACCCAACGTGGACGACATAATTGATCAAATCCTTAACAGCAGTGGTACGAAGCGCAAGTCGGAGAAGAATGCTACATCAAAACGCAAATCAAAGAAGGAGAATTACTAGCCCTTTCCTAACTCTACCCTATGACAATTCGCTTATGTGCTTTGAGTGTCGTAGACGTGGTCTTATTAGATACATTTTACTTCTTCGTTGCCATCATATCATTTGTGTATTTTGTCGTGAAAAGCATCGATGTAATTCTTCATTTTGTAATATGTTATAGAACGTTTCCTTAGATGTGTAAATTTCCGTTTTAGGCTTCTATCATCATTTTTATGGATTGTGAGGGTGAACCTGTACAGGAGCTCAGTGCTAGTGCTATGAACAATTGGACATATCAGATTGTTAGTGTCTATCATCAACATGCCAACTGCGATCCCAATGTTGATCAATGGGCGAGAAAACACATTCATGGACTTAATCTGAAATATTTGCAAGACTATGGCTTTTCTTGTGAAAGTGCTCTTCTTAGTGACTTTAAACGATGGTTAGCTGCTTTCAATGTTATACGCATCTTTTGTAATAATCCTGGTAAGGAGAGGAAAGTATTTCCCAATCTAATCATTGATGATATTTTGCTCCCGCCTTGGGATAGTAGAGTGAATCAACATTATCATGAAGTCACGAAACGTTTTAAGGATTTGTGTGTTCCTATTTTGTCTGTTCGTTGTAGTAGCTACGTTCATAACCAATGCTTCTTTCCTCCTTACCTCAACACTGCCAAAGTCCTGTATGGTTATCATTGCTCGCTGTATGATAGTTACCAGCTGTATCTATTTTATCTCTTTCAAACCATTGATTTATAATGCATGCTTGTTACCGTTATTCAATAAATGTTACTATGGGAAGAGTTGTTGTTTTCATGCAATGGATGGGTTAGATAAAGGGCGATCATGTCTTTCTCAAACGACTGCGGAACATTACGTTTTCATAGGCAAAGTTTAAAAGGAGCTGTTCAAGATTATGTGATAAAATTTCATAAAGATGAGACCGACATCGAAGCAGTGGTCGATGATGCTAGCACTCTATTTCTAGAGTTAATGAATACATTCTCTGATAGCATTATCATGGCGCGATTAGTTGCGAAAATTAAGTTTAGTCATTTTGGAAAGGAAGAGGTGGAAAGTCGCTCTTTCCATTTTGCTTCTTACTCAATGGAAGTGGTAGATCACCCCGAAGAATTTTTTAAAAGACATATGATAAAAATTGCTGAACGTCTTAACGCATTTAACCATCATGGTAGCAGTCTAGTGATTGAAGCGATTTCAGATATTCACATTCAACTTTCCATAAAGAAAAATTGAAAATGCAGTGGTACTTGATTGTAGCACAACTAGTTTTCGAGCTATGTCTGCTCACTCTCGAAGTATATTCCTTCTGTACATGCGTCTATTATTTAGAAAAGGCTAGCAAATTCATATCTTCAAAAAGACTTGCTATAGACATCAGTAACGGTGAAACTATGTGTTGCGATGTATGTAAGCGAAAGGATGGAAATGAAAAGCGCATCTTCAAGAGATGTAAGCATGCTTTTTGTCAACGCTGTTTCATACGTAATTGCATTCAACTTTGCCAATGTAACCACTGTGATATTGCTCATTTCGAGTGTCACTTATGTCGCAATAGTTAGTACCTATGCAAATGTGGTAAAGATAGGTTTTAGCAAAGACCAACACGGAAAATGGCGAAACGTAAAATGACGAAACGTAAAAGTCAAAAGTTTTCTTCAGCCATTCAAGCTCTCCGACGAATGAAAGCAAATCAGCGATACAATGCTATACGACATGATAACGATAAATTCATTTGTGAAATTATTTCTCATGTGAGGAAGTTGAGGACGAAGAAATTAGCGTCAAAACAACGAAAGTTACTTAAGCGATATGCTACGAAATTGCGTTTCATCTCCAATCCTAAAGTCGCCCTTCAAAGAAAGAGGAAAACTCTAACACAAAAGGGCGGTTTCCTTTCAGCAATACTTCCAATGATAGCTCCTGCCGTGGGCAACCTATTGGGAAATATCTTTGGCTCTAAGCGTTAATTATGCAAATGTCGAATCTCAAAGTAATAAAATGGATTTCAGACTTCAATGTGATAAAGTTCTGACTGTATCAGGTCCATCTCATGCAGGTAAAACTGTTTTCACGCTGAATTTATTGGATAAAAGAAGGGAATTGTTTAAGGAACCTATCAATCGAGCGATTTGGTGTTATGGTATTTATCAACCGTCGCTGTTTCAGGAATTGCAAAGTCGCAACTTTATTCGACATGAAGGAATTATTCCAGTGGATAAACTTCAGTCTAATGATGTTGTTGTATTGGATGATTTATTAAAAGAAAGTAAGAATTCAAAAGATGTTACAGATATGTTCACTCGTGCAGCACATCATAAAAGGTGTTTTATCATCTATATCACACAAAATTTGTTTCCTGATGGAAAAGAAGCTCGTACACGAAACCTGAATACACACTATTATGCTATTTTCAAGAATCCGCGAGATAAAAGTCAATTTGAAATTTTAGCGCGACAAGTTGCACCCAGAGGATCAAAAGCCTTAATTGAAATTTTTCAAGCAGCTACTGAAAAACCATACGGTTACTTATTCATTGACTTTACGCAAGAGTGTCCGGAAGAATTTAGATTTCGAAGTGATATTTTGAAAACTCCCATGATTATCTACAAACTATGAGTTCTTATTCTCGCATGATTGTTATTCCTCAGGATGAATATGTACAATTGACTGCCATGCAGCAAGTAAAGCAACCTCTTGCAAATCAAATGTATAGGAAAGAAATAGATTATCAGCAAAATGTTCACATCAAAGATCCACATCGTGCTGTATTATTACAATCGGAAACTGTTGAGCAATTGAAAAACTTGAAGAATAAGATGCGTGACTCTGTATCGACTGCTACACCTTTAGCATCTCGCGCACATGCCATATCTCTTTTCAACAGTATTGAACCCCATCTCAATGTAAATGATAGAGGAGAAATCATTACAGATGAAAATAAAATGATTGATGCTTCACGTTATGAAGACTTGATTCAGTATGCGACACGTAGAAAGCGCCGTCAGGGCTATGTTTCACCTGGTTGGTCAT
>CAJQUW010000787.1:0-336873 GCA_907163375.1 Prostheceraeus crozeri
GAATAATGATCGCTCTATTGTGTGAATCTCGTTGTGGAATTCATGTTTTGTTGAGAAAACTTTGAATCCTCAATTTCGTAGACACATTGGATAAAATTTCGTGATATGCTACATCGGCTTTGGGGATTCAAGTTACTCCAAAAGTGCATACTGTTTTTTATCATGTTGGGAGGAATTATTGTTCTTCGAACAATTGCTCTTTAGGTGTCTGGGAGTGAGAAGAGAATGCCAGTGAATCGGTACATGCTGACTTCGAAGAAAGTATGGAATAGGTATAAAAGTTGTATCTAGTCACCCGAATTATTTCAAAATGTTGCTGCGTTGCAGTATGTGAGTATAATTGCATTACATTCGTAGGCAAACTTGTCTTTTATTTGTACATGTTTTGTAGTGTATGGATTTTGTAGTAACGTGCGTGATTATAATTGCATATATTTATAGGCAGGAAGTTCTCTTTTCTTTGTAGTCTTCGTTTATGAATGATTGAATTATATCTGATTCGATCATTACTACATTGCTTTTATTGTTGCTTATATGTATTTTAATGCGGTATATAGCTTACCTACGATTTAACCTTAAATTTATGACTGCAAAAATATAGGCCTACATGTATGTAATTTTAAGTTTGATCATACAAAAGCACATGTAATCATGATGATATGGATTGTCCAGATAGCAAGGTAGATGAGGCAGTAAAAATGATTGATTTGTCCACAACATATTTATGTCTTTACAACTGGAACAAAGATTCTTATAAGTAAATCCCACTAAGCTTCGATATAATTCCAACCATGAGTATGCATGAATTTGTAATTTGTGGCTTTCATTGATTTTGGCGGCCATCTTGGAAACTGAGAGGACTAGTTTAACCATTGAAATATATCTGAAAAATTGTGAAATATATTATTTACAATTTCTGTTACTTGATTAATGATTTTTCGTAGCCAAACGTTGGCCTGTAATCGATTAAATACAGCCAAGTAACCAAAAATTTCGAAAAAAGGCGCCATTTTGGATTTTCGTGGATTCCAAAAAAGGTCACAAGCAGAAAATTTCGTTTTGGGTCGCAAATCACTAGTATGGATCCACTAAACACAATCGATTGTGAAGGAATTTTGAATGGAGGAGTTGTGACCACTAATAGTCACGCCAGACGCACCGTGACATCACTAAAAATATTATATTTAATTAGCTACTACTACGAGTCGAAAAATTGCTTAGTAGCCTAACATTTCGACAGAGAATTCACAGTTACAGTTTTGTCAAAATGACTGACATGACGCTTATTGCAAATTGCATTCAAACTCTTCAAACATCAAATTTCAACATAAAATCACATTTTTGTATACTACTTACCACTGCTAAAAGAAAGTAGCAAATTAGATAATACCAAGGTATACATTTAAGAAGAGCATGAAGAAAAATTGGCAGATAAAATCTGCGAATTTCAATGCACTGATCAGGCGTACTTGTCGCTGCGATTCGCAGAGATCTCTTGCAGATTTTTAGAAGATTATTTGGTAGATTTCGATGTACAGAGCTCATGTGTAATGTGGTTAGAT
Organism: Prostheceraeus crozeri; assembly: GCA_907163375.1. Classification (NCBI taxonomy): domain Eukaryota; kingdom Metazoa; phylum Platyhelminthes; order Polycladida; family Euryleptidae; genus Prostheceraeus; species Prostheceraeus crozeri. The sequence continues at coordinate 1,563 of CAJQUW010000787.1, forward strand.
TTGGAAACCTATGGTGAAAACAGATGGTAAAGTTATTTTCTTCGCAATAGCGTTCGCTTCACATCATCAGGCAGCTAGCAGTTTGCTGTCATACACGAGAACTCAATATGCCGCTATTCAATGAACGTCTGAAGATTTGTCTGCTGCAATGATATTGTCTATGAAGTTGTGTTTCATCACAGAGCAGGCCTCAATCTTTGCATAATGAAGGAGAGGAGACAAATGTATCACAAAATGTTGCCAATCTTTCATTTGGAATCTTTGCAATTATCATTTCATGTTCTTCATACTTGATAAGTCAGTTTGTATTTTCACCCACACCCAGTGGCTGTTCTCTCTCTCTCTCCTCTTGCATTCTACAGACGATTGCGTCTGTCTGTCTGATTGTCAATGGCAACGCCAATTGAAGTTCAATACAACTGCGTACGTGGCTTCTTATCAGCTATTCGATTGACGTCCTGTATCTAGAACAGACATCTAACTGCGCTGATCAGACGACAGAGTCACTCGCCGATCAACACTTCCATATTGTGACGAATTTACGTGAGTAGCAGTTTTCTATTCAATTCTCATAGAGATACTGCATCTTTCTTTATTTTGTAAGAAATAGTCAAGATATTCAATTATTCATGAGATCTTATCAAAAGATGATGAAAAATGTTTGTGATTTTAGCGCCTGTTAACAGAAATATCGAAAATAAGATAGGAAGTTTTTCTGCTTCGTATCTTCTTCACCTTGCCATGAAGTGCAGCCCTTAGTTGTTTGCAATGTTCTAAATTTTGTAAATCCGCTGATATCCGTATCAATAACACTCCAATGATATTTTGGCTTGAATACTGCTTTCCGGAAAAACAATTGAGTTATGCAAAAAAATTGAGGATTATTCTATCAAATAAACTATTTACTTTCTCCTTTTACAGCTTTTGGCTTTAAACCTTCGAAAATTTGATCTGAAATGATGGCAAACGTCAATGGTAAGCTTGTTTTCATAATTATTGGTATTAGGGATGAAGCCGTTATTATCGCCTACATTTTCAAATCTCATGACACGGTCTGTGAAGAAGTAAAATTCTAAGTCAGTTCCTGCATCTTGGATGCCACAGATACTTACTAGGTTTCACTCTATTTACTGATTAAAGAATTTTCTCTCTCTCCCACTCTCAGAATGAAAACATTAATTAGCGGCAATTGTATTTCAACTCTCGATGGAGGCACCTTGAATTATAAGGACTATGTATATTGACTGCATATTGCATAATATTATTTTATTTTTAATGTATTTGAATATAATACATATTGACTGGTGGGATCTAGGAGACTTTTTCGTTTTCACTTGTATTTCTGTCAACGTTTCAACCGATTCAATTAATGATCCAAGCTGTGTTGTTCAGAAGAACTCACTTGCCTCTCATTTTCCAATCAGCAAATTTTGGTTTTTGGAGATCAAGTTACACAAAATGGTTCTCACGATTGGATGAGCTGCCCCTCGTGATGATTAGCAGAAATGAAAATCGCATCACTTAATTGAATATGGCGAATTAAATTAAAAGAGAGGCGGGTCATTCTCACGAAAATGTCGAATTTGAAAAAAAATTCATATTTTGCCACTATATTTTGCCGGAAGGTAAATAATGTTAAAATTCTTCAAATTCGATGCGTGCACAGCATATCATTTCCTATTTTTCTTCAATAGAATGTCAATACCGTCACGTACTAGGAGTCCTATTTAAACGGCATGATAACAAATAAAGTACGACTTTTTCATAGTAAACTATTTTCTGTCTCGCATAAGTTGAAATACATGTAGAAATGTAGTGGATGATATCAGTGATCCTGATTTTTTGAAAATGTGAAAAAATAACAAAATTCTCTATCTTTGACATCAAAAACTTCGTGTAAACATCTGAATATAATGACGTTTTAAGGATAATTTTTCATATGCAGCACCATTTTTGACGTGTTTTCAAAATGTAGACAATTACCTATAAAGAGACAATATATTTTGTGCTTCACATGAATAATTGATTCCCAGACAGCCGTGTGACGGTACTGACGCCCATGTAACGGTACTGACAGTCGTGTAGCCGTTATCATCAATAAGTACTAGCTAAAGACTTAATACACTCTATAATCTCTATGAATAGCAGCGGTATATTACTATAGAAGCAGTATCACAGGATGTTCCCCAAATACCAGTGCACTGAAATGAGAACAATTATTTTATCAAAACCCGAATATTCAATACGAAATTCAGTCCTTGTCAAATTTTCCAATTTTAAGCGTCGAAAGACTAGGGAAAGTACTTATTGCAGCACAGATCACAAATAAAGTCATCTGAAATTTCACCGACACACTTGTTGTGTACCAATTCCTCACAGTTGGTACATCTTGCCATGTCCTCAATCGGCCGTGAAACAAGCAAAAAACGTATTTTGAAAACAGCTGCTTTGAGAAATACGTGCTAAAAGCAAACAGGCACTTTCAAGCTAAAAACAACGCATTTCAAATGCGTTTTTCAGTTTTAGAGGTGTGAAACACCAAAACAACGTGTCGCATAATACTTTTTATCAGAAAGAAGAGGTATGATGCGTTTCTAATCGTTATTATTGTGAATGAAGAGTCAATGATTGTAGCGTATTTTGGAATACGTTGTTTTGCCTATTCATAGTTTATCAAAATGCCAATCAGATGAGACATATTTTAAATGTTAGAAGTTTTAAAAGTATCTTCATAGAAAAGATATTTCATCGGATCTCGATGAGATAGTTAGTTGTATTGACGTGTTGATTATAATTTCAAATTGCTTTATCCTAAAAAAAGCATTAGTTTTTATTATTTAAAATAACTGACTAATCTCAGACGAAAATACACATATTGAATTACCCATATGACCATGTTGAGGCAAAAAAACGTATTTTAAAGATATATTGCCAAGACCAGGCAACTACGCAGTTTTATATCCGAAGAAGATTGATGAGGCAGATCATGAAGAATGCTTTTGGGTGGCATCCTAAGAGATCATGCAATGACATCAATTTTTGACTTTTTATTCAATTTTATAAGTGATCTTTCTTTAACTTTAGGTACACAATCTTTTCTTGACTTTTCAGATGACGTTTCTGCTTTTATACTGTGTTGTTTATAGAACGATGTTCTGCGAAATATATCCAGAAAACTATACTGCCTGACAGAAAAAGACTTACCACTTATCATTACTAATCAATGACAGCTGGTAAATTTCTAAGTCGATCCTACTACCAAACTAATTTCTACATGTATGTGGCCTCTCTAGCATAGACATATGAAGATCATCGTTCATCCTATTAAACAGAATCAACATTAGGATAAGTTTAAACATCGAATAATTGCAAAATTTGCAGTCTTCCTGAAACAATTCGTAACTGCATGATGAAACACGAAGATGAATTCGCAAACTGTGTGCCTATTGGTCACCTATCGCAGTGAACGCAGCGCCTGTTTGAATAGAACTGAATGCATCACATGTAGGCTAGCTGTTAGGAATTGGTGGGTGCGTTGGTGTGAAGAAGAAAAGGGTGTAAAACAAGAAGGATCTGAAAGACCAAAGAAAAATAGAGTCACAGACTGAAAGTTGATGATTGCAGCGAAGAACTGTCGGTTTCAGAGCATTTCGCATCTAGCAATAGACTGGAAATCTGCTGCTGATATCAGCTGTTGCGCTAGAGCTGCATATCGACGAACTGCATTTGACAGAAGCGGGATTTTCAATTTTGCAGACAAGTTGTACGCATGCATCTCAATAACTTTTTGAATTTTGATGAATTCAATACGATCGCTTTCCCGTCTATGAATGTGCATGTTACAGGTCTCGAACATAAGCGGAAAAGATTAGAATGGTGTGAGTGACATTCTAAAAGGAGCACTGATGAGTGGCATTGCGTCATGTGGACGAGTAATCACAGTTTACCCTCGATTTCCACGACGGAAGAGTTTGTTCTCACAGACCGTCTCGTTGACTCGTGAGAGATATGCAGTCTGCTGCATTTCAGAACATGCGGTGGTAGCGTCATGATTTCGGCCGGTTTTTGGTACGGTAGACGAACAGCTGCTATTGTTATCAAGACACCTGGCTAATGTTATCTCTCGGAGAATGTCATTCTTTTGTTATTCCAACAGTATAAGGACACCATCTCATCATCCAAGATGACAATGTGCAGCTGCACAGAGCACGCCTGCCAAGTGATAACACCTCAGCAGTTGAGTAACTCTCATAACCTTCACGCTCTCCTGATCTTTCACCGATCGAGCTTGCGTGGGATGAGCCTGGTAAAAGGGTGAAAAACTCGTATCCACATTCCACTACCAATTTCGAACCACTTTCCGAAAGATTGGTTGAAGAGCATTGGGAATGCGTTGTGCAAAAGAGATCAGATGAACTCTATGAACAATAGAATTTGAGCTTGCATTAATGATGCTGTGCAGATATGTGTGAAACAAATATTTATCATTTAAAGTTGTAGTTTTGGTGCCACTTCATCAATGAATGTAATGCGGCCGTGAAACATGATCACATTGGTAAATTCAGTGTGTGTATTTTCGTCTGAGATTAGTCAGTTATTTTAAACGTTATTTCAAAAGTAATGCTCTTTTGGGATAAAACAATTTGGAATTATAAGCAACACGTCAATAGAACTAACTATCTCATCGAGGTCCGATGAAATATATTTTCTAATGAAACTATAAAACAACGCATTTCAAAATACACTACAATCTTTGACTCTTCATTCACAATAATAACGATTATAAATCCAAAATAGATTGCACACATTCGCAATCGCATCATACCTCTTCTTTCTGATAAAAAGTATTTTGCAACACGTTGTTTTGGCGCTTCATAACGCTGAAACTGAATAACGCATTGTGAAATACGTTGTTTTGGCGTTTCACGGCCGAATGGTCCTCATCATTCTAAGTGTTAAGATTTTTTGTCACGCAGTAGAATAAAAATACTTTTTGTACATCTGTCTTTCTTTTCCTGTTTGCTAATTTCGAATTGTGATCATTCATTCATCCATCCACACCGTCTATGCATGAATATTTCTATAACAAGAAAAAGTAGTAATCAAAATATGAATATTCAAAAGTTGTTAAAATCATTTCATTTGAGTAAAGATGATTTCTGGCGTTCTTATGAACTGATCATGATTATTGATTACAGCCATTTTTCAGTTTCACAAAACAGCCGAAGGTGCGGAGTGGGACCCAGAGTAGCAACAATGTAGCCAAGTACCGCACTAACAGCAGCCGTGCACCGCCCTTGGAGGCCCTGATATGTTGCAATGGATGCAGGCATGCAAGGACATGCAGCAGCCGACAACGGACACAGCTGTTCTCATGGGAAGGTCGCCATGAGGCTCCTTAACTCCGGTTTGTTTGCACCTGCTTCATGCTGACTTCCAACGAAAACAACCCTGTCAGCAATCCTCCACATTATCAAGGACGTGCTCACTATAGCGCTGACTCTGACGTCTCAGTGTCACGTTGCCATTTACAGGGGTGTCTCCCTCAGTCATAGTCAGTAGGTCATGGAGGTCAAGAACCCAACAAGAACCAACTCTGAGACCAAGTAGTCAAACCATATATATGACAAGCTAAATGCACCACGGCCCGTCAGTGACCTAACCTAAAAGTCACTTTATCGTTATGATAAATTTGGTTGTTACAGCTCTTATCAAAGTATGAGTACAAAGTTGAAAATGAGAACAAAGCGGGATGAAACATCACCACTATTTAAATATGAGAGTGACGTTAAAGTGAATTTGGACCTTCTTTTCGACAATTCAATTTTGGGATTTCTGTAGTCATCAGAGGACTCCGGTAAAGGAAGATCGAGGCACCTTCGACTTGCGCTAGGATCTCGCAGATCTCTATCCCACCTGAGCTTGAGACTGTAGATAGCTGCTCCTAAGCACATAGAAAGTGATAAGCGACCACGATTCCAAACTTTTATATTTTTCATTGCAACAATCAATGGGTAATCTCACTAACTATCAATCTGATTAATGTGCTTCATACACTTTCCTAAATGCGAACCATCAATGCAGTCATGAAGTGTTCATTCAGCGCTGTTGATAAGCTTTATTCCTTTCCTTTCAGAGTCCTGGAAAATCGTCATCTCTGCCGAAAATGAGGCATTTAATACGATGTTTCTATTTTCACCTGACACACCGCTCTACAAAGTATTGCAGGCATGGCAGCGTCGTTTTGGTGCTTTTGGGTGTTGCATATTCAAATCAGAAGATACACGCGATCAATATGACATAGACTTCACACTGAGAGAGATAGGCGAGTCGTTCGAAGGATCGAAGCTGGTTGTTCTTGCGGTTGAACTGTCGGATGATCCGACTCCGACAGCGATTCGGAACATCTCAATTATCATAAATGGTCGGCACAAACGTTTCTCAGTAAGACCGTTCCAGAGATTGAGAAATATCGTGCCCAATTCATCGCAAATGAAGTTCCTCTACAATGGGAGGGCTTTATCACGCAACAAAACTCTCAGACAACTACAGATTCCTGAGAATGCAGTGATCACTGCGGAGAGGAAAATTACTGTCGAAATGTCCGACACCTGTCAAAAAGTGATAACAATGCCGGATGGATCATTTGCGGGCCAGTTGAAGCACGAACTGAAACTTTGGGAGAACAATGATTTGTTCTTGAAGTCTAAAGAAAAATTCCTTCCTTCAGACAAGCCACTGGACTTCACACAGATGTTGAAGATGTGCAGACCTAAGCTGAAGGTCACCATCGGTAATCAAAGCTTCCAGAGGAGCATAAGTGGAGGAAAAATGGAGTTCAACTTCCAGGATTTAACAGCTTTTCTAGCGGAAGAGTCCGGAATCAGCAGGAGGGAACTATCAAGAATGGTCTACGTCTGTCAGGGATGCAGCAGACGCATCCAGAACACGGGAGAGGATTGTCCTCTCCTCAACATTGACTGCTGCCGTATGAGATCGCTGACAGTGAAGGCGGAAGAGAATCCAACAGCGGAAGGTGAGTTATCCGCAATTTGTTCGAATTACAAATGCTAGTATTTCGTCATCCATGCCGGAGGAGCAGCTCGGCCAGATGAAGCTTCGTTGTAGAACCTTGAAAACTACTCCGCGTAACCTAGGGTTTTCTGACGTTTAGTTTTAGCGTGTTCTCAAAGTTTTCCCCGACAATCATGGGATTTGGTCAACTGAAGGGTCAAATTTACGCCTCATTTTGAATAGTTTTTCTTCAAAGAGCTGAAGTTTGCAATTCGTTCAAACTACTTGTCTGATAACTTCCAATAATCACAGCTATCGAGTAAAGTTCTGAAATGTTGAATTTCGTTGAAATGACTACTTATTGCAGGTTTTGGAATGCACATTTAAGTAGTATTCATGATAACATTTCTTGAAAGCACTTTTCGTGTATATAATCTCATTTGAAGATATTTTGACATGCAGAATATCATTTCGTGTGATATCGAAGCAGTTTAGAAGTAATGAAAAGGAGAAATGCAAGTAGGGGGCTAACTGATAATAATTCAATGACTTGTAGCCGTTTAAATTCAACTACAGACCGCGGCCATCTTCAGGGTTAACAGAGCTCTAAACTGAGCATTCAATGACACAATTTTCAAAGTTTAGAGATGAAATCAATCCTTCATTGAATTATCATCAGTTACTTGATTTCCATTTTCCTTTTTAATACTTTCTAGCAAAGGCAGCTTCTCTCAGGAACAGTTACTGTTTGAGAGAAAATCTTCCATATTTCATATTCATAGATATCTGAGTTATATTCCATGAACAAATCGATGTTCTCAATAGTTTTGCACTAAAAAGTGACTTGTCAGAACATGCAACCATTTCATCATCTTAATTAGCAATCATTATGAAGAGGATTTTTAGCAAAATTCTCTAACATATCAACATTTTCAAAAATGTGGAAAAATTGAGGATTTAGCATTTTGAATTGCTGTTTATGGCTTGAAGATTAGCGAGTTGGAGGAAATGAATATCATCAATGAAAAGATGACTGGGAAACGTTTTACAGGATGGCTTTCATGGAATTCTGAGGAATACTTTAGAAATTAAGCAGCCGCGGGACCTTGATGCGTTCCAGAGCCCAGTGCGGAGAGCGTTAAAGAACTGTTTTCAAGGGAATTGATTTCAACTGATTTGACACTTAACTTGACTTTCCTCCTTTTACAATGCGAGAGGTCACGGTGTGCATGAAACAGGTGGTTTAACTTTTAAAATTTCCCATATGTTTTGTCGACGGTTTCCGGTAGAGTTTTTGATCCTCTTTCAGAATATCATAATTAAAAAATCTTTCATCGAGCCCTTTTCGAGAAAATGACAAAAATTCAAAATGGCGGACAATGAAGTCACAACCCATTTGAAATAAAAGCATATAAAACCAATGTTGATACCCAAATTGGATCATATAGAACAAGAATTTCATACTGATGATCAGTTGTAATCTCTACAACAAAGCTACTTGCAATAAGCAACTACCAACAACAAATAGCAAGACTGCTAAGAACAAGAACATGTAGACCTACATGTACCACTCAGAGGTGTCGACCATTGTAGGCCCTTACCGCGGCCAACAGTTGGTCGACATATCTGGGATTTTCAAAAGTTTTTCTTTTGTAATTCGACCAGAACGAGTCAACGTCGGCTTGAAGCGCTTCGCTGACTTGCTCGCTGTATTTGCCGAGGCCTTCACGTTTCATCTCACAAAACTGGGGAACATGATGCAATATGCAATGCAGCTTTGGTGATATTCTTGCATTCAGGGCAACGAGGTCACCACGGAACTTTTCAATATACAACATGTAATTTGCATCAACATGCTTCCCGAAACAGCTCGTGACGACTGAATCTGCGTGCGCTGTTGCCGTTGAAAGTGCCGCCGTGGTATGCATCTTTCTGAACAAGAGATGAGCTAAGCCACTGGCTTGCAATGGTCGGATTCGTTTCCTCAAGAATTTGAAACAATTTTGTTACAGAGCCAATCAGAAGGTGTAACTCAGGAGGAAGCATTTTCGCTATGATGCGGTCGTTGCTGCTTCCTCGAACAATCGCTGGGTGAATCGCATTTCCATACTTTTTGGATTGGGATTTTGATTCTGAAGAGTCATAGTATCGCCAAAATAGACTAAGAAGCTTGCTCCACGTTCTGCTTTGCCCGACATTCAGAAGATCATATTTGTTGGCATCGCACCAGGGGCACGGATGCGTGCTTCCGCAACTCATCAGTCCCAAGAGAATGTTACAGACTTTCAATGTCACAATGACATGATCAGATAATAAATTGTCCAAGTCCTCGTGCAGAGTTGCTTCAAATTTTCATAGTTCTCGGGCAGGTCTGGTGCAATCGCTATCATGAACATACTTTTCACCCCAGTACTTGAGTGACTTGGCCACGCAAATGATGGGGCAGCAGAATCTCTCTCAATGATTTGAAGATTGATCTTCAAAAATCTTTTTCCTGCATCGATACCAATCTTGACGAAATGATCACTCTCTATCTCGCGCTTCAATAGTATGTCATCAACGAAACTTTGAACATTTTTGCACAGAATAACAGGTCTTTTTTGCGCTGCTTTCTAGAATCAAAGAAATCTGCATTCATGGAAACAAAATGGTCATCAAAAATGTGATCATTGTACCTAAGTTTCTCGCGCACATATGGTTAGACGGAACTTCTTCTGTTAGACTGTCGGATAGTCTTCGCCAAGTTGGTTGCTTGCCTGCCACTTAGGTTCATGTTGCGTTGTATGTCCAACGTATTTTCGGATGAAAGCTGGTTTTTGGGTGAGTTCAAATCAATAGAGACGGATCCAGATCTCACTGTTTGCACATCAACTGCTCCAGATTTCGAGTGAAGTTTATGAACGATTGTGGAAGCAGAAAACGTCTCGGGATCATCAGGAGACTCGATCGACATCAAATCCGTCAGCTTTGCGAACTTCTTCATCTTTGAGCACACGTGAGGTTTTCCTCTACGCAACTGACAAAAGCAGCGTGCACAGAGCTTCAAATTTGCTGGAGATTTATCGTCATCACTCGTTGAAGGCCTTCCTGGGTGTGTTTTCCCGGCACGGCAATTTAGAATCCATCGACATTCTTGCTACATCACAGATTGTGCAGTCACAAAAACCATCAGCTGAACTTTGACGAGTTTTTGGTGGAAAGCGAATTTTGTCATGGTCATATAAAGGTAAATTTTCAAAATTCATCGATGAAGCCTTTTTACGACATGATGAGCAGATGACATTCGGCAGTATGTTACTGAATCTGTCGAAGCTGGGAAGAACATTTGTCTTAATTAAATTTTCAACGTTCTCAGAAACACCTCGCAAATCATTACATTTGGAAAAGCAAATAACGCAAATAGCCTTCAAAGAGTCAGAGTGGTTTCTGATAGTCTTGGGCATGATATCATGTCAATGAAAGACGCAAATCACAAGTTGAAAGTAAACTCGAACAGTGAATGCCGGTGAATCGTAGCGCTGCTACGTTCGACTGTCATTTAATGAAAATTAATCGATTCGCGAGGAGCAGCAGCACACCTGCACCTGCATGAAGCGTGTGCAGCATTCATACAAAGTTGATGCAGTCAAGTGATCGCTAATAACCAAAAGAAGCGTTGTTAGTTAGGAATCAATGGAATTGGTTCTTGTCTGACTCAATGCTGTCACGGCAGTTTTGCTGATATAGCAGTTTTGCAAGATGTTGATATCGCATCTACAGTAGGCTACAATTTGGTAGCTTCAAGTTGTTTTGGCTTCTTGTTAACTCTTCAAAGTCAATAACACGATGAAATGCAAATGAAAAATAGCACAACGAATTTGTTCACGTTCCTATCATAGATGTAAGCACTCTCCTTCAAGATTTGCGAACCGCCATTTTGAATTTTTGTCATTTTCTCGAAAAGGGCTCGATGAAATATTTTTTAATTATGATATTCTTTAAGAGGATCAAAAACTCTACCGGAATCTGTCGACAAAACATATGGAAATTTTTTTAACACGCCTCGAGACACAAGTTTCGGTTTCATCGTCCGCCATTTTGAATTTTTGTCATTTTCTCGAAAAGGGCTCGATGAAAGATTTTTTAATTATGATATTCTGAAAGAGGATCAAAAACTCTACCGGAAACCGTCGACAAAACATATGGGAAATTTTAAAAGTTAAACCACCTGTTCAGGCACAGCGTGAGGTGTGAGATGTTTCGGATCAGATATCTTTTAAACATAGAAATACTGTTTGTCTGCAAATGAATTTAAATTATCTTTTCAATTGAATGATTTTTCAGTGGTTTGAAGGTCGAAATCCATTGTTGAAAGTTATCCATTTATTCTGCATTTCATCATTTATCTCATTAAGCCAAGAGCAGCACACATTCTAAAATCGCATTTCCACAAAGCTTTGATATTTATTTCAGATAAAGTTACCGATGATCTGTTGAGGGATCTACAGAAGATGCATTTGAAGTTGTTATCAGAGGTCAAGAGCCTAGAAAAATGGAAAGTTGCAGCCTATTATAATTTATCAACTCTTGTGTCGGAGAAGAAGGAATTGCAGAGGACAGTTGATCGTCTGCAGACATCTCTGACTGCTGAGGAGAGTAAGCGGAAAGATCTTGAAGAGAACAGAATGAATCTGCAGACAAGAGTTGATCGTCTGCAAACATCTCTGACTGCTGAGGAAGGAAAACGGAAAGAAAGTGAAGAGAACAGAAAGAATCTGCAGAGAACAGTTGGTCGTCTGCAGACATCTCTGACTGCTGAGGAAGGAAAACGGAAAGAAATTGAAGAGAACAGAAAGAATCTGCAGAGAACAGTTGATCGTCTGCAGACATCTCTGACTGCTGAGGAAGGAAAACGGAAAGAAATTGAAGAGAACAGAAAGAATCTTGAAGAGAACAGTTGATCGTCTGCAGACATCTCTGACTGCTGAGGAAGGAAAACGGAAGGAAAGTGAAGAGAACAGAAAGAATCTGCAAACAAGAGTTGATCGTCTGCAGACATCTCTGACTGCAGAGGAAGGAAAACGGAATGAAAGTGAAGAGAACAGAAAGAATCTGCAAACAAGAGTTGATCGTCTGCAGACATCTCTGACTGCAGAGGAAGGAAAACGGAAGGAAAGTGAAGAGAACTGCAAGATTCTGCAAAGAACGCTGGAGCGTCAACAAAGTAAGTGTTGATTTACTTGCATCTTCTTCTATCAAATTCTCGGGTGCATTGGCACACTTGAAAACCTAAAATCAAAACATTTTCTTTATTTCTTGAAATTACTACAGGGTGGGTGAAAAGCGCTCTCCACAGCCAAATCGTTTGAATTCAACGTAATTTAACGGATTTATTGTGTTAGATGGATGTTTGTTCGATGGAGAGAAAGACGTGTAATTGTCACAGTTAAGTTTTTAACTTTTCCAACGATGCAGAGATTTTCCAATCACAGTGCAAAGTTTTGAGAAGTCGGTTTTTTCAACGTGGGATTGTTGACAATTCTTGTCATTCTAGACTGAAACGTGCTCGATTTCCTGCTTTGAGAAGTTACTAAACTATGGAGAGAAAAACAAGTTCACAAAAACTGTGACATAAAATGGATGTTTCAATTACATAAATTGTACTATAATATACAAATATCAAGAGATATGATAGCTTGTTGAAAATCGAATCATACAAAAGATTCAGCATTATGACTGTTTATGAGAGATTAGTTGATCTGCAATCCATTCCTTTGACTCTAGGTGTACATGCCTGCGTTTTGGGAGGTTCTGTTTGACCTATACACCATCATGACCTTTTTATATTGCTGCGGTGGCCAAAATGATGACTGCCTTACTATTCTCAGTTGCTGTTGATTCTAAGTATCATTTTGTAAGAAATTTAACTCCACCAAATTGCAAAACAAATATAAGTTGTTTATCAAGAAACTGCGATGAAACTGAGATGAAAATGCGTGACCAGTATCTGCACAATGTGCACCCTCTATCTACAGAAGCAGATAAAGTGGCAAGATCAAGTAATCTTCCATTTAATGCAAAATTTCAAGAAATTTTAACATTTGAAATGCAGCAATCGATCATTTTCCGTGTCGAATCAAAAATCTAAAATGGAAAATGAAGATATAAATTACGAAAATGAATTCTTCCATTCTTCCTTTGTCTGTAGTTGTTCGTGATCAAAATGTGTTGAAGAAGTTATCACCAACAAATAACTCTCCAAATATTTGATATTGTACCATCCTTATTAAATGTGGGAATTTACTTAACCTCCGCTTTGCGAAGATTTGTACAGGAGAAACGTTGGATAAATTGCAAGATTCCCGCAGACAGACATGAAAGAGCGGTTGCAACCGGAAAGATATTTTCATCAATCTTCTTTCGTGTTCCAAAAGCAAAGCTCATTTGTAGAAGAGCAGTTTTAGTTTACAAATTCATGAATTTGACTGCGAATGCGGAAGTAAATTGATTGAGAAAACGTGAAATGTTCAGAATTGAGAAAGATTTTGGAAAAGATTCATTGAGTTGAGCTTCATGTATCTTTTCTTTACCACTGCAAACTGAACACTTCTTATTTTGATATGATTATCATTTCATGAAATTTGATTCTCTTGTTCGAAATGTTTGCGAATTTGTTTTCATTTTTACAGACATCAAGAAGGAAGATTTCGGTGTCCAGCATCCTCCTCCTCCAAGACCTGTGGCCACCAGTAAGTTCGAAGTTGTGCTGAAATTCTGATCAATAACATTGAAGTCAATAAAGAAAAAGGAATGTTCGCATTTCTAACTTTAAATTTCATTGAAAGTGATGGTTCCAGGGATTGCTCTGATTATCCTAGCCGTCTTCACTCATACACGAAGACATCGAGAAATCATAAAAATTGTACCAACGGGGAAAGCCTGGTGCCGGTCAAACTAGCTAGGCCTACGTACACCGGAAGTTCATGCAGGCTGTTGGTCTTCCCTTCTGTTTCCTTTTCTCCTTCTTTTTCCACTTCTCCTTCTGCTTCCTCTTCTCGTTCGACACGACTTGATCGCTGCGCTGTAATTAGCTTGTGAGTTGGATTCTCACTGGAAGCGGTTGAGGACGTCTGTTGCTAAGCATGAGTCAGTCGAAGCAGCACGTGCTGCATGTTTTTCAAATGACGCGTGACTGTGAGCAGCCGGGCTCCTGAAAACATTTAAATCAAGTCCGGAATCAGAGCCCGAGCTTCCATGTTTTCAATTTTCCATCCCGGGTAGTCCACTGCGAGATTTCGTCCTCATTATTCTTGGCCTGTAGTTCTCAAAGTCTTTGGAAATCATCTGCTTGGATGCATTTGTATGACCTGACCTTGAGTAGCGAATTTAGACGTCTACATTGTTGTGAATTTGGTCTGCATAAGATATATGGATGCAGTAATTACGGACGCAGCGATAAAATGGGAAGTTACAGGCACTATTCACTTGTAAAATTTCAACACTGATTTCTGAAAATTCAGACACAAATGATTGGATCTACTGGAAATGTGTGCATTCCAAGGTTCAGGATTTGATTAAAGTAAAGGAGTAATTGATGGAAGTTCCCAGTCGCAAGTGAGATCCGAAAGACTTTTTCTACAAGTCTGAGGATGAAGCCAAGTCCTTATCATGAAGCTACATATTTTGACAGAACAAGGCGGAAGTTACATGTCAAATCAACATGAACAATCTAACCCAGAATCCAACGTCAAGATGTCAGTCGAAATAGATTCAGTTAGAAAGCGTGGCAGACCATAATTGTCTCAGAAAGATACAGACACTTTAATTTGACTGCTTATTTCTTCATGCTTGCCAAGATGTCAGTGTATCTTTCAATATCCGTGTAAAATGATGTGACTGTTAGAATCATTTTTTGATCGGCGCTTCTTATTCGTCAACAGCAGTTTGCTAAGTAAGTCATATATAAAACATTGAACCTTGAGTGCTTTTGACCAATTGTACAAAGAAGCGCTTAATACTGTAGCTGTTCGTAAAGTACATCATACCTTTGTAAAAGTTCAATTGAAGCACAGCAACACCAAGATAACAGTGACGTAGGCAGGGGGAAAGTTCAAACTTAATGTATGGACTCACTATGAAATCAAACAATACTGAATTACAAAGCTGTCAGCCCAATGCATCGTCACGATTCCTCCATTTTATTCAAATCCTAGGATGGAGGTCCTCCAAAGTCCAAACAGTTTTACCATTTTTCCGCTCCATCTGTCAACTGGAGCTGTGCAAGGGGGTGAATCTAGTTGAAGGCGGTTCACCTCATTTGTCTAAAGTACGCTTCGCTCCACTTGTCTAGATACTGAAACTAGTGGAACAGTTCTGGAGGCTCTCTTATCAGCTGCATTTGTCGATTGAAGGGCTCCGCTTGTTGACTAGTTATTGTGATATTATAAAGCGAACTAAAGTCGATGTTTTAGAAAATCTTACAGGTGGTTGATGATATCAGATACTAAAAATATTCGTTGAATTTTTTGCAGCCTCTATTATGTTCTGCATTATTAAACCTTTCGCTTCAAGAATGTTTCAGTATCTGACTTTTAGATGCATTACGGATATGCATAGACTAACGCATTACTGTGCTTCACTCTCGGAACCTTGGTCATAAAGATAAATTTATCACACTTTCTTGAGATTTTGATTTTACCATGTAGTGATAATCATTCTTATTAATTGATTTTCTGAGAATTAAACCTCGTGTGAATGCACATGTATAGTAAAGAACTGCAACACTTAACCCGGAAAGAGATACATAAATATTGATCTGTCTGCACGCTAATTGCTAAAAATTATTGCGTGGTGAAGAGAAATTTTTGATTATGTCAAGGACAACAAAGGTGTGATGAATTTGTCACATTTGATTTTGACTAGCACACGACTAGCACATTTCAAGAGCTTTAGTTATTGTTCAGACAGAGGGTAGCCAATGGTGCATTTTCTTGATCAGCTGGATAAAAAGTTTGTTGGAAATATAGTTAGATTGATTTATGTTTTGTAATTTCATTGATCCATTTTGAAAATGTGCATAGAATTATGATAAAATTGGTTTACACATGATTCAATTGAAACACAAAGAATGTATATTTCATTAAAGTCCATATTAAGATAAAAACATTGATAAATAGGGAAAACGAAGACATTTATTAAGGTGATAAATTCATCACTGCTTCTTAGTTCTAAAATGTACCAGACCTTGGTAGTTCGAGGGTTCAATACTCTAACCCCTGCCGATTCACCATAAAACATAGCAAGGTTGGGCCAAAACTTGAGTCAAATCCAAAAACCCAAGCTCAAGTTTCAATAAATGAGAGAATCAAGTAAACAAAGTACATTCTTTGCATTTTGTGCTCGCATAAAGATTCTTCTATATGCCAAAATTCTTCGTATTAGTGTCGTATTAGTGAGAAACGGTATATTCATTGCAAGAACTGTAATTAGCAGTCTAAGTACTAAGTAAGCACGTACACGTATTACGTCATAAGGCTTTCCTTCAATTTAACCTATTGATGGACCTATACTGACTATTTGAAGATTTTTATTTAATGATGATTGAATCATACATTGGTCATGACAAAGTAATTGCTTTCATCTTATCATTCAGAAATATAAACAGACTTAGTGACTGCGTAGTGAGTACATGGTTAAAACATGTTTAGAATACAAAGTTGGAATGAATTCATTTTCAGATAAATGACGACTGTCGCAGACATAAGATAGCTGGTGGGAAGATATCTGTGAAGATATGCATATAAAATATATGAAATATATAAAAATTCAATATGCACAAATGCAACAAAATACATGTAAGCTTACTGCAAACAATATGTACGAACTTTCAATGCGCGGTTTTGTGAAGCCCAAAATGAAATAAGATAATAACATCAAGAATTTCTTATTTCAAATATTCTGTGAATTGAGTGGAATTTTGACAACAAAATCGGAACTTCATGCTCTTATCAAAGTCGCCCTTTTGATGTTGAAAGGAAGATCGGGGCAATTGAAAGAACATGGTCTGCTTGCATGTTATGTTGACTGTTTAGACCTCAAGAACTTATGGCTATGTCAACTGCTGAACATTGACAAACATTGTTAGACAATGACTTATGAAGACATGTACATGCAGTGATTTTATAATAAAACTCGTAAAAGCATCTTAAGTGACAAATTTAGGTGCGGTATTCATATAGCGTAGCTTTATGCTAATAGCTCAATACGTGTAACTGTAGCACACCGCAACGTATTGCAAGGGCACCTACATTTTAAAGAATCTCAATTGAAAGATTCTAATCGCCTATCTCCTATAATCCTTAACAAACGTTAGTTCGGGCGCGATGAGAGCGCCTATCTCCTAAAATCCTAATGATGGCATTAGCTGCGATGTGAATTGGGCTACAACCTGAATTTAGATGCCTATAGCATTTGTTCAGATGTGAAGACAGCGGACAGCATCTCCCTTCTATATGGCGTTAGTTTAGATATGAAAGGGGTACCCAGCAACACCTCTAATATCCTTTACATAACGTTGTCTCAGAAGAAGACTTTTATTCAGGATTTCAAATATTTCAGATATAGAAAGGACACCACCAGCATCTACTACAGTTCTTTGTATTTCGTTAGTTCAGATGTAAAGAAGCGCCCATGTCCTATGATTTTCTCTAGTATAAGCTCTGACAAAAGAGCTGTTGCATCCTCTTCATTTGTGAGAAGCGCTGCCAGCTTCGTCAAACCCTCAAAGATTGGGCAGGGATGACATCCACCTTCGCCCCTCATAGGATGATTCGATTCAGCACATAATTCTTTTGAGGAATTACTGTGCACAGATGAAATACAACTTAGCAGGGCCTATGGATAGCGGAGTATACGTATAAGGATTGAATGAAATTCTGGGATTGTCAAAACATTTCCTCTTGAGTATATTTACAGGGGGACAAGCCCTGCCGTCTGGCATCGGCACCTAAGCCTATATTTTCCTTAGCTCCAACACTCCCTCTTTGAAAATCCTACCCACGTCCCTGGAACATAATCGCATCATAGTTAACCCGATCCGATATGCATACCTGACATTATTTTTGGAAAATGAAGTCTCTAATTCAAAATATGACGTCTGGTTGGATGTCCAATATATACTGCATGTGTTTGACATTCTTCTAGTGTTTTGTAACTTTGGCCTGACGACGTGTACCTGATAAGGAACAAAATGCCGCCTATTATCTAAATTTATTTTCTCTTCTTCGAATAAAACGTCGGATTCGAGAAGCACATTTTTCGGAACTGAATCCCAGCGTGCTTCAAAACTTGCAACGTTTTATGAGCTGATGTGTCTCAGAAGTCTCCAATGTTGGATAATGTCTGTATATGAAGTTCATTGTCTAATAAAGTTGTTTATCTGCTTTCATGTATTGTAGCTTCACTAAAGCTTCAATTAGGGAAAAAGTTTGGTTTGATTCATTTTCAAGTTTTCAACTATTCAAACTATTTGATAACATGCTCGCAGCCATATTTGCAGCATTATTTTTCAATTAGTAGATTTTTAACTTTGTGGCAATAAAACAAGCTCTTTTACTGATATTTCAGGAAGACTACATAATGCAGCCTGTCGGTCGAAGTACGTCGACAAATTTTGATGGTCTATTGAGGGTTAAAGAGACAATAATGTTGATCTGAGTGATGATTATCTTTTCAGGCACAGCTAAAACCGAAAAGAAAAACCACACTGATCAGAATTCACGAAACATTACTTGAAGCGAAGAAAATAGAGGGGAAAGGAGACAGTGGGGCAACCCACCGCAGCTATGAGGTTAATGGCTTGTTTTATCAAAAATTATTATTTTATTTATATAAGTAAATAAGTAATATAGTATATAAGTATATAAGCATATAGTAATAGGTATATAAGTACAAATAATAAGCAATTTTCGCAACCATCTTTAATTCATCTTGTTTTATAGTTCATCTTTGTGTTGGATTTCTATGGTTAGAATCTCATTGATCTATGCGGTTGTACTTCAGCTCACAAGTGAATTAGTTCAATTTTCCTAGGCATGATTTACTAAATTGAGTTGTATTCTTTATCTGAATAATGCTGTGAACCCATTTACATGTATATCTACAAGTTGATTAAGATCATTGGTTCTGTGATTTTACTCACGAAGGAATATTCAGAATTGTTTTAATCAATCACACTGATACATATCACAGCTTTTATCAGTCCGAAATCTTTATGAAACGCAACTTACATCAATCAATAATTTTCACTGAAACATTTTCAGTCGCAAATTGATAATTATGGACAAATGCAGCAAACATCATGCACAGATTGTATACATGTCTTGTTTCAGGCTCAACTGCTTACTGCTATTGAATAATCAGTAGCACAGTCATAGTGCAAACTTGTGTCCTGGATGATAATTTATGCAATAATGTGACCTGTTGACTAAGAAATGTTTTGACAACTTGAACAATGAGAAACAAAATCATTGAAAAACTAAATTTTGTAGACAAAGTCTCTGCAGACAAGATCCTCCTTCACAGTACAATCTGAAAGACAATTCTATTCAGTCTTCTCATGAGGAGACTCCGTTTTTGAAAGATTTTCTTCTAACAAATGAATTGCAGAAAGAAAACATCAATAAGAGAAGCATTGAATGGGAGCAGCAGCTGTGTCAATTCTCTGATGAAATTTCCTGAAAAATCATTCAATGAACAGAACGGAATCTTCAACTGAATGTCATTTTCCTTCCAAAACAACTTGTTTGCGTCAAATTCATTCATTTCCTCTTCTTTGCAGTTCCTTTTTGTCTGTTGGACATGACGGGCGAAGGAAGGAGGAGATCAGCTTTCTTCGACTTCAAATTGCCGATTCCGCCGACGGTCGGCGAAGTCAGAAGAGCTGCGGCTGAGGCGTTCCGACGCCGTCCAGAGAGGACAGAGATTCGGCAAGTGACAGCCAAAGTCGGCGGGAATGTCTGGTTCCAGGTGGTTAAGAAAGGAAGGAAGAAAGGTTTCTGGACTTCAGCCGATGGTAAAGAAGAAGTCCGCGAGGAGCAGGTGGAGGAGAAGGATAGGAAATTTGAAGTCCTGGAGGACGACGACAAGACGATGATTCTTCCTCCAGGACGCTGTCTGGTCCTCGTCATCTTCTCCCGTTGAGGAATGAAAGCCTCCCAATTCCCATTCATTTGATTTCTTGATTGACGTCTTCCGGAATTCATTTACATTTCGTAAAGTTTTGGTTTTATTGATTGTCTTTGATTATTGAAATAATTTCCTCATCTTTCATCCAATCAAAACACTCTCTGATTCCTGTATGTTTTTCATCGTGAATAATCTGCTGATGAATGCATTAAGAAAATCATTTTCCCAAAGAGAAATTTCCTTTCTGTTGTAGAGTTTATAGAAGTGTTCCTTTCCTCTAAGGAAAACGTCAGTCACTCACATCTACTTGTTTTCAGAGTTCAGTAGTACAAATGATGACGGTAAACAATCCGTGTGCTTCGAATTCTCTGCATCATCGTGACTCTACAATCCGCATTCGTTATTGTGATGTCTCCTGTGTTTCATCAATTGATGTGAACTGTGTTTCCTGTGTGTCAGTGCCTGTCTATTCATGTCATTAAAGCGTTATTTGTGGACATCTGATCGAGTTATCGCATTAACGTTTTCCATTTACACACTAGCTGCTGGAAAGTGTTGGATATGCTGAAAACTGCTTATTCTCAAGTCCTGTGCAGCTGATTTATATACAGAAATAAGCAAAAATAGATAATCGGAGGTTCAAATTCAGCGAACTAAAGTTTGCAAGTCTTTTACTTCAATATTTCTGTAATTATAAGTTCATAATTAGTGAAAACAAACAGAAAAATGCTAATAAGTTGAACCGTCGCCAATCCTAAAACAAGACGTGATGAAATAGGTGGTGCAGTTTCAAAGAGATATTTTATTTTATTGCCGTGATAGAATGCTGCACTCAAGAAATTAAGAAGAAAATTATTCTCAACCTTTGCCAAGTATTCTACACTTGCCTAAAGCTGCAAACTCCATAAAAAGCAGCCTCTCTGGAGTAATAGATAGTAGGGTTGCGCGCTAGTCGCACCTGCGTGCACCGGTGCACCGGGCAAGATGACCGCTGCAACTAACGGTGCACCGAACATTTTATAAGTTACACTGACGGACTGAAGTGTATCCAAAATTTAGTTTCTTTTTCGCTCTAGTCTGATAGTAAATAAAGACTTCAAGATCTTGAAGGTAGGGTATCTATCTTCTGTTAAAAATGTTCAGAATTTAATGCCAATTTGATAAAGCACGAACAAAATTCAGCAAACTTATTAGGCTTCTTTCAATTTCATTTTCCCAATACTTGCAAGTGACTCTCATCATACTTAGCCGCAACCAGAAAATGGCAAAAAGTTGCATTGACTAAATTACTAAGTCAGTGGCAGACGAAACGTCCGTGTTTTAATTATTTCTTTTGAAATACATGTGCAAAGTGTTGGATATGTTAAAAATTTCTTATTAGTCCCGCAGTCATCGAGTTTCTGCAGGGAACGAGGCCGAAATTGATAGAATGATGTGCACCTCATGCCCACTGCGAATCTGCACGTCTGTCGAGATCTGTTTAACCCTTTGACAGCGATAAGAAATTGCTAAGTAATTTTAATATTTTTTTTCTCTGATATGAATGAGAAGTGACTAAGATAACATATTTTTAACTTAAATATTTCAATTTTTCAATACTGTCCGAAATCTGGGATGGGTCACAGGTGACCCAATCGCCGGTAAAGGTAAAAGTAATCGAAATATGTGAAATTCTAAATTTAGGCTGTATGTACTTTATTATGATTAAATTACTATCTGTATATTGTTTATGATGATAAGTAGGTATTAGAATAAACACTATTCATTGAAAAAAGTTAGATAAAAGTTCGTTTTTCATGTACGTGCATATAAACTTCAGCATATAATTCATTTACAGATTATTATGAAACATTTGGAAACAATTTCGTTCCTTGAGCAAACAAAGAGGTACACTGCACGTTACACATGAGACAAAGGTTTTTCTGTCTTGTTTCGCCTTTGCGCAACGAGCACAACGCTTCCTATCACCAAACGTAGGAAGATGTGCTATTTCACCAGATGAAGGAATTGATGTAAATTTCCTTTTAGTTGCCTTTGATTTGGAAGAAGCCCTTTGACGGCTTGAGTATTGAGCAATCAAACCTTCAGCAACACTAAGTTTGAAATTTTTGAGATCAATGTTGTCTGATGTGAATTTCCTGAAAACTATATGAGAATTGACACAAGCGATGTCAATCAAATCAAAGAAAATGCGCAGGTAGAACCTGTATTTTGATCTTCTGTCCAATTGATAAGTGGTCTTCAATTGGTCTGCAAGGTCCACACCTCCCATTCCACTATTGTATTGCTTGATTACCAGTGGGCAATTTATTGCAGTCTTTCCGCTTGTTCCTTTCTGTCGCCTATACACAGAACTTACTTCGTCGGCTCCATCGACATTGTTTGCCAGAACTACGACCGACCTGAAATCAGAGAGTTGATAAAACTATCATTGCAATTTACATACATTTATACTTCTACACAAACGTAGTTTCAAAGAGTTCTAAACAATCTAACAATCTTACCTAAGCCTGTACCTTTTATCTCAATATAGCCTATTCGTAGTTAGGCTTCTAGAACACTCCTTACGGATTAGATAAAGTAATTTCTTATAACGCTTACAATGATTTTTAAGTTCGGATGAAAAATGAATACATAAGAAACATTATGATCAGAATTATGAATATGTCAAGCAGCCGATTCATCAGAACGAACCTGTTATCCCATCCATTTGCAACAAAGAATTTGATTCGAAAATTTGAAATCGATATCGCCTCGCTTCATGCATTTGTCCTCCTGAAAAGGTCAATTCAGTTATAACAGTAACACAGTTGAACATTATTTTTAAATGTTCAAAATCCATTCCTTTTACTATATTTGATAGATCGTCGAAAATTATGTTTGATATCTATAGATATTAGATCGAAGTTCATAAACATACAAATATGAGAAATCAAAAATATATCGAAAATCTGGCGCCACTTGACTACATGCGGAAATTTCTGTATACTTATAAAAAATATATACGTGCACCGCTACTAAATCTGAAGAATGACTAAAACTTGCCCCAACATATTGCTGAGGTTATAATATTGTTAAGAGCATTAACCTTCAGTTTGCAGGAGCTTAAAAATTAATAGGCTTGAAAATTTAAGTAATCATGGTAATTTACTTAAAATTCTAAGACATTAAAAAATAGTTGCAACTTCACTTACTTTTAGACGGCGTGGCATGTTCTTTCTGTTTACTCTTGCAGTCCCCATAGCATAAATCCCATTTTCAAATAATTGCTTGATCAACCTTGGACTTGTGAAGAAGTTGTCGAAAAAAACTTGACAGTAAGAACCGTTGAGTTTCTCACATAATTGTAGAACCACACTTTCGCCTAAGTTGTATTCTTGCGTTGCAGTTTTGCGACCAAGATAAATATCAAATTGATACACGTATCCAGTTTTGCTGCAGCATCTAAACCACATCTTAAAACCCCACTTGATGGGTTTTGACTTAATATACTGTTTCATAGACGATTTACCTTCAAATTTTATCATATGTTCGTCGACGCTTTGCGAATCAGAGTTCTCAAGCGATGCTTGGAAAGCGCAATTTAAATGATTAATTACGAATCTAACTTTAGCCGCTTTATCACTTGTCGAATTATCCTCCTGCGTATTATCAGAAAAATGTAAATTCTGTAGAATTAGTTTGAATCTGTCTCGTGGCATGGCACACTTCACACCATCATTTCCCATGTAAGTGGCTGTTGACCAATAATCATCAATTGATGGCAATTTATTAATTGACATAACATAGTTCAAACCAATAAAAGCTGACATTTCTTCTGCGTTTGTCATGAACGCTCGACCACGTTGCTGAGCATATAAGTTCGTCTATTCAACAATATGAGAAATAAGAACTTGCCAATTTGTCACTGTCTTGAAAGTATCCAAAGTTGGCGAGTCGACACTTAGATTGCATAAAACCTCTCCAACTAAATTGCATTCTTTTCGATCTATGGGAAGTTCTTTATTTCTCCAAGTCCAGTCAGGTTCTTCTACAGGTGCCTTTTCTTTCTTGTTAGCATCACCTTCACCATGAATCGTTGCTGCTGATATAAGGGGGAAAGACGTAGTTGGCTCTTCAGCTGAAATGTCTCGTTCTTCTGATTCGGGGCATATGAACTCCGTATCGGAATCATTCATCAAGTTTTCAATGTCTTCTTCGTCGTCGCTGTTTACTGACTCGAGTAGCGCGTATATTTGATCAGAATTCATTTGAGTTATATTGAAATATCGCTTTCGTGATGAACTGTTGGTGGCCATAACGAAGCAAAATAGAAACACTCACAGAGACGGCAGAATCAACGATACTCCTACACTTTACAGTTGTCGAAACTGGTGATGCTACTCTCTTTGTACTTTTATCGAATCAGCGTTCAGCTATCAGTCACACAATCTGTCTGTGAGGCTCACATGAAACATACACAATACGTGTATTGAAGCGTCATACTCTGCATACTCCCGTACCACTACGCAGAATCTTTCAGCGAATCAGCATTCATGCACTAGACCATGGATATCCATGCTCAGACAAGAAGTCCATGAAGCTCACGTGAGACCCATATCAACATAGCGATTTTCTTACAAATAACCTACATGAACACAAGCGATATAATCTGCTATTTGAATGCTAACCGATAACCAATGTTCAGAGGATTTCAAATGTAATATTCACAACAGATTTCCCATCAATATGATAAATGACGAAAAAAAAAATTGAAATTTTTACCCTTACCGACGATTGGGTCACCAGAGACCCAAACAGCAATTTCATCAGTTCTTGAGTAAAAAAAATAAGAAATCGAAACTCGGTTTTCAGATGTTATTTATGACTAGTCTAACAATTCATGCAACCCTGATTTGCTTTATCACTGTGCTTGGTTTCGTCTAGGGGACGGCAAATGTGTTGAATTTTTTTTTTCAAATTTAACTGTATTCAAATCATTAAGAAGAGAACACAAATATATATGCAATCAGTCCATATCCCATGAAAGTATTATTTTACGATATATATTGTATAAAGAAGGTGAGAAAAATGACATCAATATACGTCACCCCACATATATAACCATTCAAAAACTTGGGTCACCAGAGCCCAATCGCCGTCAAAGGGTTAAAGAAAACACATTTTTATCCAATGGGACGAAGATTACAGTTTTTGGCAAAAATTGGCCAAAAGTTTGGCAAGAAAGTTTCTACGTTTCTAATGCTAAACCTGAAGTCATTATTTTTGACATGGAATGTCGTCAGGTCATTTCCAATGATGTGCATGTATTATAATCATGCTTGTGATCTGCTGTATCCGAGAATGTGGTTCAATGTGGACTACATTCCTCAGAATGCTTGCGTTTGCCGACATTAGGAGGCTTTCGATTCATAGACAGGGGTACATGCCTAAATCCATTTTATATAACAACATTTTGGGCAATTTTTGTCTTTTCAACTTTGCAACTTCGTTTTCTTTGAAAATTTGATTTTATAGTCAAAATTTTCAGGAAGAAAACTTTGTTAGATTGATATGAATTCAATGCGGCGCAAAAAAGAAAAATCAGCATTCTGTTGATCGTTTCTATTGCCACGAGGCCTTTCGCGACTCTCATCGGGTGGCTACAGTCGGTAGGGAAACAAACAAAAATGAGAAGATGGTATTTATACACAAATGAATGAATGATGATGAGTTGCTTAACGCCATGGAAGGATTAATGGTTTAATGGTTAATGGTTTTTCCTGCTGTGGAGCCAAGGATCCTCTGCACCAGCCAGTGCGCTCTATCAGGGACCCCTTGCCACTCGAATGTGTGTCCGATGTTATTTACCAATTTCAATGCAACTGCGGAAGCAGTTACATCGGACGCACAGAACGGTGGCTGGGGACCAGGATGAGAGAGCATCAGCCAGCCTGGTTGATGGACGGTCGCAGCAGACGACCTCGCAGTAGCACTGAACCAGCAAGTGCGGTGACCAAGCACGCTTGTGAGTGTCGTTTGTTTGATGTGGCGAACCAGAGAATTGCGTTCTTCAACGTCATAGCTCGGACAAGACGACCTCTATTGTTACCCTATCTGGAAGCGTTGTACATTACGTCACTCAAGCCTGTATTGTGCGTCCAAAAAGAAATGACTATCACGCTTGCCCTTCGATGGCGTTAAGCGACTCACTCATTATCATCTAATCATTTGTGTATAAATACCATCTTCTCATTTTTGTTTGTTTCCCTACCGACTGTAGCCACCCGATGAGAGTCGACGAATGGCCTCGTGGCAATAGAAACGATCAACAGAATGCTGATTTTTTTGCGCCGCATTTCTTTCTAACGGAATTCGAGAAAAGCAATGTTTCAATGATATGAATTCATCACGATCGAAAAGAGGAGATCCCAAGGATTAAGATGAAAAAATGATGAAAATCGGTTCAGAACTAAGGATTTTACAGACGGAAGACACGTTTTTTGACAAATGCTGTTATATAAAATGAATTTACCCACATGAACATCATAGGAAATGACCAGAAGACTTTCTATGTAAAAAAATATGACTCTGGGCTTAGCACATTTCGTTTAATCAGAGAAAACATAGAAAATCTCCTTTTTGACAAAAACTGCAATCTGCGTCTCATTGGATTAATATGTGTTCTCTTTGATCATGTCTGACAGGAGGAGGAACTCACTAGAACTCCGCAGACGCGCAAATTCGTAGTAGTCATTGAGTGTACATCATTCCGTGGAATTCTCATTTTCGGTCCCGTTCCCTGCAGAAACTCAACGCTCTGGCTGCCGGAATATATTCTCAAGTCCTTTGTAGTTGATTTATATACAAAAATAAGCAAAAATAGATAATCGGAGGGTGAAATTCAGCGAATTATAGATGTGTGTAGGACAAAGGACGAAATGTATGTGACCAATTAGTGTTATTGACATTGTATTTCGTTATTTGTAATGGTTTTGCACCACCCCAATGTGCTGGTACCAGACTTGTAAGTGGACCGGGTAGCCCACGGGAGGCGGGCTTGGGCATGATATTTTGCAACTGACACGAGCCCGGGCTGCCCTGAAAATTCATCACTTCCATTTAGCCAACTTGCAACGAGCCATTAAATAATGGTTGCTTTCAAAATACTCATGGTCATAGCCAGAACTAGTCGCGAACAGTCAGAAAACATTTTTCATTGAGTTTAAATTCAAGTCTGAATTCTGACGAATCAGGACATTTACATCACTTTGAGAGGGCACGGTTAGTAAAAATGAGATCGTGAAAGTAAATTGAGGAGCGAATTGAGAAATCGAAAATCCTTGGAATAAATTGAGTTTGTGAGACCAGTGTGAAAAACATTTCAATGTGACGAATGTTTTTGATGCTACGTAATAAAGTAGACAGTTGAAGTTCACGTGTGTTCTCTAATTCTGCTGAATTACACTTCCTTGACCAGTCGTGTCTCGTGTGAGATAAAGGGAGACGAATATCTCCTTGTCAATCTCCGGCTTGCTGATGTTCGACTTTTCTGAAAACCAGGTGAATGAGGAATCCAACTCTAAATTACGCATCATTTTTGCAGAGTTTATGACAAAGATCTTGTGCAGTCACAAATTTATAGATCAAAAGTCAGATATTCATGAAATTAATCATGATGGTGTAACAAATACAGTATTATAAAGGCTTTTGTATGATATATGACAAAAACATTGACAAAGGGCCGAGCAGCTCGAGATGTGCGGGCCGGGCAGGTCCTGGGTCTGAACATTTCCGATGGAGAGGGCCATGGCCGGGCTTTGTCTGAACGGGCCCGGTCATTTACAAGTTTGGTTGGGACCCATGGGGAGATAACTGAATAAATAAATGTAATAATGTAACGTAATAATGTAACAAGATGCATAATTATACCGGGTGTCCATAAAGAGTGTGGAACCATGGGAATTTCAAAGAAAATGTGACTAATATCAAGAAATGTATTACAATATGAATAACTAGTAAAGCGGAAAACATCTTTTCGAATACTTACAATTTTACACGTGTTCAAAGTGTTCACCATGAACATCATGACACTTCTGAGATCGAACTGAAATTTTATACATTTTGCGTCACAGTTTCACATTTTGCACTTCCAGGATTCGTTCTTGCAAGTGAACTAAATCCCGCATTCTGATTTGGTATAAGGTTTCACTCTATTTACTGATTAAGGAGTTTTCTCTCTCTCCACTCTCAGAATGAAAACATCAATTAGCGGCAATTGTATTTCAACTCTCGATGGAGGCACCTGAATTACAAGGACTATGTATATTGACTGCATATTGCATAATATTATTTTATTTTTAATGTATTTGAATATAATATATATTGACTGGTGGGATCTAGGAGACTTTATTTCGTTTTCACTGACATTTCTGCTAACGTTTCAACCGATTCAATTTAGGATTTAAGCTGTGTTGTTCAGAAGAACTCACTTGGCTCTCCTTTTCCAATCAACAAATTTTGGTTTTTGGAGATCAAGTTACACAAAAAGATTCTCACGATTGGATGAGTTGCCCCTCGTGATGATTAGCAGAAATGAAAATCGCATCACTTAATTGAATATGGCGAATTAAATTAAAAGAGAGGCGGGTCATTCTCACGAAAATTTCGAATTTGAAAATAATTCATATTTTGCCACTATATTTTGCCGGAAGGCAAATAATGTAAAAATTCTTCAAATTCGATGCGTGCACAGCATATCATTTCCTATTTTTCTTACAAGATTTGCTGATGTTGATAGATAGCTCAATAGAATGTCAATACCGTCACGTACTAGGAGTCCCATTTAAACGGCATGATAACAAATAAAGTACGACTTTTTCATAGTAAACCATTTTCTGTCTCGCATAAGTTGAAATACATGTAGAAATGTAGTGGATGATATCAGTGATCCTGACTTTTTGAAAATGTGAAAAAATAACAAAATTCTCTATCTTTGACATCAAAAACTTCGTGTAAACATCTGAATATAATGACATTTTAAGGATAATTTTTCTTATGCAGCACCATTTTTGACGTGTTTTCAAAATGTAGACAATTACCTATAAAGAGATAATATATTTTGTGCTTCACATGAATAATTGATTCCCTGACAGCCGTGTGACGGTACTGACGCCCATGTAACGGAACTGACAGCCGTGTAGCCGTTATCATCAATAAGTACTAGCTAAATACTTAATACAATCTGTAATCTCCATGAATAATAGCGGTATATTACTATAGAAGCAGTATCACAGGATGTTCCCCAAATACCAGTGTATTGAAATGATAACAATTATTTTATCAAAAACAGAATATTCAATATTATTCATACGAAATTCAGTCATTGTCAAATTTTCCAATTTTAAGCGTCGCAAGACTAGGGAAAGTACTTACTGCAGCACAGATCACAAATAAAGTCATCTGAAATTTCACCGACACACTTGTTGTGTGCACATTCCTCACAGTTGGTACATCTTGGCATGTCCTCAATCGGCCGTGAAACAAGCAAAAAACGTATTTTAAAATGCGTTTTAAGTTTTGAAGGTATGAAACACCAAAGCAACGTGTCGCATAATACTTTTTATCAGAAAGAAGAGGTATGATGCGATTGCGAATCTGTATAATCTATTTCAGATTTCTAATCGTTAATATTGTAAATGAAGAGTCAATGATTGTAGCGCATTTTGGAATACGTTGTTTTGCCTATTCATAGTTTCTCAAAATGCCAATCAGATGAGACGTATTTTAAAAGTTAAAAGTTTTAAAAGTATTTTTATAGTTTCATTAGAAAAGATATTTCATCGGACCTCGATGAGATAATAATAATAAAGGCTTTAGATAGTTACAGGTTTTCCCGGACAAATTCATTTCTTCGTCATCCAACTTCAAGATACAGCATGCAGCTTCAATCAACGTCAAGCTACTTCAAAGAAGCGTCACAGATTTCTATGTTAGATCAAACAAGTTCAAGATACGCCACAAAACTTCGTGATAGCGCTCGCATGTTCGTGAAAAGCAAAGCAGGTTCAATTGTTAATCAATCAATTTCAATTATCAATAAATTCTATCACTTTTTGATAATCTGACATTGATAGCGTAAAATAAGTTCATGGAAACGATTGAGATCAAACAATGAACCAATTTCAGCCTATTATTTGCATAAATCATAGAACTACATGTATATAAGTTTGTGAAGCTATTACACTGTATCTGAACCCTGTGTGACTAGCCTACGTTGTAGCCTGACAACTGACATTATACCAATCATGAGCAGCACAGACGACACATGGAGTGATGCCACCACGAGTGCTTCTCGGAGTTTGTCCCACTCTCGTGGACCGAGGCCAGGTGTACCTCGTGGGCGTTACTCGAAGATCAGCATTGATTTAAAGCAGCGAGTTGTTGAAGCTCACGAAAATGGAGCTGATTGGAAGGCTGCCGCTGAAACACTCAACATAAAAGAGAGCACTGCAAGATCAATCATCCTAAGATATGAGGAAGAAGCCCTTGTGTACGTGGACGAGACCTGTTTCAACCTCTTCACAAGGAGAACAAGGGGCAGATCTCAAGTGGGTCGACCAGCTGTCCGACAGCTTCAATTCACACGTGGTCGGAATCTCAATCTGTGTTTGGCAGTTGCTGCGGATGTTGGCATCGTCTATTACGAAATTCGTCGAGGCACCAACACAAAAACAAGATTTCCGTAACTACATGGATAATTTGGATCGAGTGCTGGAATCACAAGCGGTGGAGAATTGTTTCGTGATCATGGACAACGCCCCCATCCACATCGACGCTTCCTCTTCTGTAGCAAACGTGCGGAAAATACCACCATACTCTCCGTTTCTCAATCCAATTGAAAACTGCTTTTCCACCATTAAGTTGCGGTTGAGAGAGAAGCTGCGCGAGGCAGCAACAGTGCGAAGGATTGCAGATGTTCCAACTCACACCTCTGTTTCAGAGCACCGCATTTCTGTTCTACAAGGCATTGTGGAAGAAATCCTACAAGACCAAACAATTTCTGGTGTGAAGGTAGCACGCATGCAGAATCACATTATTACTTACTTGGACAGGTGCCTAAATTGTCGCGACATTGTTGTTTGATTATGAAAATAGTGCTCCTTTTCTGACTCTGTGTTCTGAATGCGAATTTCACGGGTTTTCATTGTACGAATTTAGTGGGTTTTCATTGATATCTTATATTTCTATACATAAATCTAAACACCTTACCCTTTGAAATTGGAAATGAAAGGGGCTTCCGTTCCTAAATCATAAATATTATTTCTGCACATGAATCTGCATACCCTATTTTTGAAATTGGTTGCACTATCTTGAACTTGAATACTTTAACACGAACCTGCTTTCATTAAAATTGAAGCTTAAGTGACGTATAATTGAAATAGGTTCAACTATCTATGGTCTTTGAAATTGATTGACGTATCTTGAACTTGTATGCATTATGAGTGAACTAGCTCGGGAAAACCTGTAGTTGTATTGACGTGTTGCTTATAATTCCAAATTGTTTTATCCTAAAAAAGCATCATTTTTTATTGTTTAAAATAACTGACTAATCTCAAACGAAAATACACATATTGAAGTACCCATATGACCATGTTAAGGCAAAACAACGTATTTTAAAAATACATTGCCAAGACCAGGCAAGTACGCAGTTTTATATACGAAGAAGATTGATGAGGCAGATCATGAAGAATACTTTTGGGTGGCATCCTAAAAGATCAGGCATTGACATCAATTTTTGACTTTTGATTCAATTTTATAAGTGATCTTTCTTTAACTTAAGGCACACAATCCTTTCTTGACTTTTCAGATGACGTTTCTGCTTTTATACTGTGTTATTTATAGAACGATGATCTGCGAAATATCTCCAGAAAACTATACTGTCTGACAGAAAAAGACTTACCACTTATCATTACTAATCAATGACAGCTGTTAAATTTCTAAGTCGATCCTGCTCCCAAACTAATTTCTACATGTATGTGGCCTCTCTAGCATAGGCATATGAACATTATCGTTCATCCTATTAAACAGAATCAACGTTAGGATACGTTTAAACATCGAATAATTGCAAAATTTGCAGTCTTTCTGAAACAAGTCGTAACTGCATGATGAAACACGAAGATGAATTCGCAAACTGTGTGCCTATTGGACTGACGCGCTGTGAACGCAGCGCCTGTTTGTATAGAACTGGATTCATCACATGTAGGCTAGCTGTTAGGAATTGGTGGGTGAGTTCGCGTGAAGAAGAAAAGGGTGTAAAACAAGAAAAATCTGAAAGACCAAAGAAAAATAGAGTCACAGACTGAAAGTTGATGATTGCAGTGAAGTACTGTCGGTTTCAGAGCATTTCGCATCAGCAATAGGCTGGAAATCTGCTGCTGATGTCAGCTGTTGCGCTAGAACTGCATATCGACGAACTGCATTTGACAGAAGCGGGATTTTCAATTTTGCAGACAAGTTGTACGCATACATCTCAATAACTTTTTGAATTTTGATGAATTCAATACGATCGCTTTCCCGTCTATGAATGTGCATGTTACAGGTCTCGAACATAAGTGGAAAAGATTAGAATGGTGTGAGTGACATTCTAAAAGGAGCACTGATGAGTGGCATTGCGTCATGTGGACGAGTAATCACAGTGTACCCTCGATTTCCACGACGGAAGAGTTTGTTCTCACAGACCGTCTCGTTGTCTCGTGAGAGATGTGCAGTCTGCTGTATTTCAGAACATGCGGTGGTAGCGTCATGATTTCGGCCGGTTTTTGGTACGGTGGACGAACAGCTGCTATTGTCATCAAGACACCTGGCTAATGTTGTCTCTCGGAGAATGTGATTCTTTTGTTATTCCAACAGTATAGGGACACAATCTCGTCATCTAAGATGACAATGTGCAGCTGCACAGAGCACGCCTGCCAAGTGATAACACCTCAGCAATTGAGTAACTCTCACAACCTTCACGCTCTCCTGATCTTACACCGATCGAGCTTGCGTGGGATGAGCCTGGTAAAAGGGTGAAAAACTCGTATCCACATTCCACTACCAATTTCGAACCACTTTCCGAAAGATTGGTTGAAGAGCACTGGGAATGCGTTGAGCAAAAGAGATCAGATGAAGTCTATGAACAATAGAATTTGAGCTTGCATTAATGATGCTGAGCAGATATGTGTGAAACAAATTTTTATCATTTAAAGTTGTAGTTTTGGTGCCACTTCATCAATGAATGTAATGCGGCCGTGAAACATGATCACATGGGTGAATTCAGTTTGTGTATTTTCGTCTGAGATTAGTCAGTTATTTTAAACAAGAAAAAGTAATGCTCTTTTGGGATAAAACAATTTGGAATTATAAACAACACGTCAATAAAACTAACTATCTCATCGAGGTCCGATGAAATATATTTTCTAATGAAACTATAAAACAACGCATTTCAAAATACACTATAATCTTTGACTCTTCATTCACAATAATAACGATTATAAATCCAAAATAGATTGCACACATTCGCAATCCCATCATACCTCTTCTTTCTGATAAAAAGCATTGTAAAATACGTTGTTTTGGCGCTTCATAACGCTGACACTGAATAACGCATTGTGAAATACGTTGTTTTGGCGTTTCACGGCCGAATGGTCCTCATCATTGTAAGTGTTAAGATTTTTTGTCACGCAGTAGAATAAAAATACTTTTTGTACATCTGTCTTTCCTTTCCTGTTTGCTAATTTCGAATTGTGATCATTCATTCATCCATCCACACCGTCTATGCAGGAATATTTCTATAACAAGAAAAAGTAGTAATCAAAATATGAATATTCAAATGTTGTTAGAATCATTTGAGTAAAGATGATTTCTGGCGTTCTCATGAACTGATCATGATTATTGATTACAGCCATTTTTCAGTTTCACAAAACAGCCGAAGGTGCGGAGTGGGACCCAGAGTAGCAACAATGTAGCCAAGTACCGCACTAACAGCAGCCGTGCACCGCCCTTGGAGGCCCTGATATGTTGCAATGGATGCAGGCATGCAAGGACATGCAGCAGCAGCCGACAACGGACACAGCTGCTCTCTTGGGAAGGTCGCCATGAGGCTCCTTAACTCCGGTTTGTTTGCACCTGCTTCATGCTGACTTCCAACGAAAACAACCCTGTCAGCAATCCTCCACATTATCAAGGACGTGCTCACTATAGCGCTGACTCTGGCGTCTCAGTGTCACGTTGCCATTTACAGGGGCGTCTCCCTCAGTCATAGTCAGTAGATCATGGAGGTCAAGAACCCAACAAGAACCAACCCTGACACCAAGTAGTCAAACCATATATATGACAAGCTAAATGCACCACGGCCCGTCAGTGACCTAACCTAAAAGTCACTTTATCGTTATGATAAATTTGGTTGTTACAGCTCTTATCAAAGTATGAGTACAAAGTTGAAAATGAGAGCAAAGCGGGATGAAACATCACCACTATTTAAATATGAGAGTGACGTTAAAGTGAATTTGGACCTTCTTTTCGACAATTCAATTTTGGGATTTCTGTAGTCATCAGAGGACTCCGGTAAAGGAAGATCGAGGCACCTTCGACTTGCGCTAGGATCTCGCAGATCTCTATCCCACCTGAGCTTGAGACTGTAGATAGCTGCTCCTAAGCACATAGAAAGTGATAAGCGACCACGATTCCAAACTTTATATTTTTCATTGCAACAATCAATGGGTAATCTCACGAACTGTCAATCTGATTAATGTGCTTCATACACTTTCCTAAATGCGAACCATCAATGCAGTCATGAAGTGTTCATTCAGCGCTGTTGATAAGCTTTATTCCTTTCCTTTCAGAGTCCTGGAAAATCGTCATCTCTGCCGAAAATGAGGCATTTAATACGATGTTTCTATTTTCACCTGACACACCGCTCTACAAAGTATTGCAAGCATGGCAGCGTCGTTTTGGTGCTTTTGGGTATTACATATTCAAATCAGAAGATAAACGCGATCAATATGACATAGACTTCACACTGAGAGAGATAGGCGAGTCGTTCGAAGGATCGAAGCTGGTTGTTCTTGCGGTTGAACTGTCGGATGATCCGACTCCGACAGCGATTCGGAACATCTCAATTATCATAAATGGTCGGCACAAACGTTTCTCAGTAAGACCGTTCCAGAGATTGAGAAATATCGTGCCCAATTCATCGCAAATGAAGTTCCTCTACAATGGGAGGGCTTTATCACGCAACAAAACTCTCAGACAACTACAGATTCCTGAGAATGCAGTGATCACTGCGGAGAGGAAAATTACTGTCGAAATGGCCGACACCTGTCAAAAAGTGATAACAATGCCGGATGGATCATTTGCGGGCCAGTTGAAGCACGAACTGAGACTTTGGGAGAACAATGACTTGTTCTTGAAGTCTAAAGAAAAATTCCTTCCTTCAGACAAGCCACTGGACTTCACACAGATGTTGAAGATCTGCAGACCTGAGCTGAAGGTCACCATCGGTAATCAAAGCTTCCAGAGGAGCATAAGTGGAGGAAAAATGGAGTTCAACTTCCAGGATTTAACAGCTTTTCTAGCGGAAGAGTCCGGAATCAGCAGGAGGGAACTGTCAAGAATGGTCTACGTCTGTCAGGGATGCAGCAGACGCATCCAGAACACGGGAGAGGATTGTCCTCTCCTCAACATCGACTGCTGCCGTATGAGATCGCTGACAGTGAAGGCGGAAGAGAATCCAACAGCGGAAGGTGAGTTATCCGCAATTTGTTCGAATTACAAATGCTAGTATTTCGTCATCCATGCGCGGAGGAGCAGCTCGGCCAGATGAAGCTTCGTTGTAGAACCTTGAAAACTACTCCGCGTAACCTAGGGTTTTCTGACGTTTAGTTTTAGCGTGTTCTCAAAGTTTTCCCCGACAATTATGGGATTTGGTCAACTGAAGGCTGAAATTTACGCCTCATTTTGAATAGTTTCTCTTGAAAGGGATGAATTTTGCAATTCGTTCAAACTACTTGTCTGATATCTTCCAATAATCACAGCTATCGAGTAAAGTTCTGAAATTGTGAATATCGTTGAAATGACTACTTATTGCAGATTTTGGAAGGCACATTTAAGTAGTATTCATGATAACCTTTCTTCAAATCACTTTTCGTGTATATAATCTCATTTGAAGATATTTTGACATGCAGAATATCATTTCGTGTGATATCGAAGCAGTTTAGAAGTATGGAAAAGGAGAAATGCAAGTAGGGGGCTAACTGATGATAATTCAATGACTTGTAGCCGTTTAAATTCAACTACAGACCGCGGCCATCTTCAGGGTTAACAGAGCTCGACACTGAGCATTCAATGACACAATTTTCAAAGTTTAGAGATGAAATCAATCCTTCATTGAATTATCATCAGTTACTTGATTTCCATTTTCCTTTTTAATACTTTCTAGCAAAGGCAGCTTCTCTCAGGAACAGTTACTGTTTGAGATAAAATCTTCCATATTTCATATTCATAGATATCTGAGTTGTATTCCATGAACAAATCGATGTTCTCAATAGTTTTGCACTAAAAAGTGACTTGTCAGAACATGCAACCATTTCATCATCTTAATTTGCAATCATCACGAAGAGAATTTTTAGCAAAAGTCTCTAACATATTAACATTTTCAAAAATGTGGAAAAATTGAGGATTTAGCATTTTGAATTGCTGTTTATGGCTTGAAGATTAGC
Organism: Prostheceraeus crozeri; assembly: GCA_907163375.1. Taxonomy (NCBI): domain Eukaryota; kingdom Metazoa; phylum Platyhelminthes; order Polycladida; family Euryleptidae; genus Prostheceraeus; species Prostheceraeus crozeri. The sequence continues at coordinate 38,480 of CAJQUW010000787.1, forward strand.
GAGTTGGAGGAAATGAATGTCATCAATGAAAAGATGACTGGGAAACGTTTTACAGGATGGTTTTCATGGAATTCTGAGGAATACTTTAGAAATTAAGCAGCCGCGGGACCTTGATGCGTTCCAGAGCCCAGTGCGGAGAGCGTTAAAGAACTGTTTTCAAGGGAATTGATTTCAACTGATTTGACACTTAACTTGACTTTCCTCCTTTTACAATGCGAGAGGTCACGGTGTGCCTGAACAGGTGGTTTAACTTTTAAAATTTCCCATATGTTTTGTCGACGGTTTCCGGTAGAGTTTTTGATCCTCTTTCAGAATATCATAATTAAAAAATCTTTCATCGAGCCCTTTTCGAGAAAATGACAAAAATTCAAAATGGCGGACGATGAAGTCACAACCCATTTGAAATAAAAGCATATAAAACCAATGTTAATGCCCAAATTGGATCATATAGAACAAGAATTTCATACTGATGATTAGTTGTAATCTCTACAACAGAGCTACTTGCAATAAGCAACTACCAACAACAAATAGCAAGACTGCTAGGAACAAGAACATGTAGACCTACATGTACCACTCAGAGGTGTCGACCATTGTAGGCCCTTACCGCGGCCAACAGTTGGTCGACATATCTGGGATTTTCAAAAGTTTTTCTTTTGTAATTCGACCAGAACGAGTCAAAGTCGGCTTGAAGCGTTTCGCTGACTTGCTCGCTGTATTTGCCGAGGCCTTCACGTTTCATCTCACAAAACTGGGGAACATGATGCAATATGCAATGCAGCTTTGGTGATATTCTTGCATTCAGGGCAACGAGGTCACCACGGAACTTTTCAATATACAACATGTAATTTGCATCAACATGCTTCCCGAAACAGCTCGTGACGACTGAATCTGCGTGCGCTGTTGCCGTTGAAAGTGCCGCCGTGGTATGCATCTTTCTGAACAAGAGATGAGCTAAGCCACTGGCTTGCAATGGTCGGATTCGTTTCCTCAAGAATTTGAAACAATTTTGTTACAGAGCCAATCAGAAGGTGTAACTCAGGAGGAGGCATTTTCGCTATGATGCGGTCGTTGCTGCTTCCTCGAACAATCGCTGTGTGAATCGCATTTCCATACTTTTTGGATTGAGATTTTGATTCTGAAGAGTCATAGTATCGCCAAAATAGACTAAAAAGCTTGCTCCACGTTCTGCTTTGCCCGACATTCAGAAGATCATATTTGTTGGCATCGCACCAGGGGCACGGATGCGTGCTTCCGCAACTCATCAGTCCCAAGAGAATGTTACAGACTTTCAATGTCACAATGACATGATCAGATAATAAATTGTCCAAGTCCTCGTGCAGAGTTGCTTCAAATTTTCATAGTTCTCGGGCAGGTCTGGTGCAATCGCTATCATGAACATACTTTTCACCCCAGTACTTGAGTTACTTGGCCTCGCAAATGATGGGGCAGCAGAATCTCTCTCAATGATTTGAAGATTGATCTTCAAAAATCTTTTTCCTGCATCGGTACCAATCTTGACGAAATGATCACTCTCTATCTCGCGCTTCAATAGTATGTCATCAATGAAACTTTGAATACTTTTGCACAGAATAACAGGTCTTTTTTGCGCTGCTTTCTAGAATCAAAGAAATCTGCATTCATGGAAACAAAATGGTCATCAAAAATGTGATCATTGTACCTAAGTTTCTCGCGCACATATGGTTAGACGGAACTTCTTCTGTTAGACTGTCGGATAGTCTTCGCCAAGTTGGTTGCTTGCCTGCCACTTAGGTTCATGTTGCGTTGTATGTCCAACATATTTTCGGATGAAAGCTGGTGTTTGGGTGAGTTCAAATCAATAGAGACGGATCCAGATCTCACTGTTTGCACATCAACTGCTCCAGATTTCGAGTGAAGTTTATGAACGATTGTGGAAGCAGAAAACGTCTCGGGATCATCAGGAGACTCGATCGACATCAACTCCGTCAGCTTTGCAAACTTCATCTTTGAGCACACGTGAGGTTTTCCTCTACGCAACTGACAAAAGCAGCGTGCACAGAGCTTCAAATTTGCTGGAGATTTATCGTCATCACTCGTTGAAGGCCTTCCTGGGTGTGTTTTCCGGCACGGCGATATAGAATCCATCGACATTCTTGCTACATCACAGATTGTGCAGTCACAAAAACCATCAGCTGAACTTTGACGAGTTTTTGGTGGATAGCGAATTTTGTCATGGTCATATAAAGGTAAATTTTCAAAATTCATCGATGAAGCCTTTTTACGACATGATGAGCAGATGACATTCGGCAGTATGTTACTGAATCTGTCGAAGCTGGGAAGAACATTTGTCTAAATTAAATTTTCAACGTTCTCAGAAACACCTCGCAAATCATTACATTTGGAAAAGCAAATAACGCAAATAGCCTTCAAAGAGTCAGAGTGGTTTCTGATATTCTTGGGCATGATATCATGTCAATGAAAGACGCAAATCACAAGTTGAAAGTAAACTCGGACAGTGAATGCCAGTGAATGGTAGCGCTGCTACGTTCGACTGTCATTTAATGAAAATTAATCGATTCGCGAAGAGCAGCAGCACACCTGCACCTGCATGAAGCGTGTGCAGCATTCATACAAAGTTGATGCAGTCAAGTGATCGCTAATAACCAAAAGAAGCGTTGTTAGTTAGGAATCAATGGAATTGGTTCTTGTCTGACTCAATGCTGTCACGGCAGTTTTGCTGATATAGCAGTTTTCCAAGATGTTGATATCGCATCTACAGTAGGCTACAATTTGGTAGCTTCAAGTTGTTTTGGCTTCTTGTTAACTCTTCAAAGTCAATAACACGATGAAATGCAAATGAAAAATAGCACAACGAATTTGTTCACGTTCCTATCATAGATGTGAGCACTCTCCTTCAAGATTTGCGAACCGCCATTTTGAATTTTTGTCATTTTCTCGAAAAGGGCTCGATGAAAGATTTTTTAATTATGATATTCTTTAAGAGGATCAAAAACTCTACCGGAATCTGTCGACAAAACATATGGAAATTTTTTAACACGCCTCGAGACACAAGTTTCGGTTTCACCGTCCACCATTTTGAATTTTTGTCATTTTCTCGAAAAGGGCTCGTTGAAAGATTTTTTAATTATGATATTCTGAAAGAGGATCAAAAACTCTACCGGAAACCGTCGACAAAACATATGGGAAATTTTAAAAGTTAAACCACCTGTTCAGGCACACCGTGAGGTGTGAGATGTTTCGGATCAGATATCTTTTAAACATAGAAATATTGTTTGCCTGAAAATGAATTTTAATTATCTTTTCAATTGAATGAATTTTTAGTTGTTTGAATGTCAAAATCTATTGTTGAAAGATATCCATTTATTCTGCATGTCTTCACTTATCTCATTAAGCCAAGAGCAGCATACATTCTAAAGGTATCGCATTTCCACAAAGCTTTGATATTTATTTCAGATAAAGTTACCGATGATCTGTTGAGGGATCTACAGAAGAGGCATTTGAAGTTGTTATTAGAGGTCAAGAGGTTAGAAAAATGGAAAGTTGTAGCCTATTATAATTTATCAACTCTAGTGTCGGAGAAAATGACGCTGCAGAGAACAGTTGATCGTCTGCAGACATCTCTGACTGATGAGGAAGGAAAACGGAAGGAAATTGAAGAGAACAGAAAGAATCTGCAAAGAACAGTTGATCGTCTGCAGACATCTCTGACTGATGAGGAAGGAAAACGGAAAGAAATTGAAGAGAACAGAAAGAATCTGCAGAGAACAGTTGATCGTCTGCAGACATCTCTGACTGCAGAGGAAGGAAAACGGAAGGAAAGTGAAGAGAACTGCAAGATTCTACAAAGAACGCTGGAGCGTCAACAAAGTAAGTGTTGATTTACTTGCATCTTCTCCTATCAAATTCTCGGTGCATTGCCACACTTGAAAACCTAAAATCAAAACATTTTCTTAATTTCTAGAAATTACTACAGGATGGGTGAAAAGCTCTCTCCACAGCCAAATCGTTTGAATTTAACGTAATTTTACGGATTTATAGTGTTAGATGGATGTTTGTTCGATGGAGAGAAAGACGTGGAATTGTCATAGTTAAGTTTTTAACTTTTCTAGCGAAGGAGAGATTTTCCAACCACTGTGCAAAGTTTTGAGAAGTCGGTTTTTTCAACGTGGAATTGTTCACAATTCTTGTCATTCTAGACTGGAACGTGCTCGATTTCCTGGTTTGAGAAGTTGTTAAACTATGGAGAGAAAAACAACTTCACAAACATTGTGACATAAAATGGATGTTTCAATTACAGAAATTGTACTATAATATACAAATATCAAGAGATATGAAAGCTTGTTGAAAATCGAATTATACAAATGATTCAGCATTATGACTGTTTATGAGAGATAAGTTGCTCTGCAATCCATTCCTTTGACTCTAGGTGTACATGCTGCGTTTTGGGAGGTTCTGTTTGACCTATACACCTTCATGACCTTTTTATATTGCTGCGGTGGCCAATATGATGACTGCCTTCTCAGTTGCTGTTGATTCTAAGCATCATTTAAGAATTTAACTCTACCAAATTGCAAATCAAATATAACTTGTGTATCAAGAAACAGCGATGAAACTGAAAATTTGAAAATGCGTGACCACTATCTGCACAACGTGCACCCTCTGACTACAGAAGCAGATCAAGCGGCAAGAGCAAGTTATCTTCCATTCTATGCAAAGTATTCTTCCATTGTCTGTAGTTGTTCGTGATCAAAATGTGTTGAAGAAGTTATCACCAACAAATAACTCTCCAAATATTTGATATTGTACCATCTTTATTAAATGTGGGAATTTACTTAACCTCCGCTTTGCAAAGATTTGTACAGGAGAAACATTGGATAAATTGCAAGATTCCCGCAGGCAGACATGAAAGAGCGGTTGCAACCGGAAAGATATTTCATCAATATTCTTTCGTGTTCCAAAAGCAAAGCTCATTTGTAGAAAAGTAATTTAGTTTATAAATTCATGAATTTGATTGCATGCGGAAGTAAATTGATTGAGAAAACGTGAAATGTTGAGAATTGAAAGATTTTGGAAAAGCATTGAGTTGAGCTTCATGTATCTTTTCTTTACCACTGCAGACTCAACACTTCATATTTTGATATGATTATCATTTCATGAAATGTGATTCTCTTGTTCGAAATGTTTGAGGATTTGTTTTCATTTTTACAGACATCCAGAAGGAAGATTTCGCTGTCCAGCATTCTGCACCACGACCTGTGGCCACCCGTAAGTTCGAAGTTGTGCTGAAATTCTGATGAATAACATTGAAGTCAAGAAAGAAAAAGGAATGTTCACATTTCTAACTTTAAATTTCATTGAATGGGATGGCTGCAGAGCTTGCTCTGATTATCCTAACCGTCTTCACTCATACACAAAGACATCGAGAAATCATAAAAATTGTACCAGCTGGGCAAGCCTGGTGCCGGTCAAACTAGGTAGGCCTACGTACACCGGAAGTTCATGCAGAGCTGTTGATTTTCCTTTCTGTTTCCTTTTCTTCTTCTTTTTCCACTTCTCCTTCTGCTTCCTCTTCTCGTTTGACACGACTTGATCGCTGCGCTGTAATTAGCTTGTGAGTTGGATTCTCACTGGAAGCGGTTGAGGACGTCTGTTGCTAAGCATGAGTCAGTCGAAGCAGTACGAGCTGCATGTTTCTCGAATGACGCGTGGCTGTGAGCAGCCGGGCTCCTGTAAGCACTTAAATCAAGCCCGGGATCAGAGCCCCAGCTTCAATGTTTTCAATTTTCCATCCCGGGTAGTCCACTACGAGAATTCGTTCTCATTATTCTTGGCCTGTAGTTCTCAAAGTCTTTGGAAATCATCTGCTTGTGTGCATTTGTATGACCTGACCTTGAGTAGCGAATTTAGACGTCTACATTGTTGTGAATTTGGTCTGAATAAGATATATAGATGCAGTAATTACGGACGCAGCGATAAAATGGGAAGTTACAGACACTACTCACTTGTAAAATTTCAACACTGATCTCTGAAATTCAGACACAAATGGTTGGATCTACTGACCTTTAGTTCATGAAAATGTGTGCATTCCAGGGTTCAGGATTTGATTAAAGTAAAGGAGTAATTGATGGAAGTTCCCAGTCGCAAGTGAGATCCGAAAGACTTTTTCTACAAGTCTGAGGATGAAACCAAGTCCTTATCATGAAGCTACATATTTTGGCAGAACAAGGCGGAAGTTACATGTCAAATCAACATGAACAATCTAACCCAGAATCGAACGTCAAGATGTCAGTCGAAATAGATTCAGTTGGAAAGCGTGCAGACCATGTTTTCAGAGAAAGATACAGACGCTTTAATTTGACTGCTTATTTCTTCAATCTTGCCAAGATGTCAGTGTATCTTTCAATATCCGTGTAAAGTGATGTGACTGTTAGAATCTTTTTTGGTCGGTGCTTCTTATTCTTCAACAGCAGTTTGCTAAGTAATTCGTATATAAAACATTGAAACTTAACTACATTTGACCTATTGTACAAACAAGTGCTTAATACTGTAGCTGTTCGTAAAGTTCATCATACCTTTGTAAAAGTTCAATTGAAGCACAGCAACACCAAGATAACTGACGTATGCAGGGAGAAGCGATGGGAGCGGCGCTCCCCCTTTGCTCAAGTAGCAAAGAAAATGAGATTACAAGATTTTCTTATACTGCATAAAATGGACACATAGCTGAGTGAAGAGAAAATATCAAAACTAAAATTCAAACTTAATGTATGGACTCACCATGAAATCAAACAATACTGAATTACAAAGCTGTTAGTCCAATACATCGTCACGATTCCTCCTTTTTATTCAAATCATAGGATGGAGGTCCTCCAAAGTCCAAACAGCTTATACCATTTTCCCGCTCCAACTGTCAACTGGAGCTGTTCCTGGAGGCTCTCCAGTCCGTTATATTCCTCGTTTGGAGACGCTCCGCTCCATTTGCCTGCTGGAGCTGTGCAAAGGGATGAATCTAATTGAAGGCGGTTCACCTCATTTGTCTAAAGTACGCTCCGCTCCACTTGTCTAGATACTGAAACTAGTGGAACAGTTCTGGAAGCTCTCTTATCAGCTGCATTTGTCGATTGAAGGCGCTCGGCTTATTGACTGGTTATTGTGATATTATAAAGCGAACCGAAGTCGATGTTGTGACTTTTGACATCAACAAAGAAAATCTTACAGGTGGTTGATGATATCAGATACTAAAAATATTCGTTGAATTTTTTGCAGCCTCTATTATGTTCTGCATTATTAAAGCCTTTCGCTTCAAGAATGTTCCAGTATCTGACTTTTAGATGCATTACGGATATGCATAGACTACTAACGCATTACTGTGCTTCACCCTCGGAACCTTGGTCATAAAGATATACTTATCACACTTTCTTGAGATTTTGATTCTTGCATATTAGTCGGGGAGGCCGGGCCGAGTTGGTACTTGAGAAGAGAGCAAAGGTTTGAAGTATTGAAGTTGTGTGTACTCATGTGCAAGTCACGAAAATGAGTTGCTGCCGGAGTCGGGTTGGGGCTTTAGGGCACTAGGGCCTACTAGCGGGCCCGAAAATAAGGTCCAAAACATTTGAGAAGCAGGCAAGCCAAAACCAATGCCAGTTTATGTTCTCTCCACATCTCCATTAAATTGCAACGAGGTATTGCCTATACAGCAGATATCTTTTTTGGGTTCAATTTTCTTATCTCTGACGCGAAGCAAAGTAGTCAGAGAAACGATGACAAGAACTCTACAACTTCCAGATGGAATTACGCAAAATAAGATTGTTGTGACGTGCGATTTAGTAATTGCCAGCAAAGCTCATGCCATTCAGGTGATTGAATCCCCGAATTTCGATCGAATTCTTAATCTTTTTGAGAACTTCCATCCTGAGATGGCTTTTTTCGGAGCAATTGGAATATTCATAAATGAATCTGGCAAGGGATATATTTTACTCGAAACTGATATTCTTGGAGCAGGTTACATCAACGGCTTTGTGAGATGCAAATTCTATAGTCGTTGCTATAGAATACATCAAATGATAGCAGCATTTGAATTGGAGAATATCAGGTATAAAACTTTCCTGAATACGAAGTGCTCACCAGACCTTCAGGCTACTATCCTTGAAATTGTCAACAGCCTTGATACAGAAGACATTCATAGCAACCCTGTCATAAGAGAACATGCAGAAAATTATGACAGTTTCTTCAGTGAAGTCATCAATGGAAGTATTGGAGCAACTGCGTCGTATTGAGCTATCTATGTGTACCTGGTAGTGCGGCCATTTGTGAAGTTGCATTCTGCTGTTCAGACAAATGACCTTGAAACACACACAGCCATCGTTCCACGAATTTTGGACGTTTTCTTCGCATTAAACAGGCCCAACGCTCGTTGGGGAACAGTGCTACTTTTCAAACTTGGAATATTGGATGATGAGCATAAGCGCATCCTACGAATGGTGCGTTTTCCATTAGAAGGTCCATGAAGAAGAGCACAAGAAGTGCAATTGAGTTTCCACTCGAGAAGACTGTTAATCGAGTTGCTGCCTCACCGACAGAAGGCATAGGTCACTTCCACGAGTCTGAAAATGCCATCCAACGATGTACTATGACCACCATGCAAAGATGTCTGGCTGTATCCGAATTGAGAAGAATAACAGGAACTGACTCACTTGTAGGTCCGTATGAGAAAGAATTTGAAAGCAGAAGGAAAAATGATTTCTATTCTATGATTCGTTTGCGAGATGCAATAACAAAAACATGCAATCCATTTGAATTAACAGGCGATGATTCCTTTATCAACATCACCACTGGCAAGGTAGTAGATGATTCTACCAAACAGTATCTCCTCGATACATTGAACAGAGGTGAAAAGTTGCGCCAACAATTTGAAAATGAATGAGAGAACGATGATCGTCGATTTTTGCGTACCATCTCCCGAGTGAAAATATTAAACTTTGTATTCAATGACGTGAAGAAGACGAAAAGTAAAACAAAGAATCGCATAGTGTTCGTGATGCATTTGGTCGTATTCTACTTGTAGCTTCACAGAAAATTCCTGAATTCTCTTTGTCGCATGCACTGTCATATCCAGTTACTGATTATCCACTTTGCGACCAATCACATAGTCCAGTTACTCTACCTTAAAATGTCGAAAGTCAACCCTAATGAAATACTTGGAAACAAAACAGACATTGGAGAACACTCAGGTAGTAAATATGGAGCCTACCGCTCATATTATAGATGGAGGATTCATGATGCATCTGGTCCTCAGCAACGTGAGTGGTACATTGGACATATGGCTCGTCATCTTTTGGTATGGTGGCATGTACATCAAATGGTAATGAAATCCACATTCTATTCGATAGATGCTTCGAAGATTCTCTGAAGTCATCAGAAAGAATGAGACGTGGATCTGTTGTACATCAAGTGAAAGTTATTTCCCATGACCAAATTCCAATGATGAAAGGAAATCAACTTCTTAAGAGTGAAAAGTTCAAAGAAGACTTCGCTGAATTTTGTATGAAAGAATGGACAGCACCGGACTACTTGAATATCATAGGTGAAAAGACAGTTTTCGTTTCACATGGTGGCTCTTGCGTAAAACTGACGGTGGAGGGAAATGAAATTTACGTAGAACGACCAGCGAAATTCCAATGTTTTGACGAAGAATCAGACACACTTATCGTTTATCATCTTCATCAACTCAAAGAAATTAAACGATTCGTCGTGCGATCATCAGACACCGGCGCACTTATCCTTCTACTGTATTTTCTTGCAAAGACGATTTCTAAAGAAAAGAAAATTCAATTTGTTATGGATTGTGGAACATCATTAAACCGCTGAAACATGAACGTCAACAGCATCTTGAAATATCTTTGGTTCATATCTGAAGATTTACCCTTGTGTTTGCCTTTTTTATACGTATTATGGGGAAGTGATTGCACCTCCGCCTTCTATCGAAAAGTAAAAATGAAATCCATGCATATTCTTGAAAAAGACTCATCACAAAGATTCATACAGGCATTCAAGGATTTTTCATGCGAAACTACTATTGTATACATGTATACAGCCACCAGCATTTGTTTCTCGCCTTTATGGAATTAAAGACACGGAGACTATTCGCTTAGAGTTATTCACAGAGTTGAGTGGGACCTTCATTCCAATAGTTTTCTAGTCATTATACAGGTAAACTTGTACATGTATATATCAAGCCTATCATGCATGTGTACATACAGTATACAGGGTGAGTCAAAAAAAACGTTATTTACCTTTTGTGGGATATCTATTATAAGTTACAATAAAATGCAACAACAGGCGGTTATGAACATTGAAAAAGCTGCTCATCACAAGCTGTGGTTACAACAGCGACTCAAACTGAGCACCTTCCTGCTGAATGCAAAGAGAGCATCGTCGAAAAAATGAGTCATAGGCCTTCTTGCAGGCGTTAGATGTGAAAGAAGTAATTTCCTCTCGAATGCAGGCTGTCAGTTCTCTCGTATTTCTTGGCAGTTGCGCATACACTCGGTCTCTTAACGCTCCCCACAGGAAGAAGTCGCAAACAGTAAGTATGAATTCGAATTTTTTGAACTTAGAGCATTGATTAGGTGCTTGGATATGGAAAATAAAACCATAGAAATTCAATCATTCAACTTGAGAAAGAAATCAGAATGACAATTCAGATAGATTTTTCACAAACTTCAAATAACGTTTTTTTTGACTCACCCTGTATATAGCGAATCTGATTACATAAAAATATAGAAAGGGAAGATACATTGAATACGATGCCGGATAGATTTGATGACAGTGAAAAAGGCTGTAGGAGACAAATTGTGTTGACTGGTCCTTGGATGATTGATTTGTTGTTCTCAAAAGAAGCACTTCATAGAATGTATGAGTCTCGGAGACTAATTTGTCGCGTATTATGGGAAATGATTGCATTTCTTCCAAAGAGATCTTGTTATTAGAAGATAATGTCTTGCCCTTTAAACCGAACAAAAATTCGGCAAATTATTGCAACGTGTAGTAGTTACGGTAAATAGTTATTTTGTTATAGGTATAGGGGTCCCACATTTTATAGTAGTTAGGCCTATACATGTTTTGTCTTAGAAGAATATTTATCTGAATAGCCTACGGATAGGCATACTTTAGACGTTGAGGTCGGGCCTTAGGCCCCACTCAAAGTTGCTGTCATATATCAACCCGACATCAGCACTATCAAGGCCACCTTTTGGCATTGGTTTTGGCTTGCCTGCTTCTCAAATGTTTTGGAACATTTTGTCGGAGACGACAGATGCTGCTGTCGGGCCTTAGGCACCACTCAAAGTTGCTGTCATATATCAACCCGACATCAGCACTATCAAGGCCACCTTTTGGCATTGGTTTTGGCCTGCCTGCCTCTCAAATGTTTTGGACCATTTTGTCAGAGACGACAGACGTTGAAGTCGGGCCTTAGGCCCCACTCAAAGTTGCTGTCATATATCAACCCGACATCATCACTATCAAGGCCACCTTTTGGCATTGGTTTTGGCTTGCCTGCTTCTCAAATGTTTTGGACCTTATTTTTGGGCCCGCTAGTAGGCCCTAGTGCCCTAAAGCCCCAACCCGACCCCGGCAGCAACTCATTTTCGTGACTTGCACATGAGTACACACAACTTCAATACTTCAAACCTTTGCCCTCTTCTCAAGTACCAACTCGGCCCGGCCTCCCCGACTGTACAGTGATAATCATTCTTATTTATTGATTTTCGACAGTCAAACCTTGTGTGAATGTACATGAATAGTAAAGAACTGCAACACGTAACCCGGAAAGAAATTCATAAATATTGGTCTGTCTGCACGCTAATTGCTAAAAAATGATTGCTCGGTGACAAGGACAACAAATGTGTGATGAATTTGTAACTTTTGATTTTGACTAGTACATGACTAGGACATTCCTAGTGCGCTAGTTATTGTTCAGACAGAGGGTGCCCAATGGTGCATTTTCTTGATCAGCTGGATAAAAAGTTTGTTGGAAATATAGTTGGATAGATTTATGATTTGTAATTTCTTTGATGCATTATGAAAATATGCATACAATTATGAGATAAAATTGGTTTACACATGATTCAAATTGAAACACAAAGAATGTATATTTCATTAAAGCCCATATTAAGATAAAAACATTGATAAATAGGGAAAATGAAAACATTTATTAAGGTGATAAATTCATCACTGCTTCGTAGTTCTAAAATGTACCAGACCTTGGTAGTTCGAGGGTTCAATACTCTAACCCCTGCCGATTCACCATAATACATAGCAAGGTTGGGCAAAAACTTGGGTCAAATCCAAAGACCCAGGCTGAAGTTTCAATAAATGACAGAATCAAGTAAACAAAGTACATTCTTTGCATTTTGTGCTCACATAAAGATTCTTCTATATGCCGAAATTCTTGGTGTTAGTGTCGTATTAGTGAGAAGCGGTATATTCATTGTAATAACTGTAATTAGCAGTCTAAGTACTAAGTAAGCACGTACACGTATTACGTTATAAGGCTTTCCTTCAATTTAACCTATTGATGGACCTATACTGACTATTTGAAATGTTTTATTTAATGATGATTGAATCATACATTGGTCATAACAAAGTAATTGCTTTCATCTTACCATTCGAAATATAAACAGACTTAGTGACTGCGTAGTGAGTGCATGGTTAAAACATGTTTAGAATACAAAGTTGGAAAGAATTCATTTTCAGATAAATGTCGACTGTCGCAGACATAAGATAGCTGGTGGGAAGATATCTGTGAAGATATGCATGTAAAATATATGAAATATATAAAAATTCAATATGCACAAATGCAACAAAATACATGTAAGCTTACTGCAAACAATATGTACGAACTTTCAATGCGCGGTTTTGTGAAGCCCAAAATGAAATAAGCTAATAACATCAAGAATTTCTTATTTCAAATATTCTGTGAATTGAGTGGAATTTTGACAACAAAATCAGAACTTCATGCTCTTATCATGTAGCTCTCCTGAGATTCAAATCCAAATATTAATTTGTATGACTTGATTTTCATATGTGCAGCATTAATAGAAAACTCAAGTTTTGGATCAATAACCAAAAGTTGACCTAAAACCCAAGTTTCACCCAAAACCCAAGGTCCAACCTTGTACATAGATCTTCATATCACATTTTCTCGAATACAACTCGCAGGTTAAGTGATTTTTACATTTTAATTGCGGCCTGAATTGAAGGCGGGTGGTGTGAATAAAGTTTTGAGCTTGTGATTTGCCTCCCAATATTCTAGCAATTAAATGCAGACATTGTGTGATGAGTCGGATTACGAGGAGGAAGAAATCGAAGTGAAAAATAGAAACAGTGCCGTGTAACTTGAGACACAAGATTTTCAGGAAGTAGAATCAGTGGCCTATCTTAGGTGAAGATACAGGAAAACACCTATTTGACTTTACCTATCATTTTATATCGATCTCTAGGAGCATTAGTTGAGGTATTATCGATTCTATCATTTCTTATCATTTTGATGAAAAATGTACTCCTTTTTAAGATAACAACGAAAGTAGATTTCTTAATCAAGCAGCTTTTGATGTTGAAAGGAAGATCGGGGCAATTGAAAGAACATGGTCTGCTTGCATGTTATGTTGACTGTTTAGACCTCAAGAACTTATGGCTATGTCAACTGCTGAACATTGACAAACATTGTTAGACAATGACTTATAAAGACATGTACATGCAGTGGTTTTATAATAAAACTCGTAAAAGCATCTTAAGTGACGAATTTAGGTGCGGTATTCATATAGCGTAGCTTTATACTAATAGCTCAATAGGTGTAACTGTAGCACACCGCAACGTATTGCAAGGGTGCATTGTGCGCCGTCCACATTTGTGGGATATTTTGAAGAATCTCAATTTGAAAGATTCTAATCGCCTATCTCCTATAATCCTTTACAAACGTTAGTTCGGGCGCGATGAGGGCGCCTATCTCCTAAAATCCTAAAGATGGCATTAGCTGCGATGTGAATTGGGCTACAACCTGAATTTAGATGCCTATAGCATTTGTTCAGATGTGAAGAAAGCGGCCAGCATCTCCCATCTATATGGCGTTAATTTAGATATGAAAGGGGTACCCAGCAACACCTCTAATATCCTTTACATAACGTTGTCTCAGAAGAAGACTTTTATTCAGGATTTCAAATATTTCAGATATAGAAAGGACACCACCAGCATCTACTACAGTTCTTTGTATTTCGTTAGTTCAGATGTAAAGAAGCGCCCATGTCCTATGATTTTCTCTAGTATCAGCTCTGACAAAAGAGTTGTTCTCACATCCTCTTCATATGTGAGAAGCGCTGCCAGCTTCGTCAAACCCTCAAAGATTGGGCAGGGATGACATCCACCTTCGCCCCTCATAGGATGATTCGATTCAGCACATAATTCTTTTGAGGAATTACTGTGCACAGATCAAATACAACTTAGCAGGGCCTATGGATAGCGGAGTATACGTATAAGGATTGAATGAAATTCTGGGATTGTCAAAACATTTCCTCTTCAGTATATTTACAGGGGGATAAGCCCTGCCGTCTGGCATCGGCACCTAAGCCTGTATTTTCCTTAGCTCCAACGCTCCCCCTTTGAAAATCCTACCTACGTCCCTGAAACATACTCGCATCATAGTTAACCCAATCCGATATGCACAACTGACATTATTTTTGGAAAATGAAGTCTCTAACTCAAAATATGACGTCTGGTTGGATGCCCAATATATACTGCATGTGTTTGACATTCTTCTGGTGTTTTGTAACTTTGGCCTGACGACGTGTACCTGATAAGGAACAAAAGGCCGTCTATTATCTTAATTTATTTTGTCTTCTTCGAATAAAACGTCGGATTCGAGAAGCACATGTCTGTATATGAAGTTCATTGTCTAATAAAGTTGTTTATCTGCATTCATGTACATGTATTGTAGCTTCATTAAAGTTTTAATTTGGGAAAAAGTTTGGTTTGATTCATTTTCAATTTTCTCAATTATTCAAACTATTTGATGACATGCTCGCAGCCATATTTGCAGCATTACTTTTCAATTAGCAGATTTTTAACTTTGTGGCAATAAAACAAGCTCTTTTACTGATATTTTATGAAGACTACATAATGCAGCCTGTCGGTCGAAGTACGTCGACAAATTTTGATGGTCTATTGAGGATTAAAGAGACAATAATGTTGATCTGAGTGATGATTATCTTTTCAGGCACAGCTAAAACCGAAAAGAAAAACACACACTGATCAGAATTCACGAAAACTAATTAAAGCGAAGAAAATAGAGGGGAAAGGAGACAGTGGGGCAACCCACCGCAGCTATGAGGTTAATGGCTTGTTTTATCAAAAATTATTATTTTATTTATATAAGTAAATAATGAGTACAAATAATAAGCAATTTTCGCAACCATCTTTTAATTCATCTTGTTTTATAGTTCATTTTTGTGTTGGATTTCTATGGTTAGAATCTCACTGATCTATGCGGTTGTACTTCAGCTCACAAGTGAATTAGTGCAATTTTCCTAGGCATGATTTACTAAATTGAGTTGTATTCTTTATCTGAATAATGCTGTGAACCCATTTACATGTATATCTACAAGTTGATTAAGATCATTGGTTCTGTGATTTTACTCACGAAGGAATATTCAGAATTGTTTTAATCAATCACACTGATACATATCACAGCTTTTATCAGTCCGAAATCTTTATGAAACGCAACTTACATCAATCAATAATTTTCACTGAAACATTTTCAGTCGCAAATTGATAATTATGGACAAATGCAGCAAACATCATGCACAGATTGTATACATGTCTTCTGTTTGAAAACTGTTCTTTAGTCTCTGTAAGAGTTCGATGATTTATCCCTATAAAAGAAATATCAGGCTCAACTGCTTACTGCTATTGAATAATCAGTAGCACAGTCATAGTGCAAACTTGTGTCCTGGATAATAATTTATGCAATAATGTGACCTGTTTACTAAGAAATGTTTTGACAACTTGAACAATGAGAAACAAAATCATTGAAAAAATAAATTCTGTAGGCAAAGTCTCCGCAGACAAGATCCTCCTTCACAGTACAATCTGAAAGACAATTCTATTCAGTCTTTTCATGAGGAGACTCCGTTTTTGAAAGATTTTCTTCTAACAAATGAATTGCAGAAAGAAAACATCAATAAGAGAAGCATTGAATGGGAGCAGCAGCTGTGTCAATTCTCTGATGAAATTTCCTGAAAAATCATTCAATGAACAGAACGGAATCTTCAACTGAATGTCATTTTCCTTCCAAAACAACTTGTTTGCGTCAAATTCATTCATTTCCTCTTCTTTGCAGTTCCTTTTTATCTGTGGGACAGGACGGGCGAAGGAAGGGACAGATCAGCTTTCTTCGACTTCAAATTGCCGATTCCGCCGACGGTCGGCGAAGTCAGAAGAGCTGCGGCTGAGGCGTTCCGACGCCGTCCAGAGAGGACACAGATTCAGCAATGGACGGCCAAAGTCGGCGGGAATGTCTGGTTCCAGGTGGCGGAGAAAGGAAGGAAGGACTCTTTCTGGACTTCAGCCGATGGTAAAGAAGAAGTCAGCGTGGACCAGGTGGAGGAGAAGGATAGGAAATTTGAAGTCCTGGAGGACGACGACAAGACGATGATTCTTCCTCCAGGACGCTGTCTGTTCCTCGTCATCCTCTCCCGTTGAGGAATGAAAACCTCCCAATTCCCATTCATTTGATTTCTTGATTGACGTCTTCCGGAATTCATTTACATTTCGTAAAGTTTTGGTTTTATTGATTGTCTTTGATTATTGAAATAATTTCCTCATCTTTCATCCAATCAAAACACTCTCTGATTCCTGTATGTTTTCCATCGTGAATAATCTGCTGCTGAATGCATTGAGAAAATCATTTTCCCAAAGAGAAATTTCCTTTCTGTTGTAGAGTTTATAGAAGTGCTCCTTTCCTCCAAAGAAAAGGTCAGTCACTCCCATCTACTTGCTTTCATAATTCAGTAGTACGAATGATGGCGGTAAACAATCCGTGTGCTTCGAATTCTCTGCATCATCGTGACTCTACAATCCTGCATTCGCTATTGTGATGTCTCCTGTGTTTCATCAATTGATGTGAACTGTGTTTCCTGTGTGTCAGTGTCTGTCTATTCATGTCATTAAAGCGTTATTTGTGGCCATCTGATCGAGTTATTGCATTAACGTTTTCCATTTACACACTAGCTGCTGGAAAGTGTTGGATATGCTGAAAACTGCTTATTCTCAAGTCCTGTGCAGCTGATTTATATACAGAAATAAGCAAAAATAGATAATCGGAGGTTCAAATTCAGCGAACTACATAGAGTTTGCAAGTCCTTTATTTCAATATTTCTGTAATTGTAAGTTCATAATTCGTGAAAACAAACAGAAAAATGCCAATAAGTTGAATCGTCTCCAATCCCAAAACAACACGTGATGAAATAGGTGGTGCAGTTTCAAAGAGATATTTCATTTTATTGCCGTGATAGAATGCTGCACTCAAGAAATTAAGGAGAAAATTATTCTCAACCTTTGCCAAGTATTCTACACCTGCCTAAAGCTGCAAACTCCATAAAAAGCAGCCTCTCCGGAGTAATAGATAGTAGGGTTGTGCGCTAGTCGCACCTGCGTGCACCGGGCAAGGTGACCGCTGCAACTAACGGTGCACCGAACATTTTATAAGTTACACTGAAGGACTGAAGTGTATCCGAAATTTAGTTTCTTTTTCGCTCTAGTCTGATAGTTAATAAAGACTTCAAGATCTTGAAGGTAGGGTCTCTATCTTCTGCTAAAAATGTTCAGAATTTAATGCCAATTTGAATTTAATTGCACGAACAAAATTCAGCAAACTTATTAGGCTTCTTTCAATTTCATTTTCCCAATACTTGCAAGTGACTCTCATCATACTTAGCCGCAACCGGAAAATGGCAAAAAGTTGCATTGACTAAATTAGGCCTACTAAGTCAATGGCAGACGAAACGTCCGCGTTTTAATTATTTCTTTTGAAATACATGTGCAAAGTGTTGGATATGCTAAAAATTTCTTATCAGTCCCGCAGTCATCGAGTTTCTGCAGGGAACGAGGCCGAAATTGATAGAATGATGTGCACCTTATGCACACTACGAATCTGCACGTCTGTCGAGTTCTGTTTAAAGAAAACACATTTTTATCCAATGGGACGAAGATTACAGATTTTGGCAAAAATTGGCCAAAAGTTTGGCAAGAAAGTTTCTATGTTTCTAATGCTTAATTTTAAATAGCATCTTGTATTATATAGGCATAATATATCCAACAAGAAACAAGCATAAAATATGCTGCTACTCATATTAGACCTACCCATACTATTTCACAATTAGAAAGTAACATTCATCCTCAAAGACATTATGAATTGACTTGTTTCGTAATCCCGAGATTGTAATTTTTTGGGGTCCCGAAATCCCAGGATTGGGTTTCCAAAATCTGTATGTTAATTCCTATCCCGGGATCTGGAAAAGTACCCAGGACTGCAGTCCCTACTCAATCTCACTCCCAACCGGGACTCGTTCAATCCTGGGATTCCGCATTGATCCGCGACTGAAACTTTCCATGACTTTAGAATTCCTAATTTGTGTTCATAACACATGCACATTTTACATTCTCAACAGTAAGAATGATAGAGCTATTCAATAAGAGGTAGTATTTCTATGTTTCTTTAAGCTGAGTGGATGGATGGTTACAACTGTGATAACGGGTTGGAGATAAACCTTAAGTTCGGGCTTAAGCTCATCATTTGTTAGTCAATTATCTTCTTCTGTTTCTTCAATTATCTATTTCTTATTAATAAGATAGGTTTATAATTTGTCATAATGGTAATCACTAAGTTGCAATGGTGTGTGACGATTTAAGTCGTCAAGCACACATTCACAAGTCTAGCTAAATTTTGATCAGATTTTTTCAACCTCAAGAATTTTTAAGCTACTAATAAGCGCATTTATACCACAAAAAACTGGTATAATAAAATGACAAGAGAGTTTTGCATGAGGCATGACAGGCTTTTGTATATAAGGACAATGTGATGCAATCCCCAGGACTTTCCAAATCCCGGGATTCCGACATATCTCTAGACAGATAAGGTTTCTAAATTGATCAACATTGTGCCAAAAAGGAAAGAGAAGATATGTTTCACAACTGCGTAATTCCAAGTTGAAATGATATACCGGTAGGCCTATACAAATAATATGAGTCAAAGAATGCTTCATTCCCATTATGAGACTTAATTTTTCAACATACTGCTTTATTTCCGACCAAAATTATTGAATTCATAACAGAAATCGTACAATGCTTGAAATATATGGTGAATCAAGAAAAAAGTGAACTTTTTGCAATTTTTTTGTCCCTCCCTGGATTCCGCAAAGTTATTCATCAAACATTCAACTATAATACATCATTTAGTAGGATTTCGTTTGCTCTATCCGGCCCATACATCATTTTTTATATATTTGACGGTCTATTATATTTTTCGTTCGCTTGAGTTCTGAAAACACCGGATTTTCACATGTCCCCAGAAATTTATCTACTTTTTAGAAGCCTGTGAAACATATTGAGCAGGCAGCTGACCAAAGTTCTTTTATGCTGTACATAATGTCATCCACCCACGTTATCTGTGAGATAGCGCAATTGTCTTTAAATTCATTATTTGGAGTTTTAGAGACTAAAAACCGATGTCCCTATAATTGTGTGCCATCTCTTCGATGTCAAAAGCGACTTCTCTTTTGACCCGCTAGCCTTGCCAGTTCTAGAGGACATAAAGTACAGGTTCAGTAACCATAGAAGTGTTGTACTTTATCATTGCTAATCACTTCAAACTATAGAAAATTGAGAATGTCTTAATTGTAAGATATATCGTCATCTCCTCGACGCGTCATATTCAATTTTCTTTTCTAGCTTTGCCAACTCTGCGTGAATTGTGGTTTGACATATGAAAATGTTGAAATAGGATGATATTACAATGGTTTGAGGCCTCTCTTCATTAAAAATCGAACATTTTTTTCTGGGGATAAAAAAGTCACGAAATGTTCTGGATTTCACCATATCTGGGACTGTGATATTGGAGTTGTCGTGAATCACATATGTACATCATTTACCTAGGACAACTTGAGACAAATGTGGATCTAGGATAACTGAAATTTATTTTCCTCACCGGTGTTATATTTTCTACGAGAAAATATGCTTTAAATCAGATAGAGTGCTTTATCATCATACTCGAAGACAATAAAGCACTCAGACTTTCGGTCTTCGTGCTTTATTGAAAGATACATCATTTTGAGCAATGATTTGTCTCATATCATTGTTATAATAATGGATATGGCTTGCAGTTTGAATTTTTGCCTGAATGAGGGTATAGCCTATGCATGTACTTTTTCATGTACTACGGTATCATCAGCCCGTCTCTATTTCTTCGCTCATCTCTTAGAAAAGATTCGTCATTTACACCAAAGTATAATTTGTTAGGAGAATTTTTCCCATTGCTTCATAGTTATTAAAATTCATCTAGAAGGAAAAAGCGACACTGCAGCGACCGGCTCATCAATTTCTTTGAGCATCAAAGTCGAAAGTCCTGATTAATAGACTGTGCTTAAGGGCATATCAGTGAGGGTATCTGAAGAATCTTTCTTCGGGATAGTGTGGTGTATCAAGTAGATTTGCATTTACATGTGCGTTGACTGGGAATTCCGATTTGGGACAGTACTAGCCTATTCAAGTTGAATGTATTTGGTAGACTACATGTAGGCCTACTTGCTTTTCGTCTTATTCCATTTGTTTCCAGTCTTCATGGATTATATTAGGCTTACATCCCTCGCTATAGCTTTGCTAATGATCCCAAATTAATGCCTCCCATTTTTGTTTGATCTCGCTCGTGCAGATTTCGAGAGATTTTTGAAAACCTGAAAACCTAGAAAAATTTGTATTTTGGCCGGGGAAGCCTGAACTAATAGCAACATTTTGATAACGTTGAAGAACTAATAATAAGGTGGGTGAGGTGAATAAGGCACAGCTGATAATAAGGCCCACTTGCTAGATCTCGGAAACCGCTTAACGAATTTAAGCACAACAAAAAAGAAATGAAAATATATCTAATTTTAAATAAGTGTCAGAAGATTCATCGATTTTGGTCCAGTGGATCAGATTCTACAACATCTCAAAAAAAAGTACATTCAAATTTCCTCTTTGATCTAATATTTGCTCTTCATTTGTTCAAGGATTTCATGACACAGAACATTGGTGTGGATGAGTTCTTAGCATGGAAAATAATCTCTGGCGTATCCTTTCTATGACCTTATATAGCAGTTTGATTTTTGAGGTCTGGAAAGTTCGAAAAACACTGACTGTAAAACTATGTCAATGTAGCCAATAAGGCCCATACAAAATGCTGGTAATAAGGCCCGGGCCTATCACAGTATAATCAGTACTCCGGAAAATCAACGAAGTTCAGATCCACGTAAACGTAAGCGTAGCCTTTCGTAAAAATCACAACTACTTAGGACCTACAAAAGAACTTTTTACTAATAAAAAGCGCTTTAAGCATGCATCTGTTCTATCCAAGAAACAAAACAGTAGGCCCAAGCTCAGTTGTAGAAAAGCTGAGCAAGCTGGCAATGAATCGTGGGATTGCAAAATTTGTGAGGAAGATGAAAAGTTAGATAGGCTTATGAGATAGCATGTGATGGCTGATTGGGTACACAAAGATTGTGTTGGTTTAAGTCATGGAAGTGACGAAGATGAGTTCGTATTTGTTTGTCCTGACTGTTCCAGTTTAGGCCTATAAAGTCTGTGTTTATGACTGATAATATAATAGAGAGATTATACAATAACAAATATATTTCCAAATACAAGAATGAATCGAAAGTAGCCGATGCTGTTATTATTATTTTATTTCCCAAATTTTCGCCTACACAGGCCGCGTCAGGGGATAAAAGGATTTTATGTTTACAAATATCAAACGATTTTGAAAAATATTGTTAGTAAGATATCAAGGTTTCAGTAAGTAAATAAAATCCATAGAAGTATTGATAGTATATGAAGTGCATAGATGTAATAATTACATAGATGTCATAGATGTAAAAATTATTATTGGAGGTATAAGTATAGAGAATGTTATCTAATCATTCATATAATTCATATAAAAAGGAAATGTTTATATTGTTCATGTTCTTCTCTCGAATTAATTTTCGGTTGTAGCTTGTTGATCCACACTGCTTCACGTAGTCTGATGTTAGTATTGTCGTGTTCTTGTGTTATTACTTCTGTTGTTATGTGGTTACTGTTGCATAATTTCAAATGTTTATGTACTGATGATGCTTTTTGAGTAACGTGCTCTTTAATTCTGGTATGCAGTAGTCTGATGGTACTCCCAATATAAAATTTTTGACATTTCGAACAAGTTATTTTATAAATCACATTTTGTCTGAAACAAAGTTCGTTGTTGTTTATGGGACAATTAGTGAGTTGACATGTTTTGTTGGTTGTGATTTTCTTTTGTAATACATTCCTCAGAGTTTTTGAACGTTGTGCAAGTCCAACATTCAGTTGTTCTTGTTGGAATATTCTCTTTATATTCTGGTTCATTCGATCCGAAATGAATGGTAATTTCAGATAACTTTTCTTCTTATTCATGTTATTTTCATTTTTCTTATTTCGTCGTCGTCTTATGACGCGGCCTGTGTAGGCGAAAATTTGGGAAATAAAATAATAATAACAGCATCGGCTACTTTCGATTCATTCTTTATAATGCTGTTTAAGCGGAATTTTACTATTTTGAAAAATTTCCAAATACAAGGTTTCACCATCATATAGTTATTTTTTCCTCGTGTTAAAAATGTCTTTTGTTTTTCAATAAAAGTCGATGTATTTGAATGAACAATTTTGGATTTTCTTTTTTAAATAGGTGCACAACTTAAGTCCTAACTCTGAATTACATGAACATATTAGATCTAACCATATTACACCTATTTGCGTACCAGAAGGTAAGCCATTGTAAATATAGCCAGATGTTAGAAATGACTTATAAGCTACGTAAATTGAATACAGTGAATAAAACCAAAAGTGGGCCTTATTACCTGCACGTGTCGGTAATAAGGCCCACTCGGTGATTTTTCATCTTTTTGCTCGTACACCAGAAGTTTTGCAATTATCGACATGAACTTCTCACACATGTCAACTGCAAGAGAAATAGATAGTATTTAATCAAAAATTCAAGATTGTAAAGCTCTAAGTCTGTTAGGTTGGCCGTATTCACCTCACCCACCTTATAATACTGTAATACTATAACACTATATTGTGTAAATACTGTATGTAATTCTGGATAGAACTACTATAATGAACTATATATAACTACTAATCTATAACTACTATATATACCATGATAGTAGTAGTAGTAGTAGTATGTGTTTATTCATTTGAAATGGAAATCATGCATTGCAGATACACAGATGAAAATTACAGGGCTTGTACAGTATACAGAAGACATGCACAGTAGCTGTAGGAAATACATTAGTTAGCATATTTCTGCTAGGTTATGCAAAATAGAGCATCTGGGAATAAATGACAATTGGCGTTGTTGGGTTCTTGAAAAGGGGATAGAGACAGCGAGGGAATGTCGGGATCTTGAAAGTTTGGGGGGCATGATTTTATGCACTAAATACTGATACTAATTATTGTTTTTGGAATTCACGCTGTATTTGATAAATGCGATTGTCGCAAACAAACGATTCTTCATGATGAACAAAAAGTACGTTGAGGTGTCTTCTTAAAGAATTTACTGGCTATAAAATTGCAATAAGAACTATGTAGGCTTACAGGACCGACGTTTCGCGTATTCACGCTTCTTAAGGGGCAAAAAAGCTAACAATCAACAAAAGATCAGGCGTCAGGAGAGAGAAACATAGTTATTTACCCAGTGGGTTCAAGAATTCTACCCTTACAATAATTGGTAAAAATCTTTTGCAGAAGTTGCCAGAAACATAAAGTTATAAGGATATTTTGTTTTGCTTCATCTTTGAATTGTCAATTTTATTTTAGAAGAGTAGAAGTGCATGCCTCACGACAATTATCTGAAGAAGGTTTACTTAAAAAAAACTTGGAAACATTCCACTCATTGGACCCTATTATGTGAGCCTAAACATTCTTTTTGCCATTCCATTATGGACGGGTGGTGTGTCATCGATTTCAGTGTTACTTCCTTTCGAGTGACACAGAGCGGTCGAATACATGAATAGGCCTAATCCAATTTTATGGCCTGATCGCACGAGTTCAAAGATCACTAGTTGCACAGAAATAGTCAAACAGCCACAACGAGATTCTGCTAGGAACGATGCCGAAAATGAGACTTTCACAGAATGAAATAAGCCTACCACGAAGCTGCGCGTCTGCCGAGTTCTATCCGGTTCCTTATCTTGTCAGACACGATCAAAGAAGAACACATTTTCATGCAATAGGACGAAGATTTTATATGCAGTTTCTTCAGATCATTTGCTATGCATGCAAATCTGTCTGTGAGGCCATTCACATTCAGATTTGGCGAGCCTCCTAATGTTGAAAAATACAAGTATTTTCAGTCATTTTTCATGTACACCTCAAATTTGGTAGTTTTGAATCCTCATGGATGCGTTGCTGTATCCACTGGATTGAAAATTGCGCTGCTTGAGGCTTGTCGACATCTGTCATTTTTGTCTGTTTTTTCTGTTATTGCATGAATTGCATGAATGTTTTAGTTGCGTGTACGTGTAAGTAGGTAAATGAGAATCGTTATTCGGCTTTCAGTCAAAAACTGTGCCAGAAGCCAGTGGATCCCCGGATTGCATAGATTACAATTATCTGTCCGATCTGAGGATTAGTTGGTTTTTGGACTGTTCATCATTGGCGGATAACTTCACGCATCGAATGTATAACCAACGAATATCGAAATCAAATACTAGATGACAGCGTAGGGATAGCAAACTGACATCGAAGTCGCGATTGCTACATATCCATTGTTAACTATGGGATGCCAGGCGGATAACCAGAATGCACAGCCGATAGCACGGATATCCGTCAAAAACAACGAACCAGATATCGATTGGATATCAAACATATCAGCTTATAAGATACGGATCTCCTTGGGATAAAAATTTGTTATCCACGGAGATAGACTGGATATCCAAGCGGCTCCTGACGTAGAAATAATGGTGTGTGTCCGTTCAACTGTGAAGATCCGTTGATATCCGGAGAAACTATAAGATGCTGATCGGATCCGCATGCTCGGAGGGTTGCGATTTAAAGAAGGCGACGATGATGCTGCAGCGCTTCAGCACCATCATTGTGCGTAACTTAGCTGTCGTACAATGTAGATGAAAGTAAACAGTAATGTTTTCTCGTAATGATGATATCTGCATATGCTTGTGACAGATATTTCAGAAGTCTAATTATCGTATATCTGCATCTGTATTCACCATTGCTGCCCACTGCGATTTCCTGTCTTTTTAGATTTTCTCTTTTTCTTATCCCAGCATTATAAAAATATCTGTAGGAACCTCAGAGCCTATCGAATGCTTAGAGTGAATTTTGGTAGCCTACTTTTGGCTTCAATTCATAAATAACAAAAATCATTGAAAACCATAGCCTGAAAGGGAAGTGAGATCTGCTGATATCCTTCTATTATTGTTCTTTGTCTTATTTATATTTATCATTTGTTGTCAAGTTTTTCCTATAATTTTTGCTCACTTGGTGTGAGGCTTATAAATGCTCTGCTGTTATATCCCTTTACAAAGTTCTTATTGACAATAGGTCCATTGCTTTCGGATATTGTAACTTCCATACTGTGCTCCCCTCCACTTCCTTGCGAAATTCATATTCAAAAAATTGGACCTAAACAATTTCTCAGTTTCAATTCCACAAGTCCTTCAGTTTCATGCATTTTCAAGGAATGACTTGCCTACTTGACGATCCCGTGAATAAACCAAATAATGTAGGCAAGGCCTACTATTCAGGTCATGCCGTTGCCCCCCTGATAAACAGAGTGTCAACTTTTCGGTCTCATTATTTGATATGAGATGGCAATTTTCTAATTAATCGATTCGAACATTCTGCAAATTATATTTCGATTACGATGAATGTTCCGGATGACAGAAAATTGCTCCTGCGATTAGCTCATTTATAGTGTGATGATCATTGAAACTTAAAGCAAATTATCCTGACAAATAATTCTAACAGTGGATAACATTGAATTGGAAGAAAACATGATCGCCATATTTCTGTTGTAC
The DNA here is from genome assembly GCA_907163375.1 of Prostheceraeus crozeri. Classification (NCBI taxonomy): domain Eukaryota; kingdom Metazoa; phylum Platyhelminthes; order Polycladida; family Euryleptidae; genus Prostheceraeus; species Prostheceraeus crozeri. The sequence goes on from CAJQUW010000787.1 coordinate 64,831, forward strand.
AAAATTTACCATGAACCGCTGTCTGAACTAAGATTGTAAATCTTGGGCATCATTTGATATAGGCCTATTTGATTCCATGTTGACTTGTTCTTTTGAGATAAGCGCTTTATTCGATACATAAAATTGTTAAGAGAACTTCTGACCGTATATTTAGATGTTAATATACCGCATCGCATTATCGATCGTTTTTGAGTCAAATATACCAAATGCGTCAAATTGGTCGGATGCGTCATTGAAAATCTACTTATGAGAAGAACGTTCGGAAGAGGAGCTACTGTCCTTCCTATTCCTCTCAATTTCTTGCAATTCGGTGGACGACATGTCATACACACTTCCAACGGATTAAACAAAACTGTAGGTGCCTGAAGACGGGTGGAGCATTCACCCGAAAGCCCGCGATAAAATAGTTGAAGAGAACTTGGTTTTTGAAGAATTCATCATATTATAACTACTTACTTTCATAATTCAGTAGTACGAATGATGACGGTAAACAATCCGTGTGCTTCGAATTCTCTGCATCATCGTGACTCTACAATCCCGCATTCGTTATTGTGATGTCTCCTGTGTTTCATCAATTGATGTGAACTGTGTTTCCTGTGTGTCTTTGCCTGTCTATTCATGTCATTAAAGCGTTATTTGTGGACATCTGATCGAGTTATTGCATTAACGTTTTCCATTTACACACTAGCTGCTGGAAAGTGTTGGATATGCTGAAAACTGCTTATTCTCAGTCCTGTGCAGCTGATTTATATACAGAAATAAGCAAAAATAGATAATCGGAGGTTCAAATTCAGCGAACTAGAGTTTGCAAGTCTTTACTTCAATATTTCTGTAATTATAAGTTCATAATTAGTGAAAACAAACAGAAAAATGCCAATAAGTTGAACCGTCAATAATCCCAAAACAACACGTGATGAAATAGGTGGTGCAATTTCAAAGAGATATTTCATTTTATTGCCGTGATAGAATGCTGCAATCAAGAAATTAAGAAGAAAATTATTCTCAACCTTTGCCAAGTATTCTACACTTGCCTAAAGCTGCAAACTCCATAAAAAACAGCCTCTCCGGAGTAATAGATAGTAGGGCTGTGCGCTAGTCGCACCTGCGTGCACCGGTGCACCGGGCAAGGTGACCGCTGCAACTAACGGTGCACCGAACATTTTATAAGTTACACTGAAGGACTGAAGTGTATCCGAAATTTAGTTTCTTTTTCGCTCTAGTCTGATAGTTAATAAAGACTTCAAGATCTTGAAGGTAGGGTCTGATCTTCTGCAAAAAATGTTCAGAATTTAATGTCAATTTGATAAAGCACGAACAAAATTCAGCAAACTTATTAGGCTTCCTTCAATTTCATTTTCCGAATACTTGCAAGTGACTCTCATCATACTTAGCCGCAACCAGAAAAAGGCAAAAAGTTGCATTGACTAAATTACTAAGTCAATGGCAGACGAAACGTCCGCGTTTTAATTATTTCTTTTGAAATACATGTGCAAAGTGTTGGATATGCTAAAAATTTCTTATTAGTCCGGCAGTCATCGAGTTTCTGCAGGGAACGAGGCCGAAATTGATAGAATGATGTGCACCTTATGCCGACTGCGAGTCTGCACGTCTGTCGAGTTCTGTTTAAAGAAAACACATTTTTATCCAATGGGACGAAGATTGCAGTTTTCGGCAAAAATTGGCCAAAAGTTTGGCAAGAAAGTTTCTACGTTTCTAATGCTAAATCTAAAGTCATTATTTTTGACATGGAATGTCGTCAGGTCATTTCCAATGATGTGCTTGTATTATAATCATGCTTGTGATCGGCTGTATCCGAGAATGTGGTTCAATGTGGACTACATTCCTAAGAATGCTTGCGTTTGCCGACATTAGGAGGCTTTCGATTCATAGACAGGGGTACATGCCTAAATGCATTTTATATAACAACATTTTGGGCAATTTTTGTCTTTTCAACTTTGCAACTTCGTTTTCTTCGAAAATTTGATTTTATAGTCAAAATTTTCATGAAGGAAACTTTGTTAGATTGCTGTAAATTCTTCACGACCGAAAAGAGAAGATCCCAAGGATCAAGATGAGAAAATTATGAAAATCGGTTCAGAACTAAGGATTTTACAGACGGAAGACACGTTTTTTCACAAATGCTGTTATGTAAAATGAATTTACCCACATGACCATCATAGGAAATGACCAGAAGACTTTCCATGTGAAAAATTATGACTCTGGGCTTAGCACATTTCGTTTAATCAGAGAAAACATAGAAAATCTCCTTTTTGACAAAAACTGCAATCTGCGTCTCATTGGATTAATATGTGTTCTCTTTGATCATGTCTGGCAAGAGGAGGAACTCACTAGAACTCGGCAGACGCGCAGATTCGTAGTGGGCATTGATTGTGCATCATTCCGTGAAATTCTCATTTTCGGTCTCGTTCCCTGTAGAAACTCGACGCTCTGGCTGCCGGAATATATTCTCAAGTCCTTTGTAGTTGATTTATATACAGAAATAAGCAAAAATAGATAATCGGAGGGTGAAATTCAGCGAATTATAGATGTGTGTAGGACAAAGGACGAAATGTATGTGACCAATTAGTGTCATTGACATTGCATTTCGTCATTTGTAATGGTTTTGCCCCACCCCAATGTGCTGGTACCAGACTTGTAAGTGGATCGAGTAGCCCACGGGAGGCGGGCTTGGGCATGATATTTTGCAACTAACACGAGCCCGGGCCGCCCTGAAAATTCATCAATTCCATTTAGCCAACTTGCAACGAGCCATTAAATAATGGTTGCTTTCTCAATACTAATGGTCATAGCCAGAACTAGTCGCGAGCAGTCAGAAAAGCATTTTTTCATTGAGTTTAAATTCAAGTTTGAATTCTGACGAATCAGAACATTTACATCACTTTGAGAGGGCACGGTTAGTAAAAATGAGATCGTGAAAGTAAATTGAGGAGCGAATTGAGCAATCGAAAATCCTTGGAATAAATTGAGTTCGTGAGACCAGTGTGAAAAACATTTCAATGTGACGAATGTTTTTGATGCTACGTAATAAAGTAGACAGTTGAAGTTCGCGTGTGTTCTCTAATTCTACTGAATTACGCTTCCTTGACCAGTCGTGTGAGACAAAGGGAGACGAATATCTCCTTGTCAATCTCCGGCTTGTTGATGCTCGACTTTTCTGAAAACCAGGCGAATGAGGAATCCAACTCTAAATTACGGATCAATTTTGCAGAGTTTATGACAAAGATCTTGTGCAGTCGCAAATTTATAGATCAAAAGTCAGATATTCATGAAATTAATCATGATGGTATAACAAATACAGCATTATAAAGGCTTTTGTATGATATATGACAAAAACATTGACTACGGGCCGAGCAGCTCGAGATGAGCGGGCCGGGCTTTGTCTGAACAGGCCCGGTCATTTACAAGTTTGGTTGGGACCCATGGGCAGACAAATAAATAAATAAATGCAATAATATAATGTAATAATGTAACAAGATGCATAATTATACCGGGTGTCCATAAAAGTGTGGAACCATGGGAATTACAAAGAAAATGTGACTAATGTCAAGAAATGTGCATTATTATGTAATCAAGAAATGTATTACAATATGAATAACTAATAAAGCGTAAAACATCTTTTCGAATACTTACAATTTTACACGTGTTCAAAGTGTTCACCATGAACATGATGACATTTGTGAGATCGAACTGAAATTTTATACATTTTGCGTCATAGTTTCACATTTTGCACTTCCAGGATTCGTTCTTGCAAGTGAACTAAATCCCACATTCTGATTTGGTACAGAACTGGCTAACTGAGTTCGGTCGGAACTCCTTGGAGCCCATTCATCTGTTCCTCTACGACCAATCCAGCTATCAAAATGTCTCGTTGAGGCAATTTCTATCCTTGATGGCGATGTAATAGTGGGACGTATCTCCATCTTGTTGAAATCAGTAGGTTTTCATCCAATTTCATCAACTTCAGGTAATAGTTGCTTTTGCAACATTTTCTTGTGTCACCGCTTACACAGTCTCAAGAAAGACGGGATCTCCATAAACCACGCCGTCAACTTCGGCGATCCTTGAACGTTGTCATCAAGCATCCTGTGAAATTTGACTTGCGGTTCCAAAACCGAATATTTTGCTTGCTTCCTCGCTTGACACATCAAAACTTCACCAAAGTGAAAAGCGGCCATCGAGTTGAAGCGTTGTTGCTATCATATGTGACATAAATATATCAATAACTTAAGGACTGAACGTAAAAGACTTTGCATCTTAGCGCGATCTCCTGTCACAATGTTAACAACAGTGATTCCAAGTGTCGCGATGCTCATGGCGAACATCTGCAAAATTCAAGTATTCGGAAAGATATTTTTTACTAGTTGATTACCAGGAATGGATTTCTTGGCTACATAATAGTGTGGCATATGAAAATGCGGTGCATAATGATATTAGTGACATTTTCTTATCATTTTCTATGGTTCCAGACTTTATGGACACATCCTGACTGAGTCCAGACTTCCTTATCGTGGGTTCAAAATTCAAAATTTAGCCGTGCATTCGGTGTGTGACTTCAAGCTTGCTGCCACGACCAACTATTTGACTCAATGAATTACTGATGCGACTTTATTGCCAGTTTTTGTTATGCCTTCACTATGATTATGTAATATCTTGGATCTGTAATTGAGGGCCTCATGATTCTCAATATTTATTTTATTTATTTTGTACTCGTCTGTTTCACTCTCATTGTCACTTTCTTTCACTTCTTGATGTTGCGTTTGTAATTCATTTCCGTTCAACTCGAAAATGAGTTTGTATGCTGATAATATTGACTAATACTGACACCATCCCTATCGTCCTCCTGTCGATGTTCGAGAGGCGAAATACACTAACACCTGAATAATGTAGACTTAATTTTAATCTAAACCTTCACTTCGGCCATCTATATGTATCCTAATTCCGCCGAAGAAGCAGGTTTTGCCGACTGATAGATTTCATGCTTGATCCACTCAAACGAAATAGTGCATCGATCAAAAATTGGACTTTTAGGTCCATAGAAAATGTTTCTTGGTCAACCAATATGTTATTTTCATCGCTCTCAACCTGAAGTAACGGATGCCAATTTTCTTCGGTCACACATGCACGATTTCCTTGTCGCCGTCATCGATGAGAGACATTCGCTGATAACAACTCGATCAGCGCCATTCATTTACCTTTTGTAATATATTTGGGTTTCTCCTATGAAATCAATCAGCTGTTGCTGCTGAATCCGTCTCATCAGTTATCAACAGTAATCGAAACAAACACGTGACGCTCATAGTCACGCTTCATCGTACTACTTGTACATAGCATTCACGTCATCACTTTCATAGACTCGAATTTAAACAATGTGGTTGACTGTGGAAGCGCCTATCGTACAGGGTGAGTCTAAAATTAAAATTCCATATTTTCTTTATTTATTCTTATTTATTTCATTATTACTTATTATTTCCTATTCTTTATTTCTAAAGTGTTGTAGATCAGTGAAAATCCATCCAATTTTTAAATGCGATGCAGCACTTTGTACAAGGTTGGACTTTGGGTTTTTTTGGTCGACCTTGTGAAAGTGATACAAAACGTGGGTCTTCTATTAATGCTGCATATATACAAATCAAGTTACAAAAATTAATATTTTGATTTGAATGTTCGGAGAACTACATGATAAGAGCATAAAGTTCTGATTTTTTGTCAAAATTCCACTCAATTCACAGAATTTTTCAAAAATGAAATACTTGTGATCATTAGCTATTTCATTCTTGGCTTGACATCCGCGCGCATTGAAGCTTCGTACATGTTGTATTTGCTGTAAGCTTACATGTATTTTGTTATATTTGTGCATTTTGAATTTTCATATATTTCATATATTTTATATCTTCACAGTTATCCGCACCCCTAAACTGCCTGTGATAGCCGATATTTCACAAATGACTTCATTCCAATTTCGTATTCTAAATATGTTTAGCAATGCACTCAATACACAGCTAAAATATTTATTAAGTCAGTTTATATTTCTGAATGATAAAATGAGAACAATTCCTTTGTTATGAGCAGTGTGTAATTCTATCATATAAATCAAAGATCTTCAATTAGTCAGTCTATCAGTGTAGGTTAAATTATTAAAGGAAAGCTTTATAACGTAATACGTGTACTAGGCTACTAATTACAGTTATTACAATAAAAAATAGTTTCCCACTAATACCGCACTTCTCCTTGGCTCAATAGGAATTTTGGCTTATATAAAAGAATCTTGATGTCAGCACAAAATACAAAGAATGCACTTCGTTTACGTGATTCTACTCAGTTATTGAAACTTAGGCTTGAGTTTTGTGTTTCCACCCAAGTTTTGGCCCAACCTCACTTTGTGCGTCTGATTGTGGCCAACAATTTTGCGGTTGTGAGAAGTTCATAGATATGTTGACTTTGTAGATACCAAAAACTCATGACTGAATAAAATCATTGACAATTTCAATGTATTTATAAAAGTGTGACCGCGACCACTGTGCTGTGTATGTAAAACAAACTAAAAATAAAGACTCGATAAGTCAAAGAAAGAAAGTAGATCAAGATTTAGTCATCAACATCAATTCGACCCATCTCCATTCTTCGCTACAATTTTTCTGCACCTTTTCGGGATGCTTGAAATGAGAGTTTGGCATGTCTCACGACTGACATTTCGTCAAATGCTTTTGATTTCTGCTTTCAATGAGGTCACGTCATCAAATTCTTGGTCAGTCAGCCTCTCTACAATGATTCCTCAAACGTTTTCAACAAGTCAACAGTCATTAAACTTCGCAGACTGAATGTCGATAGGAATTCGATCACCAAACAGTCGATCAACTTCTTCTATCACTTCCTTTGTTCGATAAATTGAGGCATCGTCAGCTCACCAATGTTTTGCAAATCGTATGCGAGTCACAAAATGTCGCTCAGTAAGACAACTTGTCTTTCGGCTGCGATAAGCCCTCAGTCCTGTCTCTTGATGAGTCCTGCAAACAGATGATTGAGAGGTGCCAGAGACTGATGCCGTTGCTAGTCGAGTGGATCACATCCTTCTTGTATTCCACGGCGACTGCCACTTTATCATACATTTCGTCGAACCTCGCAGATTGGCAGTGACTACGTTCAGCAAATCATGTGCGAATTTCTCTCAGAGTTCACAAAACAACATTTCGAATAGAGTCAAAACTCATTCAACTAATTTCAGAGCGTTCACTTCCTTTCAAGTGTTTGCATATCTTATAACCACTCCAATTACCATGGAGGCCATCCACCACCACATTTGACTTCTACATTGACTTCATGTAGAACTAGAGAACTTTCCTGCGAGCAAAAATTTACAAATCAGCTGTCCAAAGTATTATGATGCATTATGCATGCAACACATGCAACATGTAAAACTAGGAAAATTTTCAAATTCAAAATCGTCAAGTATTGCAGAAGATAACGCATCTATGAATTCTCATAACCGCAAACTTGGTGGCCACACTCAGAGGTGTGAAATGGCATATCGTATGTAATCATTGATCTACAACACATTCAAAAATAGGGACATTTAGTTTGACTCACCTTGTAATCAAGGAAGCTCAGATTAGATATTCCAGCTATCTTGGAAATACATGCAGAAACTATTCAAATTCGCGTGCAATAGCTTCTAGCCATCGAGTGCTTTGTCGGATGAGTCCTTCTGTCGAGGTTGGGGAGGCGAAATAGTCATACACTGGAAATTGTAGACTTGATTTAAACTTAGTGGAAGACCGTGATGAGAAACTGAAATTTCTTTAAGAGCAGTCATTCTCTTGTCATTGGAAAACTAAGCAATCAACTATTGAAATTCAATTAATTTTTGATGAGCTCTGCATTCCGCCTCTATAGAATTATGTGATTCCATCTCGCTGTTTTTGAAAACTAGAAAACTTATTTTAGACACGGACTGCTGCGTTTTGAAGAAAATCAAATGCTAGCGCTGCTATCAAGATATGAAGAAATTTTTTCTTTCATAAATTCAAAAATTAGTGAAATCAACTGTCCAGAAACACCTTCAGGATAAAAGCTGTTTTCTTTTAAAAATTCAATTTTCTAATATTTTCCAGCACAGTTATCAAAATTGGCTGTCTCCGAGGATCAGTCGAGAGTAAATGTCATGAAATCATTTTTCAATGTGCAAGTAAATGATATTTGACTGAAAGAAATTCATCAAGAAAATAATGTAACTTTCTGATAATTTGTGTACTTAAATTGAAATTGTTTGCATAACTTCGTTCAACGTTTATCTGACGAAGAGGAAAGTTTTAATGTTCCCCATTAAATTTGATAAATGAGGTTTCATGTAATATTGACGAAGTTAAAAGTCGGGCATGCATGAGCTTTCTTCACCTCTACACGCATGCCTCGTTTTTGTAGGATTTACGGATAACTGAATTTACACAACAAAGCTGAAAAGTTTAGTCTGGAGGTTTAATTTGTCGATGATGCCTCGCGACAAGAAGCTAAATAGAATCATAAATGATCTTATCTGTCGTTTAACAAGTAAAACGAAACAAGTTCTAAAATCCTTAAATGCTAAACCAAAGTTCAATTGAAATAGAGTAATTCCTTTGGTTTCAATTAAATGACACTGCATCTGCGGGGTTGGGTCAACCCATTAAACACGGGGGCGTACATGTGCATAATACAGTGTATTCCCATGAGTAGCCTCCCGAGAAGAGGAGAAAGCGGTTGGGATACCCATGATTTTTGTCTGAATTTTCATTCAATTATGATGTATACTGTATATAAATGAATGATTTACAGCTTTTGTACAAGTGCAAACATTTACTATTGGATCAGCATTAGAATTTTGTGACTCCAAGTGTCATGGATTTGCAGAGAAGCAACCGATCGTCAGACAGAAACAAATGCGAAGGAATTGCATTTGTGGCTCTCATGATTGTAGATTAATTGTATATGTCTGTAGATCAGATGACGATTTATATCTGCATCTGATTTACTGATTCTTTACAATAGGGCATACTGCACTGATGACGGCAAGCAAGCCAGAAACGTTTGTAGTTCCCGCAATGATTTAATTCAGATTCTGTTCTCACCTCTTGAATACATACAATACATATAACCAAAAGAAACACTCGAAGTGTAAAGAAAAACAAATAGACTTGCCCAACCTGTTTCACTTGTTAGCAAGCTACTCAAGGGCTTTAATGAATCAAGCAAATAAATTCAAACACAATACATTACAAGACGAAGTGATATTAAACTGAAAGCAATGCATTGTACAAATGTACAGTATGTAGCGCAAGGATTATTAGATATCCTGATTTAAGGCTGCATTAAATATCTTCATGCACCATTTTTCTTTTTCCTCCCGTTGATGTCTATTCACATCAGATAGTAATTGTAATATGGGCATCATTTTAAATGGAGGATCGATGTTCTGTGTACAGCAAGCAATGTGACTACTGACCTTGAGTACCCTATATTTCTCTTCTTTGATATGTTGCCTATGTACTCGAGCGCGTGATCTTAGCATATCGACCGTCTGTCCCACATAAAGATCCCGGCATCAAAAACACATTGCATGACGTATATTAGGTGTCTTGAAGAGCAGTCCATGTTGCTTTTGATCTTGAAAGTTCTTTTTGTTTGATGTTTTCTGTATACTTAAACTCGATGCCCTCGGCTAAGTGATCTCAGCATAGACATTGAGTATTGCCACATTTCTTAACTCCCATCACTGTTTTCCTGTTGTTATGTTGTAGGATTCGTAACAATGCTCGAGGTTGTTTATATGTCGGTCTAATTCGATAATCAAAAAAGGGTTTAGTTAGTTTTAAGGCTGAAAATACCGGAGAAACTATGCTGCTGTAAACTTTAAATTTGGGTTGGAAGTTTCAATGTAATGAATAGTCTTTTCATTATTGTCTACACTATCATTCCTGCCTTCGGGAAGGGACTTTGTTATCGCATCGTTTGCAAGGTGATCGGGATAACCCAGTTGTTTTAGCTTGAATTTCATTTCCACATGTCGTTTATTTCTGTTGAAAACATTCGATACTATTTGAGTTATTCGTCCTGCCAGAGTATATGGTATGTTGCGAATGATGTGACGAGGATGGGCTGAGTAAAATGGTGAATAATTGTAACTATCTGTAGGCGTCATGTGATGTATGTCAGTTTGAAGTCTCTCGCCGTCTTTATTTATCAAAACATCAAGGAAATTGATTGTTTCATAGCTTTTCTCCATAGTAAACTTGATTCTACTGTTAAGACTATTCAAAAACACATGAAAATCTTCAATATCTCCAAAACAATCTCTCCACAAGATGAAACAATCATCTAAATAGCGAATCCAAGAATTATGAAATACGTTATAATCAGACGGATAGAGTCATAGTCTTAGAAAAGGAATACTGTACATCCTGCAAGTGTCAAAGTAGGATATGTTGGGACTATGCGAGTACCCATGAAAGCCCCTGATACTTAGAGTTAAGTTAGATCGTCAAAAGTGGAATAATTATTAGTGAGGATTATCTCAATTCCATTAAGTATAGAATCATTTGTACATGTATATCTATAATATATTAGCTCAGCTTACTTGTTGAAGCTTTTAATTCTTGTGGCAGTTATCTCTAACTTAACATAGCCGAACATGTTTAAAACATGTTTTTTTTGAAGGAAACGTTTGAAATGTTTTTTCAATTAACCATGTTTTTTAACAGAAGTTTCCACAAATAAAACATATAGTCATGACATGAAATCGACAAAATCCATGCAATTAAATTTGAATATAGGATGAACCAGAGTAGGGAATAAAGACTTTCCTTTCTCTGTGGATGAACTTTCTAATTCTGGGATTCATCGTATAGTAGCTTACTTATATAAGCAGAGTCATATTTTAAGAATTTATCTAGACTATGAAATTCGGCGATCATTACCCGATGAAGATATTTCCGGATGAGGTATTAAACGCAATGAACAGACATAAAGGATATTTTGGCATCAAGATGTCATTCTTTGTTCATAAATTAAAATCCGGGAAAAATGATCCACTTAGCCTTATAGACTAAAAAGATATACAATCAAAGTTTCCATTACCTTGTTAGATTTGCGAGTTGTAATAGCTCTGAAAACGTGATCCGCATTTGTCTGATTGCTCAAAGTATTTAAAATGAATATCTTAAGTGTTGAGTGATTTAAGTTCAATATTTTACCTTCAGTCAAAAGAAAATATCGTTAATTTTTTTGATAAATAACATCTCTCCACAAGTAGCTGTAGTAACTGTAAGTTTCCGCAGTTGGCGTATTAAAAAGAAGTGGATTTGAGAGTAGAAAAGTAACCATATTTGGCTAAATCTGAAAGAGCATTTTCCTGAATCTGATCATTTAAAATGTCTGGGTGTTTCTTTATATACTACAATGATCAGTAAAAGGGTAAGCACTAATTAGACGCTTTGCAAAACTACAGTGAAACAATAAAAACATTTACAGTTGTTGATAATTTAGTAAATGCCAGGACATTTTTACAAATTGATGCGAATACGTTTATGACCCCACTTTGAGCTCACTAGACAGCTACCCTGCAGTCGATCAGCTGAGATGATAGCTACTTTATCATGTTTCATTTAAACTCATTCGCGAGCGAAGTGAAATTGGTTATTGTCGGAAGTCGCCATGACGTGCATTGCACGACGCACGCACTATTCAAATATGCGCTAATGATGACTTCCCAATAGCAGTGACTTTGAACAATTCATGTGTACGCGCTGTGCACGCATTGGTCGCGAAAGGTTTTAATGGTATCTTTTAAATGCGACATTTAGATGGTGAAGGTCGACTCGACATTGCCACGCGCAATTCACGGAGAACCCCAAACATCCGTGGTTAAGGGCAGTTTATACTTCTACGCGCGCACATACGCGATGCACTAAGAGTCAACAATCACGTGATCTGATGCTGTCAAAACATGGGAAATGTTTATGAATACAAGCGGGCGAGCGCTTATCGTTTCCGCGTCGTCTACGGTTGTCCGCGTTGCCGCTTTAAACATGCACGGATGAACCGCTTACCATGTTCTTCTGCCCAGAGCATGAAATTTAGGTCCTATCACATTGTTTAGCATCTGGTACATACAGAAACATGAGACGCAAAGTCTATACAACAGGACTGCCGACATGTGTTGCAGTAATGTCACGCTTAACCACGGATGTTTAGGGGATGTGTAATTACGCGTAGTTTACGCGTGTATTGCGCGTAGTTGAGCGTGGCATGTCACCTAGTGCTTAAACTCTGAGTCATCTGTAGGATGCGAACAACGAAGAACTGTCGTGGAAACTTTCTTTGACTCTTGCGTCTTTTAGAGCCTCAATATTCAATCGTTCATGTATTCCACTTCTCACGTAAACATTGAATCCTATTTGGTATTTGCTCAATAAGGAGCTATGGTCTAATGACATTTCCACTGCCTGTAGGTCCCACAGATCCACAGCGCTGACTTCCAACTTCTATCTATCAGAATAAGGTCATTCATGCTTCAGTCGCGGCCATTAGGCGCCCATTCCGTTGTCTATCTGCTGGAATCTTGCACTGCACTCAACCAGGCTTTGGTTTAAAGCAATGTCAAACAATCTATCTCCTCAGCTGATTCTCTCATCATAGTCATATCTTCCATCGCTGCTTCATGGCCGTTATTTTCTGATCCAGTCTTGGCATTTCAGTCTCCAATGACCATTTTGACATCTTTTCGTAGGATAGACATCAGTGTGCGTAAAAAAATGTCAGTGGTGTAACAGTCTGTGAGGTAACGAAACATTTCGCTACACCACAGACAGCGTTTCACCACTGACATAGCATAATTTCGGTACTTATGGCCTTGTAAGTCATTCTCCATCCTCATGATGGATGTTCAAACTCGTTCTGAGTGTGTTTACGCGGCTCCGTGTTTAGGCGCGGCCATATTTCTGAAGAGCCACGTACATTAAAAATATTCTGCTTCCTCAAAGCAACACGTGCTTTGATTGGAAGATATCGCAGAATTTTCCAAGAAAATTCCAAGGGGTATTTTATTAGCAGTGCTCCTCGTATTCTCATTGGACGATTTTCTATACTTTTCCAAGAAAACTTCTTAAAGGGTTTTAGGGAGTTAGCTTCACGCCATCGTTTCTGTCGAACGTGATGCCGCTGAGCAATGCAGAGCGTCAGTCAAGATACAGAAGAAAGCGTGATAACGACCCGGCAAGAACAGCTGCCTATCTTGAAAGCAAAAAGAAGAAGTATGAAGCAGACTTACGGTCGGGAAAGAGAATGCGTGCTGCGAATATGACCGAACGTGCGAACAGGAAAGCTCGTAGAGAATGGCACAACCTGCTTAAATCAAACATTAGTGGAAATAAATGAAATTTGAATCGATTGCCATCAGAAGCAACAAAATATTAGTTTGACGATTTTTCTGGGATAATTTTCACATATGTAGAATATAACATAAAGGATTTAGGCCTACTGCAGTCTTATTTTTTAGCTTCATTTGATTAAGAAATGAAAATTTGAAATGTAGTCTTTTGGGCCCTCAACTTAACTAATCATCTCTCTACGAGTTAAATAGGTAGCACTAAAAAGGACTGTCATGAATTATAACAAGAAACAGAATCGTTTAAATTTTTTTAGAACCGTATTTGTGGTGCATGAACTTTGATTGTAAGATAATTTTGATGAGGCTACATGTCTATTTATCATGTGACAAGTGATCTAATACACTTGAATCTTCATAACAAATCTTAACAACAATTTTGATACTACCAGGCCTCTACCTAGATAGACCTAGAATCTTGAATGAAAATGAAACTAAAGATGATACCAGAAAAGGAAATTGCACTCACGTCATTCACCCTTGCAGCATGTGGGTGGTGGGTCAGGGTACCCTGTGGGTCAGGTGGGTCGTGGTTCAGGGTACCTTGTGAGTCAGGTGGGTCGTGGGTCACATATGCCGTGGGTCAGGTGGATCATGGGTCAAATTTCGTTGACCCACTTCCAACTCTAAATTGGGCCTTTCAGATATTATCTTGACACTAGAATACCACAACATATTACAAGCAAGCATTACTTTTACATAAGTACCTATTACGTCTTTAGTGGAACAATGTGTCTTTGGTGTAACGCTCATGTCAGTGGTGTAACGATGTCAAAATTGAATTACCTGCAAAATTCTGAGCATATAGTTTGATGACGATTATTACTAGTTGCAATCGCATGGTATAATATGAGATGCATTTGACTACATTTCATCCTGTTTTGAAAGCCGCACATTGAATGTTTCGATCGAAAAAATGTAGTTTTAGGTTTGAAGCACGAGACCTCATTGATTATTGACATAGATAGTTGAAGAGTTGTCCTGAATCGAACTGAATCTAAGCACTAGGACCCAAACTTTATATAATTGTCGGTTGCATCAATAATGGGAACATTTAGATACGCATCAACACCTTCTATGCATTCCGTTACACCACTGACATTTTGTGAAGTCGCTAGACTAAAAATCAATATCAACTTCGAAAGAAGAAGAATTCAGTGCTGCTGATACTCGTTTAGTTAACTTCAGGGGATGTAGTGTTGATACACATCAACTTAAATTGATTTTGCGAATGTGACTTTTTCATTTTTTTTACTTCTGAAAATTGCCACTTTCTGTAGAATGACCCATCCACTTTTCATGTGGTCGGCTATTCGAATACATTTCGTTGCATACAATGCATACGCATTCTGATTTCTGAATCGTCTCTTGGGACTGACTTGGGCTTCTTCACTGTACGAAGACCTATTGGCAGACGATATAGAACTACTTTCTCTTTGGCCTGTAGGTGCTGCTTATTTGGAGATGACGTAAGGTTCTGTGCCCTTTCTGCCCTCCGCTTCCTTGGACGCTGTGGTTCTAGTTTTCATAGCTGACGTCTACGCGCATGATACTTGGGATTGCATACCCAACTTGCGCGATCATAATGTAACTGCACTGATTAACTGGTTAATCAGTGCATATGGACAACAAAGAAAAAAGTCGTGAGTTTGACTTGAAATCAATGCCAGTAAATTCAGAAGATGTGAATTAATGCCGTTGACAACGGAGAGGCGTCTTACCCCAACATGTAGGGGCGTCTTACCCCCAGCTGTATCTTTTTTTCTTCAATCTGTTTTCGAATGAAAACGTTAAACTGAATCAAGCGGTTGAAATCACATCTTGTGATGCGTAAACTTAAATTTCCTACATTAAAGATATCAAAATGATGTCTGATTGCTTCATAATACTTCATTTAACTTCAAAATAAATTACATCAAAGGCATCAGAAATGAGAAAAGCAACATATTTTCTAAACTAATGATGAAAATTCAATGATTTTTTGGTTCCAACCATTTTTCTATGAGTATTATCCATGAGAGGGGTCAAATATCCTGCATCATTTTAGACTTCTGATAAATGGATTGGGGGCGTCTTACCACTATACTCTAATACTTCAATGCATCGATTATTTGTCGATGCGATTCGCAGAGATTTTTAGAAGATCATTTGGCAGATTTCGATGTACAGAGCTCATGTGTAATGTGGTTAGATTTGGAAATACTTCGCCGAAGCGTTCGCTTCACATCATCAGGCAGCTAGCAGTTTGCTCTCATACACGAGAACTCAATATGCCGCTATTCAATGAACGTCTGAAGATTTGTCTGCTGCAATGATATTGTCTATGAAGTTGTGTTTCATCACAGAGCAGGCCTCAATCTTTGCATAATGAAGGAGAGGAGACAAATGTATCACAAGATGTTGCCAATCTTTCATTTGGAATCTTTGCAATTATCATTTCATGTTCTTCTTCATACTTGATAAGTCATTTTGTATTTTCACTCACACCCAGTGGCTGTTCTCTCTCTCTCTCCTCTTGCATTCTACAGACGATTGCGTCTGTCTGTCTGGTTGTCAATGGCAACGCCAATTGAAGTTCAATACAACTGCGCACGTGGCTTCTTATCAGCTATTCATTGACGTCCTGTATCTAGAACAGACATTTAACTGCGCTGATCCGACGACAGAGAGTCACTCGCCGATCAAAACTTCCATATTGTGAAGAATCTACGTGAGTAGCAGTTTTCTATTCAGTTCTATTCTCATAGAGATACTGCATCTTTCTTTATTTTGTAAGAAATATTCAAGATATTCAATTATTCAAGAGATCTTATCAAAAGATGATGAAAAATGTTTGTGATTTTAGCGCCTGTTAACAGAAATATCGAAAATTAAGATAGGAAGTTTTTCTGCTTCGTATCTTCTTCACATTGGCCATTAAGTGCAGTCCTTAGATGTTTGCAATGTTCTAAATCTTGTTAATCCGCTGATATCCGTATCAGTAACACTCCAATGATATTTTGGTTTGAATACTGCTTTCCGGAAAAACAATTGAGTTATGCAAAAAATTGAGGATTATTCTATCAAATAAACTATTTACTTTCTCCTTTTACAGCATTTGGCTTTAACACCTACGAAAATTTGATCTGAAATGATGGCAAACGTCAATGGTAAGCTTGTTTTCATAATCATTGGATATTAGGGATGCAGCCGTTATTATCGCCTACATTTTCAAATCTCATGACACGGTCTGTGAAGAAGTAAAATTCTGAGTCAGTTCCTGCATCTTGGATGCCACAGATACTTACTAGGTTTCACTCTATTTACTGATTAAAGAGTTTTCTCTCTCCCACTCTCAGAATGAAAACATCAATTAGCGGCAATTGTATTTCAACTCTCGATGGAGGCACCTTGAATTATAAGGACTATGTATATTGACTGCATATTGCATAATATTATTTTGTTTTTAATGTATTTGAATATAATAAATATTGATTGGTGGGATCTAGGAGACTTTATTTCGTTTTCACTTACATTTCTGCCAACGTTTCAACCGATTCAATTAAGGATCCAAGCTGTGTTGTTCAGAAGAACTCACTTGGCTCTCCCTTTCCAATCAACAAATTTTGGTTTTTGGAGATCAAGTTACACAAAATGGTTCTCACGATTGTATGAGTTGCTCCTCGTGATGATTAGCAGAAATGAAAATCGCATCACTTAATTGAATATGGCGAAGTAAATTAAAAGATATGCCTTATTTATGTAATGGTCATGAGATTTTTAACCGCCTGGCTGAGGTGTCAAAATATTCATATTTCCCCGATAGACTATAGAATATGATAGCAGCAGGCATTTTTCTACTTATTAACTAGGTGGGCAGATACCAACGCAGTGATCTTGATTGCTACATAATGAAATGAAATTCCCACATGGCCAAAATCCTTCGTCAGTCCACCTGACGACAAATTTTCTCTGTAACTTTTTCTGAGAGTCTCTGACTGTAAGAAAGACGTATATCCTCGTATTTTATCTTCCATGTCATTCAAAATATTATTGGCTTATTTATACTGTGTTTGTAATTACTTGTAGGCTGTTGATTACCGGAAGCTTTTAGAAATTTCTTTAAATCGGATGAACACTGTTCAATCCGTCACAATCGGAGAGGTTTTTAATACATATGCAGATGCACGCTAACTGCGATGTCTTGAACATCTTTCACATGCATAGATACAGATATTATCATGACGGGATACTGCCTTCTTTTTTCCCTTTTTTCCCATAGCTAAGTTATGCACAATACATCATGTAACATCGAAATAAGAACTGTATATTTATGAGAACATGCGACAGATTATGCGACAACATGCATGAAAGTTAGCAAGCAAATATGAATATATGGAGATTTTCAAAGAAATCGCCAGCTTTTTAGCTAATTAGAACGATTCCAGGAAAAGAAGATTAAGTATGTAAGAGATAGATGGGCTAAATAAGTCTCTGTAACATGGGGCTATCATTTTTCATATATCACGTTATATAATACATAGCTTCATCATGTATAATCAAAAAACATTATTGTATTAGATCATGAAATTGGACCATTCATTCATTTGTAATAGAAAATTGATATGTATTCGTACTTCTGCAATAGACAATCCATAAATACGGTTCACAATTGACCTGAAATATTTTAAGAGAATGAAGACAAGGTCAATAAAAACATATATTGGAAAGCTTTCGACAAAAGTATTTTTCAATCCAAATGTAACAGCAATCCTAAACCAAGCAAAAGGAAAGAAGGAATCCAATCTAAGTCATCATATCTAAAATTTAAACGCTGATACAAAAAGCAGACACTATCTAAAAATGGACAATACTTGTGTAAGTAAGGCCGTCTAATTTCCATGTAATACCATTGAGAGCATTTCACCGTCTATCTCCGCATTCCCAGTGAAAATGGCATTGAAGTGATTCCCATGGTTCACCATTTGGATACTTTAATGCTCTGAGCTGTATGGGTTATGTAGAAAATTATCATAGGATCTGAGATACAGATCAAAATCTTGGATTTTTGATGTCATTGATTTTGGGTTCAGCAACAATGCATATATTACCTTTCAATTCATCAGCCTGAATCGTCTGTCATTTGAAAGGTAATATATCTTCATTATTGTCCGCTGAATTACATTGAAATTGCATTAGGTTGAAAACTGCATTATTGTCCGGAAGAAGGTTTCCTGCCAAATGCCAAATCTCCATAGAAATTATGCAGCAATCAGAATTTTGGAGAAGCCTCTCAGAAATCTATGTTAAAAACATAGATTGTCAGTTTAGGAATCATATCGCCGTAAAAGGCAAAAACAATGTATTTTGAAAATAGCTGTTTTGAGAAATCCGTGGTAAAAGGTACTTTCAAGCTAAAACAACGTATTTCAAAGTATGTCATTTATTTTCAGAGGCATGAAGCGTCAAAACTGCGCATTTCACAATGCGTTATTCAGTTTCAGCGTTATGAAGCGCCAAAAAACGTATTTTGAAATGCGCTTTTCAATTTCAGAGGCATGAAAAGGCAAAACAACGTATTTCAAAATGTGCCTTTTCAGTTTCAGAAGTACGAATAGGCAAAACAGCCTGTTGCAAAATAATTATTAACAAATTATCAGAAAGAAGAGGTATGATGCGATTGCGAATGTGTAGAATCTATTTTAGATTTCTATTCGTTATTATTGTGAATGAAGAGTCAAAGATTGTAGCGTATTTTGAAATACGCTGTTCTGCCTATTCATAGTTTATCAAAATGCCAATCAGATGAGAAGTATTTTAAAATACGTTGTTTTATAGTTTCATTAGAAAAGATATTTCATCGGACCTCGATGAGATAGTTAGTTCTATTGACGTACATGTACAGGGTGTTCACGCTATTCCCGCCGCCAATAATAAATCAAAATGTATAAAATACATAATGATCAATCAAAATCATGATGTTATAAATAATAACGTTTAATTAAAATGTATAAAATTTAACCAAAAATATACAAAGTGGATATTACATAATATGTTATATACATGTATATTATAATGTTCAATATAGCGACCTCGATGTTCAATGCACATACCACAGCGCTTGGAAAAGTTGGAAAAACAATTTTGAACCATATTGTGATCAATCTGGTTGAATGCATACTCACATTTCTCTGCTAGTTTTGTGTAAACTTTATCATGCATAATTGACCAAAGCCAGAAATCATTTATGGTAAGGTCTGGGCTTCGCGGCGGCCATTCCGTTGGTCCAGAACGACCTATCCACCGATGTTTTTGATATGAATTCAGTAGATCTCTAACTGCCAGCGCCCAGTTTACTGACGCACCATCTTACTGATAATAATGATGGATATGTCTATTACTTGTGAGAGATGGTATCACAATTTCTCTCAAAATATCACAGTAACGTTCCTGGTTCATCGTTTCGAAAAGGATCCTAAAGCGCAATCTTCCATTATGTGGATTCATAGCTGAAGACTTCAAAGGTTTGATCATCTTCTGTTCATTATTTTGAGCATTGTAACAGCAGTTATGTCTATTCACTAATCCGTTTAAATGAAAAGTCGCCTCATCACTAAAAATGATTTTATGATGCCACATGGGATCCAAGAACTGCTTCTGAATAACATGCATGTAATTGCAAAATGTCAATCACTTTTCAAAATTATCTTCATTAATTTGTTGAACAAGTCTGTATTTGAAAACCTTCATGTTACATTCCTTGAGAATGTTTTTGACTATACATAACGATATTCCAAATCTTTGTGCGCCATGTCGTTGAGAAGTACACACTCCATCACCCATTGCAACTACAATCGCATTTTTCGTAGCATCGTTGATTTTGTGTTTATTTTTATCATTACCACGTCTTTTTGGAAGCACGGAGAGGGTTTCAAGAAACCGTTTCTTCCAATCTCTAATTGTTCTAACCGGATTATTAACCTCTTTATTATACTCCTCTGTATAACGTCGACGCGCTTGCTCACAGCTGTAAGAAATAGCATACGAAGCAATCTTGGCAATTTCTTCATTACTATATCCTGGATAATTTCATTTTCATACAGTACACCATTAAACCAAAGAATTAAATGAAATAAGATTGCTAGCGTTGTGTGAATGAATGTCAATGAAATTCAAATTTAAATACATAGACATAGATATTTATGACAATCACAATGATTTTTATTTTGAATTAGTGGCCTGGATAGCCTGAATTTTTGATTTAGTAGCAGCGGGAATAGCGTGAACACCCTGTATTGCTTATAACTCCAAATTGCTTTATCCTAAAAAAGCATTATTTTTTCTTGTTTAAAATACCTGACTAATTTCAGACGAAAATACACATATTGAATTACCCATATGACCATGTTAAGGCAAAACAACGTATTTTAAAGATACATTGCCAAGACCAGGCAAGTACGCAGTTTATATATTAAGAAGATTGATGAGGCAGAGCATAAAAGAATACTTTTGGGTGGCATCCTAAAAGATCAGGCATTGACATCAATTTTTGACTTTTGATTCAATTTTATAAGTGATCTTTCTTTAACTTCAGGCACACAATCTTTTCTTAACTTTTCAGATGACGTTTCTGCTTTTATACTGTGTTGTTTATAGAACGATGTTCTGCGAAATATCTCCAGAAAACTATACTGCCTGACAGAAGAAGACTTACCACTTATCATTACTAATCAATGACAGCTGTTAAATTTCTAAGTCGATCCTGCTCCCAAACTTATTTCTACATGTATGTGGCCTCTCTAGCATAGCCATATGAAGATTATCATTCATCCTATTAAACAGAATCAACGTTAGGATAAGTTTAAACATCGAATAATTGCAAAATTTGCAGTCTTTCTGAAATAAGTTGTAACTGCATGATGAAATACGAAGATGAATTCGCCAATTATGTGCCTATTGGACTGACGCGCTGTGAACGCAGCACCTGCTTGTATAGAACTGGATGCATCGCATGTACGCTAGCTGTTAGGAATTGGTGGGTGAGTTGGCGTGAAGAAGAAAAGGGTGTAAAACAAGAAGGATCTGAAAGACCTAAGAAAAATAGAGTCACAGACTGAAAGTTGATGATTGCAGTGAAGTACTGTCGGTTTCAGAGCATTTCGCATCAGCAATAGGCTGGAAATCTGCTGCTGATATCAGCTGTTGCGCTAGAACTGCATATCGACGAACTGCATTTCACAGAAGCGGGATTTTCAATTTTGCAGACAAGTTGCACGCATACATCTCAATAACTTTTTGAATTTTGATGAATTCAATACGATCGCTTTCCCGTACATGAATGTGCATGTTACAGGTCTCGAACATAAGCGGAAAAGATTAGAATGGTGTGAGTGACATTCTAAAAGGAGCACTGATGAGTGGCATTGCGTCATGTGGACGAGTAATTACAGTTTACCCTCGATTTCCACGACGGAAGAGTTTTCTCTCACAGACCGTCTCGTTGTCTCGTGAGAGATATGCAGTCTGCTGCATTTCAGAACATGCGGTGGTAGCGTCATGATTTCGGCCGGTTTTCGACACGGTGGACGAACAGCTGCTATTGTCATCAAGACACCTGGCTAATGTTGTCTCTCGGAGAATGCGATTCTTTTGTTATTCCAACAGTATATGGACACAATCTCATCATCCAAGATGACAATGTGCAGCTGCACAGAGCACGCCTGCCAAGTGATAACACCTCAGCAATTGAGTAACTCTCACAACCTTCACGCTTTCCTGATCTTTCACCGATCGAGCTTGCGTGGGATGAGTCTGGTAAAAGGGTGAAAAACTCGTATCCACATTCCACTGCCAATTTCGAACCACTTTCCGAAAGATTGGTTGAAGAGCATTGGGAATGCGTTGATCAAGAGAGATCAGATGAACTATATGAACAATAGAATTTGAGCTTGCATTAATGATGCTGTGCAGATGTGTGAAAAAATTTTTATCATTTAAAGTTGTAGTTTTGGTGCCACTTCAACAATGAATATAATGCGGCCATGAAAAGGTAAAACAACGTATTCCAAAATACGCTTCAATCTTTGACTCTTCATTCACAATAATAACGATTAGAAATCTAAAACAGATTATGCACATTCGCAATCGCATCATTCCTCCTCTTTCTGATATAAATTATTTTGCAACACGTTGTTTTGCGCTTCATAACACTGAAACTGAATAACGCATTGTGAAATACGTTCTTTTGGCGTTTCATAACGCTGAAACTGAATAACGCATTGTGAAATACGTTCTTTTGGCGTTTCATAACGCTGAAACTGAATAACGCATTGTGAAATACGTTTTTTGGCGTTTCATAACGCTGAAACTGAATAACGCATTGTGAAATACGTTCTTTTGGCGTTTCATAACGCTGAAACTGAATAACGCATTGTGAAATACGTTGTTTTGACGCTTCATAACGCTGACACTGAATAACGCATTGTGAAATCCGTTGTTTTGGCGTTTCACGTCAGAATGGTCCTCATCATTCTAAGTGTTAAGATTTTTTGTCACGCAGTAGAATAAAAATACTTTTTGTACATCTGTCTTTCCTTTCCTGTTTGCTGATTTCGAATTGTTTTCATTCATTCATCCATCCTCACCGTCCATGCAGGAATATTTCTATAACAAGAAAAAGTAGTAATCAAAATATGAATATTCAAATGTTGTTAGACTCATTTCATTTTACTAAAGATGATTTCTGGCGTTCTCATGAACTGATCATGATTATTGATTACAGCCATTTTTCAGTTCCACAAAACAGCCGAAGGTGCGGAGTGGGACCCAGAGTAGCAACAATGTAGCCAAGTACCGCACTAACAGCAGCCGTGCACCGCCCTTGGAGGCCCTGATATGTTGCAATGGATGCAGGCATGCAAGGACATCCAGCAGCCGACAACGGACACAGCTGCTCTCATGGGAAGGTCGCCATGAGGCTCCTTAACTCCGGTTTGTTTGCACCTGCTTCATGCTGACTTCCAACGAAAACAACCCTGTCAACAATCCTCCACATTATCAAGGACGTGCTCACTATAGCGCTGACTCTGGCGTCTCAGTGTCATGTTCCCATTTACAGGGGTGTCTCCCTCAGTCATAGTCAGTAGCTCATGGAGGCCAAGAACCCAACAAGAACCAACCCTGACACCAAGTAGTCAAACCATATATATGACAAGCCAAATGCACCACAGCCCGTCAGTGACATAACCTAAAAGTCACTTTATCGTTATGATAAATTTGGTTGTCACAGCTCTTATCAAAGTATGAGTACAAAGTTGAAAATGAGAGCAAAGCGGGATGAAACATCACCACTATTTAAATATGAGAGGGACCTTAAAGTGAATCTGGACCTTCTTTTCGACAATTCAATTCTGGGTTTTCACCACCTGAACTTGAGACTGTAGGTAGCTAGCTGCTCCTAAGCACATAGAAAGTGATAAGCGACCACGATTCCAAACTTTTATATTTTTCATTGCAACAATCAATGGGCAATCTCACTAACTATCAATCTGATCAATGTGCTTCATACACTTTTCTAAATGCGAATCATAAATGCAGTCATGAAGTGTTCATTCAGCGCTGTTGATGAGCTTTATTCCTTTCCTTTCAGAGTCCTGGAAAATCGTCATCTCTGCCGAAAATGAGGCGCTTGATAAGATGTTTCGATTTTCACCTGACACACCGCTCTACAAAGTATTGCAGGCATGGCAGCGTCATTTTGGTGCCTTTGGGTATTACATATTCAAATCCGAAGATAAACTCGATCAATATGACATAGACTTCACACTGAGAGAGATAGGCGAGTCGTTCGAAGGATCAAAGGTGGTACTTCTTGCGGTTGAACTATCGGATGGTCCGACTCCGACAGCGTCCCGGAACATCTCAATTATCATAAATGGTCGGTGGAGAAGGTTCTCAGTAAGACCCTTCCAGAGATTGAGAAATATCGTGCCCAATTCATCGCAATTGCATTTCCTCTACAATGGGAGGACTTTATCACGCAACAAAACTCTCAGACAACTACAGATTCCTGAGAATGCCGTGATCACTGCGGAGAGGAAAATTACTGTCGAAATGTCCGACACCTGTCAAAAAGTGATAACAATGCCGGATGGATCATTTGTCGGTCAGTTGAAGCACGAACTGAGACTTTCGAAGAACGAGGACTTGTTCTTGAAGTCTAAAGAAAAATTCCTTCCCTCAGACAAGCCACTGGACTTCACACAGATGTTGAAGATCTGCAGACCTGAGCTGAAGGTCACCATCGGTGATCAAAGCTACCACAGCAGCATAAGTGGAGGGAAAATGGAGTTCAACTTCCACGATTTAACAGCTTTTCTAGCGGAAGAGTCCGGAATCAGCAGGAGGGAATTATCAAGAATGGTCTACATATGTCAGGGATGCAGCAGACGCATCCAGAACACGGGAGATGATTGTCCTCTCCTCAACATCGACTGCTGCCGTCTGAGATCGATGGCATTGAAGGCGGAAGAGAATCCAACAGCAGAAGGTGAGTTATCCGCAATTTGTTCGAATTACAAATGCTGGTATTTCGCCCTCCATGAGCGGAGGAGCAGCTCGACCAGCTGAAGTTTTGTTGTAGAACCTTGAAAACTACTCCGCGTAACCTAGGGTTTTCTGACGTTTAGTTTTAGCGTGTTCTCAAAGTTTTCACCGACAATCATGGGATTTGGTCAACTGAAAGGTCAAAGTTACGCCTCATTTTGAATAGTTTTTCTTGAAAGGGTTGAATTTTGCAATTCGCTCAAACTACTTGTCTGATATCTTCCAATAACCATAGTCATCGAATAAAGTTCTGAAATGTTGAATATCATTGAAATGACTACTTATTGCAGATTTTGGAAGGCACATTTAAGTAGTATTCATGATAACATTTCTTCAAATCACTTTTCGTCTATATAATCTCATTTGAAGATATTTTGACATACAGAATATCATTTCGTGTGATATCGAAGCAGTTTAGAAGTATGGAAAAGGAGAAATGCAAGTAGGGGGCTAACTGATAATAACTCAATGACTTGTAGCCGTTTAAATTCAACTACGGAACGAGGCCATCTTCAGGGTTAACAGAGCTCTAAACGGAGCATTCAATGACACAATTTTCAAAGATTAGAGATGAAATCAATCCTTCATTGAAATACCATCATTTACTTGATTTCCATTTTCCTTTTTAATACTTTCTAGCCAAGGCAGCTTCTCTCAGGAACAGTTTCTGTTTGAGAGAAAATCTTCCATATTTCATATTCATAGATGTCTGAGTTGTATTCCATGAACAAATCGATGTTCTCAATAGTTTTGCACTAAAAAGTGACTTGTCACAACATGCAACCATTTCATCATCTTAATTAGCAATCATTATGAAGAGGATTTTTAGCAAAATTCTCTAGCATGTCAACATTTACGAAAATGTGGAAAAATTGAGGATTTAGCATTTGAATTGTTATTTATGGTTTGAAGATTAGCGAGTTGGAAGAAATGAATGTCATCAATGAAAAGATGACAGGGAGATGTTTTACACGATGGTTTTCATGGAATTCTGAGGAATACTTTAGAAATTAAGCAGCCGCGGGACCTTTATGCGTTCCAGAGCCCAGTGCGGAGAGCGTTAAAGAACTGTTTTCAGGGGAATTGATTTCAAATGATTTTACCATTTGAGGCCGCCTATGTAAATATCGGCAAATTTTCTGTAATATTGGTGGCAATTATTTTAGATAGCTATAATTAAGAATAATTTATGATGACCGGTTCACTACAATAACCATTTCATAGAAAATTAAGCCGTAACGAGTTCGTTGCGATGGCGTTATATGATGGCAAAATATAAAAAAATGTTTCTTTCAAATGTAACTTTTGAATTGGTCCAAACAATTCCTGTCGAAGTTATGAGGCATAGCTTCATCATGGAAGCTTTCCATCACATTTCAGAGGTGCTAGTAGATGTGGAGACTGTCAATTAACAAATTTGATCGAAGGCCTTTTTATACAGCTTCCCATTGCTGTTTGCTGCGAAGTCGTTGAAATGAAAATAAGTTTTTGTATTTCGAAGTTCCTGTCGAGAAATTGATTCGCTTGCTGCATCGACTCCAAAGTCACGCTAGAGTTGGAGACATCTCGGTAATTCGTAATATCCAATCAAATAAAGAACACCAAGAAATGAACGCATTTAAGATTGTTCAGCATTATGTAGGCCTAAACAATTCTTTTGTCCCGTGTAGTCATTGGTTTCTGCTACTAAAAGATCGATAAAACCATCAGCATACGTATCAAGTATCTCAATAGGATTCTCGCCTTGAAATGCATCCAGAGAATGGTTCTCCTACTTGTGAAGATGAGAATCACCGACATTTGCCATTTTATTGACTGCTTCTTCTGTTCATTCATGTCATCCTTCGTTGGAATCTCACACTGCCCTGCCATATCAATAACCTCGGAGACTTCCTTTTTTACTCATCATCAACCTATCCCAAATCTTACAAAACATCTGCTTCAGGAGGTGTTGGTAACAGTCATATTCCCAGTCATCGTTGTCATTACTGCATATTTCAGTGACTGCGTGATCCAAAGTTCGCAACTGCTTTGGCATTATCTTCAGAAACCTTAAAACAAGCTATATCGACACAAGTTGATATAGCCAAGTTTAGCCTTTCTAGATATCTTAAACTACATGTAGTTTGGACCATTTCTAGCCGCTGACGAGACCTTGTTGGGAGGGACGCAGTGACTACTGCTGCGTGCTTCCTAAGCTAAGATTGCTAAGCTTTGTGCTAAAATTGTTCAAGTCTGAGGACATCTTTGCCTTCGATGCCCATGCAAACTGGCACTCTACAGTCTTTATGATTACAAGTGGAGTTGTTTGAGATTTGATGCCTCACTTTGACTTGTATTCGCACAAGCGCTAGCATGTCCAATGTTCGTGAAAATACTATGGCAATGGACTTCGTCTGGTTTTGCCACGGGAAAGCCATAGGCTACAAATAGCAACAAGCATTACATACACACACTTAGAATGCACTAATAATATAATATTGCAACGAAGTTGTTCATTTTCAGAATTCAACAAAAACATTAGTTTTGAAGCAAACTGCCAGTACTCACCGCCGTTAACAATTCATTTACATTGTTGTTGTATTTGACATTTGTATATCAGATTACGCCAGTGTAACTAAAACGTTAGGGTTAAAAAAATGTCATGCCATGTCATGAATGAATAGGAAGTATGGAATTATAGACTAGTATGGAAGTATGGAATTCAGAGGAAGTATGGATTATTATTTTTTGCTCTTCATGAATTATGAAATCACGTAAATCACAAGGATAGTAAATTACATGTTGACGTTCATATACACAGTGTCTCCCAGTATATAAGCAGATGTCATGCTCAGTTTTTGTCTAATTTCGTGATCAAATGTAAGCAACATCAGGTGCTAATTTCTGAATTGACGATCGCTTATCTGAAAATATGCGACAAATTCAGTAGTGGATGGCAATCAAAATTTAGCATCATATTTCGCAAACTGGATCGGAGAAAACAGAAGATTCCGAAAATTACTGTAACGAAAACCCTACACTGGCGCCAAATGGGTTTCAACTTGACTTTCCTGCTTTTACAATGTGAGTGGTGGGAGATGTTTCAGATCAGATATCTTTTAAACATAGAAATCTTGTTTGTCTGCAAATGCATGGAAATTATCGATTCAATCGAATGAATTTTCAGTTGTTTGAATGTCAAAATCTATTGTTGAAAGTAATCCATTTATTCTGCATGTCTTCATTCATTTCATTAACCCATTAACGACCATGTTCCCGCTGCGGGAACATTCTTTTAAGACATGATCTTGAGCATTAAAGAACACAATAGGCAGGAGTTGGGCGCTAAAAATATACAACAATAATCCAAAAAACATATGTCTGACAGTTTCATGGTGATATAGTCAACAAGTTGCAACAAGTTGAGAAGGAGAAATCCATTTTTTGGAAAATCATTTCAAAATTATCAATGGTGCTGATCTAATGCCTTCATAATTGAAATTTGGACCAACAAATCACATCAGACCGATGAGTCGAGAGCTCCTGGCATGCTCCACCCATTGGTGACATATCTTTTGAAAAATTGATTATCTACTTCGATTCCCAGTTGTTTGAAAAATGTTCCCACAACGGGAACATGGTCGTCAGGGGGCTTGTTCACTAGAGTTGGTCGGCTCTTTTGATTGATGCTCTGCAAGTAATTTTATCTTGCACGTGCGGCTACTTGAGTGAAATTTCCGCGAAGATTGACTGTAAATTTGATGTTTCTGTGAGTTACATGCTGCAGAAAGTGGTTGTAAGTGTACATGTGCATGCATGTTTATTTTGAGTGTGATAGATCAAAGCTATTTCCGCCGAAGAAACGGCGAAACAGTGTAAATCAAACACACAAATCTCTCTGACCCTTGACTGTGCCTTGAGCTTGCATCAATAATTGGGTCGTAGGGCAATCCCCAAATTCTCAGGCAGACTATGACATAGTTAACAACCTCATTGTACTGAGGATATCGGACAATTTTGATACATTGAGAGATAGGAGTTTCCGCAGCATAGTCAAGCTGCTGAACATAGATATTTTCTGTATTCCAGTCTTCTCACGAGTTCACAGTCTTTCTCTAACATAGTGTGCGGTGACAGTTGCTATTTTGAATCATTGTGCTCTACAAAGTCATTTTCTCGTCTGCTTGAGAATAGTTCAGCGAATCTCATTATGGTGGAGAAATTGACGTTGTATGAAGTTGTTGCAATGCTAGAAGATGACGAGTCGTTTGTGAGTGCAGACATTGCAATACAGCCACCCGGAGATGGAGATTGTTCAGAGGAAGACAGTGCAGATGAGGACGATTTTGACATCAATCGATTGAGCGGCAATCAGCTATTGGCCGAGGCTGACGTTCGAATAAATTACGGTGATCGAATATCTGATACCATGGATGATGCTTCACAAAGTGAGTCCTTGGGCGATGCCTTGCAGACTAACTCCATCCAAGACGACAGCATTTATAGAGGACGTTTGAGTGATGAAAAGCCTCCACAACTGACTGATTTGAGATGGACTAATCGTGACATCAAATCAAGGAATTCACAGAGCACGCCTGAAGTGAACCACGTAGAGGAAATTGGGACACCTCTCTCTCTGCTCGAATTGTTCTTTGATGATATGTTGATCTCAGACATTGTTGACTTTAAAACGTTATACGCACGAAGAGAGAAAAGTGACACAGAGTTTGGCATCACAAAGGAAAAATTTCGCTTTTTTTGGCAATGCTTTTGATGAGTGGATACCACAGATTGCCAGATCGTCGATTGTATTGGAGTCTGTCTCCGGATCTCTTTGCTGCTGCCATGTCGGACATTATGCCACGTAATGAGTTCGAAAGAATTCTACGAAATTTGCATTTATGTGATAACTCGAATTTAGACAAAAGTGACAAATTTTCAAAGCTGCGTCCTCTCATCACAAACCTCAATGAGAAGTTCTTGAAGTATTCGTCAAATTGTGAAACAAAATCCGTGGATGAATCCATGATTCCTTACTACGGCTCCCATGGAAGTAAACAAAGAATCAACAACAAGCCTATCAGGGTAGGTTATAAAGTTTGGGTACTTGCAGAGGCCAACGGGTATGTGATTCAATTCGAACTCTACCAAGGGGCTAAAACAGGGCGGCATATCTCGACAACAACCACATGGGGACTAGGTGAGCACGTTGTTTTGAATCTAATGGAGCGCTTACTTCCAGGTCAAAGCTACCATGTATACATGGATAACTATTTTACTTCATTCCGGTTGCTTTCCTATCTCGGAACAAGGGGCATTAGTGCAACTGGTGTAATCAATAAGAAAAAGTTGAGCAAGTGTGATATCATGGGTAACAATGATCTTGAGAATAAGAACGAGGTCATGTGAAACAGGTGACTGCAGAACAGGATTCGATAACTATAACAGTTGTAGGTTGGAATGACAACCGAGCTGTCTACATTGCCTCCAACTGTCTTTCATCCAAACCAACAAGAAATGTACAAAGATGGAGCAAGATTGAGCGAAAGTATATTCAAGTGTCGCAGCCAAACCAATGCCATTGCTACAACCAGTGCATGGGATACGTCGATAGAATGGACCAAAATGTTGCAAAGTATATAGAATCGGAATTCGCATGAAGAAATGGTGGTGGGCTCCATTCGCATGGATGCTGGATGTGGCCTTGCAAAACTCTTGGATTCTTTATCGCATCAATAAGTCATGTGACAGTGCTCAAATAAGTTTGCAGGACTTCCGACGTGAAGTCGCGAGCTCCATCCTTCTGAAATATGAAACCAGTCGAAAGCGATCATATTCCTCTGCTGCAATTTGCAATGTTCCTTCAGAGGTTCGATTTGATGATGTGAAGCATTATCAAGCTCCCGCACAAAAGCAGGGTAGATGCAAAGTCTGCAAAACGAACTCTAGAAGATGTTGTGCAAAGTGCCGAGTAAATTTGCATGATGAGTGTTTTGAAGTGTTCCATCGATACTGACTTAAGTTATGTATGCTATGTCGTCTTGTATTTCGCTAGTGGGAGCGCTTGAGATCACCTACACGCATAAAGCAGTTTACAGACTTGGTATAACATTTGAATTTCAAACTGATAATACAGGTTTCTATGATTGATTCTGAGTTTTCATTCTAGCAGATCTCATGGATTTGACACTTTTTATCATAGTTGAAGTATAGTCAATCAAACATGTCATCATATCATGAGCAGATATTTCATAGTTCCATGTTATGAAAAAATATCGCAATTTTCATAGACAGACTCTCTGCCGCCCATGTTCCCGCCACGGGAACATTTACAAAAAAATCAATATATTTTTCTGCAGTGATGTGATATCTTTTCAATGTCATTCCGTTTGCTTTTGGATCAAGGCAATGTAATGCAAGCAGGTTTGAGATCATTTTACGTAGTTGGTCGTTAATGGGTTAAGGCAAGAGCAGCACACATTCTAAAAGCATCGTATTTACATAAAGCTTTGATATTTATTTCAGATAAAGTTGCCGATGATCTGTTGAGGGATCTACAAAGGAGGCATTTGAAGATGTTATCAGAAATCAAGAGGTTTGAAAAATGGAAAGTTGCAGCCGATTATAAATTATCAACTCTTGTGTCAGAGAAAAAAGAATTGCAGAGGACAGTTGATCGTCTGCAGACATCTCTGACTGCAGAGGAAGGAAAACGGAAGGAAATTGAAGAGAACAGAAAGAATCTACAGAGAATAGTTGATCGTCTACAGACATCTCTGACTGATGATGAAGGAAAACGGAAGGGAATTGAAGAGAACAGAAAGAATCTGCAGAGAAGAGTTGATCGTCTGGAGACATCTCTGACTGCTGAGGAAGGAAAACGGAAGGGAATTGAAGAGAACAGAAAGAATCTGCAGACAAGAGTTGATCGTCTGCAGACATCTCTGACTGATGAGGAAGGAAAACGGAAGGAAAGTGAAGAGAATAGAAAGAATCTGCAGAGAAGAGTTGATCGTCTGCAGACATCTCTGACTGCTGAGGAAGGAAAACGGAAGGAAAGTGAAGAGAACAGAAAGAATCTGCAGAGAAGAGTTGATCGTCTGGAGACATCTCTGACTGCTGAGGAAGGAAAACGGAAGGGAATTGAAGAGAACAGAAAGAATCTGCAGAGAAGAGTTGATCGTCTGCAGACATCTCTGACTGCTGAGGAAAGAAAACGGAAGGGAATTGAAGAGAACAGAAAGAATCTGCAGAGAAGAGTTGATCGTCTACAGACATCTCTGACTGCTGAGGAAGGAAAACGGAAGGAAATTGAAGAGAACAGAAAGAATCTGCAGACAAGAGTTGATCGTCTGCAAGCATCTCTGACTGATGAGGAAGTAAAACGGAAGGAAAGTGAAGAAAACTGCAAGATTCTGCAAAGAACGCTGGAGCGTCAGCAAAGTAAGTGTTGATTTACTTGTATCTTCTTCTATCAAATTCCCTGGTGCATTGATACTCGTAAAAGCCTAAAATCTAAGCACTTTCTTCCAATAATAGCCAATGTTCTGCCAATAATAGATTTCTAAAAGAAGAGAAGTTATTTAACATGAGAGGATTGTTTCGACGCTTTTAAATTGACACATTTCAGCGTATCAAACAAATCTTCTCATGCTAAATCTCTGTTGAGATTTGGTCGACGGTTCCTCGAAACCACATGTTCTTGATTAATACCATCCGTAGTAAATGTGGGAATTTACTTAACCTCCGCTTTGCGAAGATTTGGAAAGGAGAAACGTTGGATAAATTGCAAGATTCCCGCAGGCAGACATGAAAGAGCGGTTGCAACCGGAAAGATGTTTTCATCAATCTTCTTTCGTGTTCCAAAAGCAAAGCTCATTTGTAGAAAAGTAATTTAGTTTATAAATTCATGAATTTGACTGTAAGCGGAAGTAAATTGATTGAGAAAACGTGAAATGTTCAGAATTGAAAGATTTTGGAAAAGCATTGAGTTGAGCTTCATGTATCATTTCTTTACTACTGCAAACTGAACACTTCATATTTTGATATGATTATCATTTCATGAAATTTGATTCTCTTGTTCGAAATGTTTGTGAATTTGTTTTCATTTTTACAGACATCAAGAAGGAAGATTTCACTGTCCAGCATCCTCCTCCTCCAAGACCTGTGGCCACCAGTAAGTTCGAAGTTGTGCTGAAATTCTGATGAATAACATTGAAGTCAAGAAAGAAAAAGGAATGTTCACATTTCTAACTTTAAATTTCATTGAATGGGATGGCTGCAGGGCTTGCTTTGATTATCCTAACCGTCTTCACTCATACACAAAGACATCGAGAAATCATAAAAATTGTACCAACCGGGAAAGCCTGGTGCCGGTCAAACTAGCTAGGTCTACGTACACCGGAAGTTCATGCAGGGCTTTTGGTTTTCCCTTCTGTTTCCTTTTCTCCCTATTTTCCACTTCTCCTTCTGCTTCCTCTTCTCGTTCGACACGACTTGATCGCTGCGCTGTAATTAGCTTGTGAGTTGGATTCTCACTGGAAGCGGTTGAGGACGTCTGTTGCTAAGCATGAGTCAGTCGAAGCAGTACGTGCTGCATGTTTCTCGAATGACGCGTGACAGTGAGCAGCCGGGCTCCTGAAAACATTTACGTCAAATCCGGAATCTGAGCCCGAGCTTCCATGTTTTCAATTTTCCATCCCAGGTAGTCCACTGCGAGAATTCGTCCTCATTATTCTTGGCCTGTAGTTCTCAAAGTCTTTGGAAATCATCTGCTTGGATGCATTTGTATGACCTGACCTTGAGTAGCGAATTTAGACGTCTACATTGTTGTGAATTTGGTCTGAATAAGATATATAGATGCAGTAATTACGGACGCAGCGATAAAATGGGAAGTTACAGACACTACTCACTTGTAAAATTTCAACACTGATTTCTGAAAATTCAGACACATATGATTGGATTTACTGACCTTGAGTTCATGAAAATGTGTGCATTCCAAGTAAAGGAGTAATTGATGGAAGTTCCCAGTCGCAAGTGAGATGCGAAAGACTTTTTCTACAAGTCTGAGGATGAAACTAAGTCCTTATCATGAAGCTACATATTTTGGCAGAACGAGGCGGAAGTTACATGTCAAATCAACATGAACAATCTAACCCAGAATCCAACGTCAAGATGTCAGTCGAAATAGATTCAGTTGGAAAGCGTGGAAGACCACAATTGTCTTAGAAAGTTACAGACACTTTAATTTGACTGCTTATTTCTTCATGCTTGCCAAGATGTCAGTGTATCTTTCAATATTCGTGTAAAGTGATGCGACTGTTAGAATCTTTTTTTGGTCGGCGTTTCTTATTCATCAACAGCAGTTTGCTAAGTAAGTCGTATATAAAACATTGAACTTTGAGTACATTTGAACTATTGTACAAACAAGCGCTTGATACTGTAGCTGTTCGTAAAGTACATCATATCTCTGAACTCCATTAAACACTTCCAAAAATTTACTATTAAGAATCAAATCATTTGGGTAAAATGGACCCACAATTATGTCATCAATGTACCTGGCATATATACGAGGGTTCAGATCGAAACTCTCACGTAAAGTTTTTAGGGCTTTTTGCTCTATAAACGATATGAAAATTATGGCAAAAGGTGGGCTATAATGTGCTCCCATAGGATGAACATGAAATTATTATGAAGAAAACACTGAGAAGCTATTACTAGATAGTGATAATTACAAGCTCTTGAATAAAAGTAAAATGCACGCCATTGAGAGGCAGGCTAATAACCTTGTTAAGAATGTTTGTGCTAATGCCTTTAGCAAAAGTGATATAATGAGATTACATAGCGTTGGCTCACAAGCTGCGAGGTTTTTCACTACTATAAAAGGCCACAAGGATAAGGTTGAAAATAAGTACCCATTGCGACCCATAGCCTCATGTAGGAATAATCCAACCGAGAAGTTGGACTGCTTGCTCTCAAAAATCCTAAATCAGGCTCTCAAATACATACCGTCGTACATCAAAAATACGGATGACTTGATAAGTAAATTGAGCAGCATAGATCAATGTGACACTGGGAAAGTTTTCGTTTCTTTAGATATAAAGAATTTATACTCTAATATACCTATTCAAGAAGGCATAGAGTATATCAGCTAGTTCATAGAAAATCATTGGGATCAATTAGACAATTACGGCTTGACTCTAGATGCCGTCAAAAAGATTTTATCGTTTGTCTCGTACAACTGCGAAATAGAATATAATGGTAAGCATTATATTCAAAAGAAAGGCTGCCCTATGGGAACACATTATAGCCCACCTTTTGCCATAATTTTCATATCGTTTATAGAGCAAAAAGCCCTAAAAACTTTACGTGAGAGTTTCGATCTGAACCCTCGTATATATGCCAGGTACATCGATGACATAATTGTGGTTCCATTTTACCTAAATGATTTGATTCTTAATGGTAAATTTTTGGAAGTGTTTAATGGAGTTCATAATGACATCCAGTTTACGATAGAGATCCCGGATAAAGTTTTAAACTTTTTGGATATTAGTATTGAGGTAAAACACAATGCAGTTTCGTATGGCTGGTACATAAAGGAGCAACACTCGGGAATTTACTTAAATAAAAGTAGTCATTTGCCTACTCATGTAAAGCGAAATTATATCACAAACAGCACTAATTATGTGCAAAAAAGATGTAGCGATCCGGAAAAAAGTAAAATTGCTATTGAGACTTTCAAAAATAATTGTCGCAATAACGGCTTCAGTGATAAGGATTTTATCGTAGACAGAAGTAACAAAAATAAAAAGAAAAAGCAATACACTAAGTACGAAGCTAATTTAACATTAGATTTTGTAAGTGATAGGACTAAAAAAAACACATCTACAAGCTTACGGGCAAATATGATATAAAAGCTAACCGAATCAGTAAACCAAATAAGTCTCTCTCCAGCGCCCTAAATAATAAAAGTAAAAATGAGAAGCATAAAAACTGTCATCTCTGCTGTAATGTGCTGAATGATAACTATAGATGCAATGACCGTTTTATCGTTTATAAATTTACCTGCAAATTATGTACAGAATTTTACATCGGCAAAAGTAGCCGCCCTCTTTACTTGCGTTATGCTGAGCATCGTAACAGCATTAATGCCGGCAACAAAGTCAGCGACCTTTCTGACCACTTGTTGCAGAAACATCAAGGTCACACCGGTTCTATCGATTATTTTGATATACAAATTATTGACAAATGTAGAGATCCTGTAGATACTACATTGTCCGAATCTCGTCAAATCAGATCTTTCGAACCCAAGCTTAATAGAAAGATCGAAATGACTGACTTCTAATCGCTTTTGTGTCAACTGCATTGTAAAAATTTGTATATAAGCCTATTTTGTTCGTGTGCGCATGCCCATACTTTTGTGAATTGCTCTTGTGCCTTGACAAAGGACGAACGTCCGAAACATCGGCAATACATGCAATATCGAGAAATTTTGGCCTTATTTTCATTATTCTGGAGGTATAAATCTTATTTTCAAATAATCAATCCCAAGCACCTCCTGCTCACGCCTCTTGTATGTGAAATCTGTGGATGAAACCAAGTCCTTATCATGAAGCTACATATTTTGGCAGAACAAGGCGAAAACTACATGTCAAATTAACATGAACAATCCAACCCAGAATCCAACGTCAAGATGTCAGTCGAAATACATTCAGTTAGAAAGTTAGAATTGTCTCAGAAAGATACAGACGCTTTAATTTGACTGCTTATTTCTTCATGCTTGCCAAGATGTCAGTGTATCTTTCAATATCCGTGTAAAATGATGTGACTGTTAGAATCTTTTTTTGGTCGGCGTTTCTTATTCATCAACAGCAGTTTGCTAAGTTAGTCGTATATAAAACATTGAACCTTGAGTACATTTGACCTATTGTACAAACAAGTGCTTAACACTGTGGCTGTTCGTAAAGTACATCATACCTTTGTAAAAGTTCAATTGAAGCACAACAACACCAAGATAACAGTGACGTAGGCAGGGGAGAGCGGTGGGGGAGCGGCGCTCCACCCTTTGCTCAAGTACTAAAGAAAAGGAGCTTTCTTATACTGCATAAAATGAACACATAGCTGAGCGAAAAGAAAATATCAAAACTAAAATTCAAACTTAATGTATGGACTCACTATGAAATTGATCAATACTGAATTACAAAGCTATCAGTCCAATACATCGTCACGATTCCTCCATTTTATTCAAATCATAGAATGGAGGTCTTCAAAAGTCCAAACAGTTTTACCATTTTCCCGCTCCATCTATTAACTGGAGCTGTTCTGGAGGCTCTCCAGTCCGTTACATTCCTCGTTTGGAGACGCCCCGCTCCATTTGCCTGCTGGAGCTGTGCAAGGGGGTGAATCTGGTTGAAGGCAGTTCACCTCATTTGTCTAAAGTACGCTTCGCTCCACTTGTCTAGATACTGAAACTAGTGGAACAGTTCTGGAAACTCTCTTATCAGCTGCATTTGTCGATTGAAGGCTTATTGACTGGTTATTGTGATATTATAAAGCGAACCGAAGTCGATGTTTTGGCTTTTGACATCAACAAAGAAAATCTTACAGGTGGTTGATGATATCAGATACTAAAAATTTTCGTTGAACTTTTCGCAGCCTCTATCATGTTCTGCATTATTAAACCTTTCGCTTCAAGAATGTTCCAGTATCTGACTTTTAGATGCATTACGGATATGCATAGACTACTAACGCATTACTGTGCTTCACCCTCGGAACCTTGGTCATAAAGATAAATTTATCACACTTTCTTGAGATTTTGATTTTAGCATATAGTGATAATCATTCTTATTAACTGATTTTCTGAGAATTAAACTTTGTATGAATGCACATGTATAGTAAAGAACTGCAACATTTAACCCGGAAAGAAATGCATAAATATTGATCTGTCTGCACGCTACTTGTTAAAAAATGATTGCGTGGTGAAGAGAAATTTTTGATTATGTCAAGGACAACAAAGGTGTGATGAATTTGTGACTTTTGATTTTGACTACTACATAACTAGAAGCACATTCCAACAGCTTTAGTTATTGTTTAAAAAACGGGTGGCCAATGGTTCATTTTCTTGATCAGCTGGATAAAAGTTTGCTGGAAATATAGCTAGATTGATTTATGATTTGTAATTTCTTTGATGCATTATGAAAATATGCATAGAATTATGAGATAAAATTGGTTTACACATTATTCAAACTGAAATACAAAGAATGTGCATTTCATTAAAGTCCATATTAAGATAAAAACATTGATAAATAGGGAAAATGAAGACATTTATTAAGGTGATAAATTCATCACTGCTTCGTAGTTCTAAAATGTACAAGACCTTATTAGCTAGAGGGTTCAATACTCTGACCCCTACCGATTCACCGTAGTACATTGCAAGGTTGGGCAAAAACTTGGGTCAAAACCCAAAACCCAAGCTCAAGTTTCAATAAATGAGAGAATCAAGTAAACAAAGTACATTCTTTGCATTTTGTGCTCACATAAAGATTCTTCTATATATGCCAAAATTCTTGGTATTAGTGTCGTATTAGTGAGAAACGGCATATTCATTGCAATAACTGTAATTAGCAGTGTAGGTACTAAGTAAGTACGTACACGTATTACGTCATAAGGTTTTCCTTCATTTAACCTATTGATGGACCTATGCTGACTAATTGAAGATTATTATTTAATGATGATTGAATCATACATTGGTCATGACAAAGTAATTGCTTTCATCTTATCATTCAGAAATATAAACAGACTTAGTGACTGCGTAGTGAGTGCATGGTTAAAACATATTTAGAATACAAAGTTGGAATGAATTCATTTTCAGATAAATGTCGACTGTCGCAGACATAAGATAGCTGGTGGGAAGATATCTGTGAAGATATGCATGTAAAATATATGAAATATATAAAAATTCAATATGCACAAATGCAACAAAATACATGTAAGCTTACTGCAAACAATATGTACGAACTTTCAATGCGCGGTTTTGTGAAGCCCAAAATGAAATAAGCTAATAACATCAAGAATTTCTTATTTCAAATATTCTGTGAATTGAGTGGAATTTTGACGAGAAAATCAGAACTTCATGCTCTTATCATGTAGCTCTCCTGAGATTCAAATCAAAATATTAATTTTTATGACTTGATTTACATATGTGCGGCATTAATAGAAAACTCAAGTTTTGTATCAATTACCCAAAGTCGCCCTAAAACACAAGTTTCAACCAAAACCCAAGGTCCAACCTTATATATAGATCTTCATATCACATTTTCTCGAATACAACTCGCAGGTTGAGTGATTTTTTACATTTTAATTGTGGCCTCATTTGAAGGCAGGTGGTGTGAATAAAGTTTTGAGCTTGTGATTTGCCTCCCGATATTCTAGCAATTAAATGCAGACATTGTGTGATGAGTCGGATTACGAGGAGGAAGAAATCGAAGAGAAAAATAGAAACAGTGCCGTGTAACTTGAGACACAAGATTTTCAGGAAGTAGAATCAGTGGCCTATCTTAGGTGAAGATACAGGAAAACACCTATTTGACTTTACCTATCATTTTACATCGATCTCTAGGGGCATTAGTTGAGGTATTATCGATTCTATCATTTCTTATCATTTTGATGAAAAATGTACTCCCTTTTTAAGATAACAACGAAAATAGATTTCTTAATCAAGCAACTTTTGATGTTGAAAGGAAGATCGGGGCAAGTAAAAGAACATGGTCTACTTGCATATTATGTTGACTGTTGAGAACTCAAGAACTTATGGCTATGTCAACTGCTGAACATTGATAGACATTGTTAGACAATGACTTATAAGGACATCTACATGCAGTGGTTTTATAATAAAACTCGTAAAAGCATCTTAAGTGACAAATTTAGGTGCGGTATTCATATAGCGTAGCTTTATACTAATAGCTCAATACGTGTAACTGTAGTACACCGCAACGTATTGCAAGGGTGCATTGGAGCCTTTATAGAATCTCAATTGAAAGATTCTAATCGCCTATCTCCTATAATCCTTAACAAACGTTAGCTCCTGCGCGATGAGAGCGCCTATCTCCTAAAATCCTAAAGATGGCATTAGCTGCGATGTGAATTGGGCTACAACCTGAATTTAGATGCCTATAGCATTTGTTCAGATGCGAAGAAAGCGGACAGCATCTCCCATCTATATGGCGTTAGTTTAGATATGAAAGGGGTACCCAGCAACACCTCTAATATCCTTTACATAACGTTGCCTCAGAAGAAGACTTTTATTCACGATTTCAAATATTTCAGATATAGAAAGGACACCACCAGCATCTACTACAGTTCTTTGTATTTCGTTAGTTCAGATGTAAAGAAGCGGCCATGTCCTATGATTTTCTCTAGTATCAGCTCTGACAAAAGAGCTGTTGCATCCTCTTCATTTGTGAGAAGCGCTGCCAGCTTCGTCAAACCCTCAAAGATTGGGCACGGATGACAACCACTTTCGCCCCTCATAGGATGATTCGATTCAGCACATAATTCTTTTGAGGACTTACTGTGCACAGATCAAATACAACTTAGCAGGGCCTATGGATAGCGGAGTATACGTATAAGGATTGAATGAAATTCTGGGATTGTCAAAACATTTCCTCTTGAGTATATTTACAGGGGACAAGCCCTGCCGTCTGGCATCGGCACCTAAGCCTATATTTTCCTTAGCTCCTTAGCTCCTCCTTTGAAAATCCTACCTACGTCCCTGGAACATAATCGCACCATAGTTAACCCAATCCGATATGCACACCTGACATTATTTTTGGAAAATGAAGTCTCTAATTCAAAATATGACGTCTTGTTGGATGCCCAATGTATACTGCAAGTGTTTGACATTCTTCTAGTGTTTTGTAACTTTGGCCTGACGACGTGTACCTGATAAGGAACAAAAGGCCGCCTATTATCTTAATTTATTTTGTCTTCTTCGAATAAAACGTCGGACTCGAGAAGCACATGTCTGTATATGAAGTTCACTGTCTAATACTAGTGTTTATCTGAATTCATGTATTGTAGCTTCATTAAAGTTTTAATTTTGGAAAAAGTTTGGTTCGATTCATTTTCAATTTTTTCAATTATTCAAACTATTTGATGACATGCTCGCAGCCATATTTGCAGCATTATTTTTCAATTAGTAGATTTTTAACTTTGTGGCAATAAAACAAGCTCTTTTACTGATATTTTAGGAAGACTACATAATGCAGCCTGTCGGTCGAAGTACGTCGACAAATTTTGATGGTCTATTGAGGGTTAAAGAGACAATAATGTTGATCTGAGTGATGATTATCTTTTCAGGCACAGCTAAAACCGAAAAGAAAAACACACACTGATCAGAATTCACGAAACATTACTTAAAGCGAAGAAAATAGAGGGGAAAGGAGAAAGTGGGGCAACCCACCGCAGCTATGAGGTTAATGGCTTGTTTTATCAAAAATTATTATTTTATTTATATAAGTAAATAATGAGTACAAATAATAAGCAATTTTCGCAACCATCTTTTAATTCATCTTGTTTTATAGTTCATTTTTGTGTTGGATTTCTATGGTCAGAATCTCATTGCTCTATGCGGTTGTACTTCAGCTCACAAGTGAATTAGTTCAATTTTCCTAGGCATGATTTACTAAATTGAGTTGTATTCTTTATCTGAATAATGCTGTGAACCCATTTACATGTATATCTACAAGTTGATTAACCCTTTAGGGCACAGATCTCCATTTTACTGAGGAATCTTATTTTCTTCTCATGGATAGTCGTTATAGGGTCCCATTAAGACATATCTCAAGTATTTTGAAAAATATATATCGGGAATATTATTTTTGGGGGTGGTACATTTTTGTACCACTATACCCTAGTGAAATTTTTGCTCTCGGCAGATAGTTTTTTTGCAATTGTTGTTGCGCTTTTTAATGCAAGTACCTACGTAGGCATGGTTAAAATTGTATTTTGATATTGTGCAATATACCAAACCCCTCATGTTATTGTGTAATTCAGAGCACTACACTTGTTGGAGAAATGCCTGTTTTTCACATACAACTCAAAAAAATGATCAATCGATGATTGATGATGATTAGCAATATACATTATCATTCGTGTATTGTGTCCAAATTTAGGCCTATCAAGCAATAGGGGAATGAAACTATTCATGATATGAGTAGTAGTTCCTCTGACTATTCAGACATAGAGCAACGTCACAGATCCTGCAGAATACATTACTTCGGCAGTCGTTTTCGTTTGAAGAACAGAACGTACATCGTGCTCTATTGCTTTTGACAATTGGAAGGTGAGGAATACCATTGGATGATGGTTGGAGCAACTTTCTTTTCTTCGACTTTGCCGATTCGAACCTCGGTTTGGATCTTGATGAGAATTGTCCTACAAGACCATGAACAATCTTCAAGCGAAAGTCCTTTGATGACATGGAAGGGAAGCTACAGGAATTGCTACAGGAAGCGTCTTTCATCTGCTTGTACACTATGTAGGCATTTGAAATGGCGGTGTCAATTTGATCGAAGAATAGTCTGAGGTAGTATTTGTACCGGCTTCGGTGGTCGATTTCATAGCATTTTTTCCTTTGATCAGAGATGTACACATTATGTACACAGAGATGTGCATGTTGAAATGATCTAAAACCGCCTGAATCTTGTAGCACGGTCATTAGGGGTGGCGTCCCAATTGTTAGAGAAGTGCAGATTCTTTCTAATTGCTTCGAATCTTCCCGGGTCATTATATTATTCACAAATGGAACACCAACTGCTTTGTCAGTGGACCAATAATCCCTCATTTCAGGAAGAACATGCAGGCCCATTAGAACACAAATACCCACGAAGGCCTTCATTTCTTCTTCTTCAACAGAAAAAACGTTCCCATTTTGTTTCGCGTATTCGTGTGACTGGGGAATTAGTATGTCACCAATAAGTTGATTCAACCCAGAAACTTTGAGAAATACTTCATATGGGCAGTTCAGCTCAAGGATGTCAGACCGAATAATGTCATATTCAATTGTTTTTGAGAACGATGGATTGTGTTGAAGACTAGCTTTAGTATTTCATGAGTTACAGAAGAGGGTTTCTCTGGGTCCTGTCATAGTTGAAGTAGTAGGTCGTTCATCAGATTCAGGTGCTTGTGAAGTCGATATGACGGTTTCGTCCAATCCGGCGTCATAGTCCGCTTCAAGGAAAGACATATCCTCTTCATCAACATGGGCAGGCTCACCTGAAATAAGAAGTCAAATTTGAAGCAGCAGCTACTTGTAATCATTTTCTGATTCTGTACATTATTTAGAAGATTCAAGTATTACTTAAAGTCACAGAAAGCAAACATCTACGGCTACGCTATAAACTATAATTGAGGCATAAGCACCACAGAAACGGACATAGCCTAGTGGAACAACTTCGGAATAACGATGCTAATAGTGTGTGGTCGAGTCCCTGAAGAGAAAATTTTGCCAAAAACTACATTGGTGGAGCGTCATAGACGCAAAAGTGTATCTAGGCTTTTTGGATGTATGTCAAGTACCTAGCAATGCATTTTTCAGAACATGTACTAGCATTCGTGAATATTTCATTATTTTGCATAATTTTCCTCTAAGGCTTAGTGGTATATATTTGTACCACCTACGTGTTCTATTTCAATTTTGCACAAACAAACAAATTATCAGCTCATGTCTTGACCAATTATGTTTTTTCAGGTTATCATCTTACCAACATTGTGGTAGAAAAGTTACTAGAACATGAAAGAGACAGATGACATGAACACTTACCCGATGCAATTCCCAAAAAGTCGATAATGAAAAAAATGTCCAATTTCATCGTCTGTATCCACTAGAAAATAATTGATTTTGTAAAACAAACTCGTCACACCTGTTTTTCAATGCATGTTCTACCAAGTTGTTAGATATGGTAAATGACAGCGGAAAACAAGAGCCGAAACACGATCACAAAAGAATACATTGTTGGTGGTATAAAAATGTACCACTAAACCCTAAAGGGTTAAGGTCATTGGTTCTATCATTTTACTCACGAAGGAATATTCAGAATTGTTTTAATCAATCACACTGATACATATCACAGCTTTTGTCAGTCCGAAATCTTTATGAAACGCAACTTACATCAATCAATAATTTTCACTGAAACATTTTCAGTCGCAAATTGATAATTATGGACAAATGCAGCAAACATCATGCACAGATTGTATACATGTCTTGTGTTTGAAAACAACAGAAAAATTGTTCTTTTGTCTCTGTAAGAGTTCGATGATTTATCCCTATAAAAGAAATATCAGTCTCAACTGCTTACTGCTATTGAATAATCAGTAGCACAGTCATAGTGAAAACTTGTGTCCTGGATAATAATTTATGCAATAATGTGACCTGTTGACGAAGAAATGTTTTGACAACCTGAACAATGAGAAACAAAATCATTGAAAAACTAAATTTTGTAGGCAAAGTCTCCGCAGACAACCTCCTCCTTCACAGTGCAATCTGAAAGACAATTCTATTCAGTCTTTTCATGAGGAGACTCCGTTTTTGAAAGATTTTCTTCTAACAAATGAATTGCAGAAAGAAAACATCAATAAGAGAAGAATTGAATGGGAGCAGCAGCTGTGTCAATTCTCTGATGAAATTTCCTGAAAAATCATTCAATGAACAAAACGGAATCTTCAACTGAATGTCATTTTCCTTCCAAAACAACTTGTTTGCGTCAAATTCATTCATTTCCTCTTCTTTGCAGTTCCTTTTTATCTGTTGGACTGGACGGGCGAAGGAAGGGACAGAACAGCTTTCTTCGACTTCAAATTGTCACTTCCGGCGACGGTCGGCGAAGTCAGAAGAGCTGTGGCTGAGGAGTTTGAACGCATTGCAGAGAG
Source organism: Prostheceraeus crozeri (assembly GCA_907163375.1). Taxonomy (NCBI): domain Eukaryota; kingdom Metazoa; phylum Platyhelminthes; order Polycladida; family Euryleptidae; genus Prostheceraeus; species Prostheceraeus crozeri. The sequence continues at coordinate 109,757 of CAJQUW010000787.1, forward strand.
GACAGAGATTCGACAATGGACGGCCGAAGTCGGCGGGAATGTCTGGTTCCATGTGGCGGAGAAAGGAAGGAAGGAACCTTTCTGGACTTCAGCCGATGGTAAAGAAGAAATCAGCATGGAGCAGGTGGAGAAGAAGGATTGGAAACGTGAAGTCCTGCAGGACGACGACAAGACGATGATTCTTCCTCCAGGACGCCGTCTGAGCCTCGGCATCTACTCCCGTGACTCTTCAATCCTGGATTCGTTATTCTGATGTCTCCTGTGTTTCATCAATTGATGTGAACTGTGTTTCCTGTGTGTCAGTGCCTGTCTATTCATGTCATTAAAGCGTTATTTGTGGACATCTGATCGAGTTATTGCATTAACGTTTTCCATTTACACACTAGCTGCTGGAAAGTGTTGGATATGCTGAAAACTGCTTATTCTCAAGTCCTGTGCAGTTGATTTATATACAGAAATAAGCAAAAATAGATAATCGGAGATTCAAATTCAGCGAACTAGAGTTTGCAAGTCTTTTATTTCAATATTTCTGTAATTATAAGTTCATAATTAGTGAAAACAAACAGAAAAATGCTAATAAGTTGAACCGTCAATATATCCCAAAACAAGACGTGATGAAATAGGTGATACAGTTTCAAAGAGATATTTCATTTTATTGCCGTGATAGAATGCTACACTCAAGAAATTAAGAAGAAAATTATTCTCAACCTTTGCCAAGTATTCTACACTTGCCTAAAGCTGCAAACTCCATAAAAAGCAGTCTCTCCGGAGTAATAGATAGTAGGGCTGTGCGCTAGTCGCACCTGCGTGCACCTGCGTGCACCGGACAAGATGACCGCTGCAACTAACGGTGCACCGAACATTTTATAAGTTACACTGAAGTGTATCCGAAATTTAGTTTCTTTTTCGCTCTAGTCTGATAGTTAATAAAGACTTCAAGATCTTGAAGGTAAGGTCTGATCTTCAATTAAAAATGTTCAGAATTTAATGCCAATTTGATAAAGTACTAGCAAAATTCAGTAAACTTATTAGGCTTCTTTCAATTTCATTTTCCCAATGCTTGCAAGTGACTCTCATCATACTTAGCCGCAACCAGAAAATGGCAAAAAGTTGCATTGACTAAATTACTAAGTCAGTTGCAGACGAAACGTCCGCGTTTTAATTATTTCTTTTGAAATATATGTGCAAAGTGTTGGACATGCTAAAAATTTCGTATTAGTCCGGCAGTCATCGAGTTTCTGCAGGGAACGAGGCCGAACATTGATAGAATGATGTGCACCTTATGCCCACTGCGAATCTGCACGTCTGTCGAGTTCTGTTTAAAAAAACACATTTTTATCCAATGGGACGAAGATTACAGTTTTTGGCAAAAATTGGCCAAAAGTTTGGCAAGAAAGTTTCTACGTTTTAAATCTGAAGTCATTATTTTTGACATTTAATGTCGTCAGGTCATTTCCAATGATGTGCATGTATTATAATCATGCTTGTGATCGGCTGTATCCGAGAATGTGGCTCAATGTGGACTACATTGATAAGAATGTTTGCGTTTGCCGACATTAGGAGGTTTTCAATTCATAGACAGGGGCACAAGCCTAAATACATTTTATATAACTGTAAACTACTTTTTATCTAACGTTAATAATCCGGCCGACGGAACGATGTAGTTTACACTTAAACGATTTTTCTACTAGCCACTGAAAAGAAGTGGCCGCTCTAAAACTGTGAGAATTATAATGATCTTTACAAATTGATCTTCTCTTTAACGCACGATTAATTACCCCAATAGCTCGCCTGACTTATCCAAAAATTATTACTATTTCTACCACTTAAAAATAAAACCATCAAATTAAACGTTAACCAAAAACGGAAAAGGTGCAAGTCGAACGTATAATATAACTTTCAAAAATCAGCACAATAAGATTACAATGAATCAGTACTTCTGAATACAAAGAATGTGATACTTATCCAGAAGAAGTGAATAGGGAAGCGATGCCCTCGGAGGAAGTCACTGGTGGAGATCAGCAGGCGAGTAAGACTGAGTTCAAGATAGTGAGCGGATGTAGGTCGTTGTCGTTTGGTGTGCTGTCGTTTTTTCTTGGCAGATAAGTTTATATATTATATTTTCCTTTCACGACTGAGTTTCCATGGGAGAAAATGCTGTCCGCTGTAGGTCCAAATCCGGAGTTTAAATAAAACATGGTACGCGATGTTCAAGCATTGTCGCTAAATTAAATACACTCAGCGCCAAATAATTTCCACAAGAGAAATAAATGACCAGGAACATGAGCCGAAATCCGTGCGTCAAATAGTAACGCGGTTCAAAATATTTGCACTTTAGACTAATAAGTCCTCTGATCTCACTCGCAAAGATGGATTAATACGGCGCCAGTAAACACCGCATGGCGAGAGAGAACAAATCCATTGTCAATTAACATTAAGTCATCAAAATGCTTTTCCTGATGTAATTCGGCTGCATGTAATAAATTGGAATATGATGAAAAGAATTCACGATAAGTTTGAGATGTTGTCAATAATGTAACCATTTGGAATATTGTAATATAAGTAGGCCGGGATCCGCCGATAGATATTTGATAAGCCAAGATTATGATAATACCATGAAATAAACGCCATGCTTGTAAGTGTGAAGATTACAATACTCATCCTCGTGAGGAGCCTCGTCCCGAGGATCACTGAAAAAGCAAGCAGAACAGATAATTAAAGGAAAATGAGCATCGATATGTCGAGTGACGAAGGAAACAATAAATTAATAAGATTGAATAATATTATAAATAGAACGAGAACGGAATGGCAGTTAGATTAATATATACATCACATCACGTACATGAGGAAAAAAAATGAAAAACGACGAAATAGGGAATGAGATAATATTGAAAACTTAAAATACACTACGAAAAGGAGGTCAGGACAGGCAATATATATCAGTCAGATGCGGCGAAAAATAGTATATGCAGATTTTGGATCATGAAAATAAGTTCTGATGTTTAGATTCACCAAGCAAGACCGTACCTGAGGCCGGAAGGGAAATGGTCCGATAAAGGTCCATCCCAGAAATGGATAGATTTCTCCGATGACTTGGTAGAAGGCTTCTACGGCCGCAGATGAAAGCTTATGAGGGCGGAAAAAATAGAATGCCGCGCCGACAACTGAGGGCGCTAACTCCGCACGGCCGCGGGGTTAAAATCTGCTGTAAAGTTGAGATAGTCCAGGAGGCCGGATCTCCCAAGCGCGGCAAGTGTAGAAAGGGATGAGAACCCACAAAAACCCGCCTGGGAGATACGACGAAGAGACTAGTTGGCCGGCAGGCGGCGACTGGCCACGGTCGCGTGGGGCCATAGTAATTATTGTAACACACGAGCGTCAAACGCTCCACAATGTCGCCCTTTGTTAATGGGATGTTATAGTTAGCCTTAAATTGAAAGGCCGAAGTGGCCACCTCCTCCATAAGTGATACAAAGTCATGTGGCTGCACCTGTACCACCGGTACACCGTCGGTGCGACCAAGGACGAAGTGGAGGACACATGAAGTCACGTCCTCCGTCGCAGATGATGGTGCGTTGATGTGTCCGTTCAGTTCATCAGATGTTACTGTGAGGACTCCGACCTCATCGACATTATTTAAGCCCGCCTGAAAGAAACCAGAAAAAGGTTGAATAAATAGATCGATAGAGAAGAAGCAAGACAGGAAAACTAAACGAGAATATTTATGAAGTTAAGGGGAGTCGCGAAGCCGGTTGCGAAGTGGATATCGCGAATGAGGAGATGGGGGCGGATTAGGAGAGGGTTGCGGTGCCTGTTGCGGTGTCGATTGCGGTGGAGGTTGCACTGGTGCGGAGGGCGAGGTACTTGGAGTACTAGTGCATGGAGGATCAGGGGCGAATGAAAGGAGTAGTGGATCCGACTCAGCTGGTCTGAAAGAGGGCAGATAGGGATCCGTGGCCAATTTGCAGCGATTGAGGTTAACAAATTGCTTTTTCGATCGTGGTTCGTTAATGGGCAAGAGAAAGGCATTCGTGTCAGTAATGTCGAGCACACGATAAGGTCCACGCCACAATTTCTGCAGTTTTTTAGAGATCCCTTTCTTTGGTTGCGGCGTATATACATATACGCGATCACCAATAGAAATTTTTCGAAGGGTATCCGTAGCATCCTTATCATATTGCTCTTTTTGTCGTCTTTGTGCTTCAGCAGCCTTTTGCCCTGCGATTTCCCAGGCAGTGCTTAAGCGCTCTACGAGACGGTTTTTATATTCGTCGACGTCAATTGGATTATCCGATTGAGAAAAGCTTTGCAAAACCAGGTCACAAGGAAGATGAGCGTCTCTGCCAAATACAAGAAAAAATGGGCTCTCTTTCGTAGAAGAGTGCGTGGACGATCGGTAAGCAAACAGCATTTGTGGGATAAAATCGTCCCAATCTTTTTGACTTGAACTAACATAGTGAGAAATCATTTTGACCAATACTCCACACATGCGTTCCACCAATCCGTCACATTTTGGATTGTATGCTGTGGTAAATATCTTGTGTGTATCTGTGAGACGGCAAATTTCTTTAAGAAGACTGGACATAAAATTAGCTTTGTAGATAAAAAACAACGCCAAGGTATTCATTGATACGCGATTCTATTTTTCCCGATGCATTTCGCCGGCTCTAATCATGGGTTACACCGGAATGAAGTCAGAATATCAAAAATGAATTGAGTTAACAGCTGAGAGGTAGAGAGACAACGAACCAAGACATAGAAATCAGCACAGAAAAGATAGAAAGCGGGAGTAAGTACATCGGTCGGACGGAGAGAAGGTTGTCCCAAAGAATTTCGGAGCATGTCCCACGATGGCTGATCAATGGTGAGAAGCGCATTAGAGCATCTAGTGGTGTTACAAGACATCTATTGCAGTGTGTCCCAACGAAGCCTCCCAGATCTTGCTTCAAAGTTCTCCGAAAATGCAGAGGAAGACTGCATTTGAGCGTTCTAGAAGCTCTCCTCATCAAAGAAACTCAGCCCGATCTCTGTACACAGAAGGAAACAGTCATCAATTTAATTTTAACTTGGTAACTTTATTTCATTTTTCTTTGCTTCTGTTACTACTTGCCATTTATTAACCCTCCAGGCGGTGGGCCCTTCAGCCACCTTCCAGGCGGTGGGGGGGGGCATATTTATGCCCCCCAGGATATCCTAAACTAAATGTGCGAATTTTATGAAATGCTGGCCCTTACACATTTCGGACATGCTAAATTCAGTGGTGCCATTTGCATTACTTAATTTGACTGTCTTCATGCTATAAATAGCATTTCAAAATTTGAAAATGCGTTTTCTTTTCAGAAAATTTTTTTTTTATGTTTTTAGCGAAATTTTATCATCAGATTATCGCAAAAATTGACTCAAACATGTTTCAAGTTCTCTGAATACAATGGTGGTTTTCGCATTGTAATAATCTCACAAAAAAATCTTTTATAGTGTTTAGAACGCATTTTTTCTACAAATTTTGAAAACAGTATTCCATATATTTATTTTCAAATAGCACATATACATGCCTACATGTAGAAAATACATTGCCTACATGTAGAAAATACATAACATATACATGTGAATATATTTTCAATACATAACAGTAATAAAAAAGATGTAAAAACTAATATTACTCTATAAAGTACTTACAATATCATTGTAAGTAGTATATGCAGCTTATTTTCAAATTTGAATTGGTAAACCGTGATAAGCATAAAGTTATTTATAGTCAAATAAGTTATTCTATACGTAATGAGTGATTCCAAGCAATAACAATTCATTCATAGACAAAATTTCTGAAGAATTTCACTGATTTGATAAAATTTCGAAAGTGCTTTTGAATAAAGATCATGTAAAGGTCGTTCCTGTGATCCAATTTTAATAATTTTACAGGAAATTGTCAAAAATACACAAAAAATAAGCTACTGAAAATTTCAGAATCATACGTTTCATATTTCATGAATTAGATCGAAAAATACAAAGGGGGGGCATAAATATGCCCCCCCACCGCCTGGAGGGTTAACAGTATTATAGTTTTCCGTAATTCCTTATTGAAGTCATGTATCTTTTCTGTGCTGATTTCTATGTCTTGGTTCGTTGTCTCTCTACCTCTCAGCTGTTAACTCAATTCATTTTTGATATTCTGACTTCATTCCGGTGTAACCCATGATTAGAGCCGGCGAAATGCATCGAGAAAAATAGAATCGCGTATCAATGAATACCTTGGCGTTGTTTTTTATCTACAAAGTGGTCAATAGCAAAGGCGTTTTCAAAAATATAAAATTAGCTCCCCGGTCCGATAAAAGTGATTCTGGGCAACCGTAACGGCAGACAATTTCGTTGAAAAATATCTTCGCAATAGTAACGGCGGTTTGATTGGGCATAGGGAATGCCTCGATTGTTTGTTAATCTATATAGAGTTCCATGGCGTAATCTAAAGTTGCCAAATTTGGTCTGAATATATGATTTTTCATCCGCCGACACGCCAGTCCAATCGACCACTCGTCCCCGTAATTTATTTGCTATCCCTAGTAGGACAGGGTCAGATTGTTGCGCAGTTTTGACATTGTGAGAATCTGACGTAATCCGCAATTCAATGCCGTCGTGTGATTGAATGGCCGAGACAGCATTGTTAGCTGAGTTAATCCGCGATAAAGCGTCGGCATTGTTTAATTTTCCCGACCGGTATTGTATTGTCATATCCAACTCTTGAAGTTTCAAAGCCCACCTAATGAGTCGAGAAGAGGGGTTTTTATGTGTGAAAAGCCATTGTAAAGGTCTGTGATCACTGTAAACGGCCGTCCGTAGAGATATGAACGGAAATGTTCGCAGGCCCACACAATTGCTAGGGCCTCTAATTCTACGATGGCATAATTCTTCTCCTGTTTATTGATAGCTCGGCTAGCATACGCCACTGGTCGCTCTTGATCTCCCATGCCTTGACTGAGAATTGCCCCCAAGGCCATGGAGGACGCGTCAGTATGCAAAATAAATGATTGACTAAAATCCGGATAAGCCAAGATGGGCGGTTCAAGTAAACGATTACGCAAGGTAATAAACGCAGTCTCTTCATTTTTGCTCCAGACAAAGGGTGTATCCTTTTTCAATAGTTGGGTCAATGGGGAGGCTAAATTAGCAAATCCGTGAATAAATCGGCGATAGTAAGATGCTAATCCTAAGAATTGCCGGACTTCCGGAAGCGATGCCCTCGGAGGAAGTCACTGGTGGAGATCAGCAGGCGAGTAAGACTGAGTTCAAGATAGTGAGCGGATGTAGGTCGTTGTCGTTTGGTGTGCTGTCGTTTTTTCTTGGCAGATAAGTTTATATATTATATTTTCCTTTCACGACTGAGTTTCCATGGGAGAAAATGCTGTCCGCTGTAGGTCCAAATCCGGAGTTTAAATAAAACATGGTACGCGATGTTCAAGCATTGTCGCTAAATTAAATACACTCAGCGCCAAATAATTTCCACAAGAGAAATAAATGACCAGGAACATGAGCCGAAATCCGTGCGTCAAATAGTAACGCGGTTCAAAATATTTGCACTTTAGACTAATAAGTCCTCTGATCTCACTCGCAAAGATGGATTAATACGGCGCCAGTAAACACCGCATGGCGAGAGAGAACAAATCCATTGTCAATTAACATTAAGTCATCAAAATGCTTTTCCTGATGTAATTCGGCTGCATGTAATAAATTGGAATATGATGAAAAGAATTCACGATAAGTTTGAGATGTTGTCAATAATGTAACCATTTGGAATATTGTAATATAAGTAGGCCGGGATCCGCCGATAGATATTTGATAAGCCAAGATTATGATAGTACCATGAAATAAACGCCATGCTTGTAAGTGTGAAGATTACATAACAACATTTTGGGCAATTTTTGTCTTTTTAACTTTGCAACTTCGTTTTCTTCGAAAATTTGATTTTATAGTCAAAATTTTCATGAAGGAAACTTTGTTAGATTGCTATGAATTCATCACGACCGAAAAGAGAAGATCCCAAGGATCAAGATGAAAAAATGATGAAAATCGGTTCAGAACTAAGGATTTTACAGACGGAAGACACGTTTTTTGACAAATGCTGTTATATAAAATGAATTTACCCACATGAACATCATAGGAAATGACTAGAAGACTTTCCATGTGAAAAATCATGACTCTGGGCTTAGTGCATTTCGTAAATTCAGAGAAAACATAGAAATCTCCTTTTTTTGACAAAAATTGCAATCTGCTTCTCATTGGATTAATATGTGTTCTCTTTGATCATATCTGACAAGAAGAGGAACTCACTAGAACTCGGCAGACGCGCAGATTCAAAGTAGGCATTGAGTGTACATCATTCCGTGGAATTCTCATTTTAGGTCTCGCTCCCTGCAGAAACTCGACGCTCTGGCTGCCGGAATATATTCTCAAGTCCTTTGTAGTTGATTTATATACAGAAATAAGCGAAAATAGATTATCGGAGGGTGAAATTCAGCGAATTTGTGTAGGACAAAGGACGAAATGTATGTGACCAATTAGTGTTATTGACATTGCATTTCGTTATTTGTAATGGTTTTGCCTCACCCCAATGTGCTGGTACCAGACTTGTAAGTGGACCGGGTAGCTCACGGGAGGCGGGCTTGGGCATGATATTTTGCAACTAACACGAGCCCGGGCCGCCCTGAAAATTCATCACTTCCATTTAGCCAACTTGCAACAAGCCATTAAATAATGGTTGGTTTCTCAATACTGATGGTCATAGCCAGAACTAGTCGCGAGCAGTCAGAAAAGCATTTTTTCATTGAGTTTAAATTCAAGTCTGAATTCTGACGAATCAGGACATTTACATCACTTTGAGAGGGCACGGTTAGTAAAACAGATCGTGAAAGTAAATTGAGGAGCGAATTGAGAAATCGAAAATCCTTGGAATAAATTGAGTTCGTGAGACCAGTGTGAAAAACATTTCAATGTGACGAATGTTTTTGATGCTACGTAATAAAGTAGACAGTTGAAGTTCACGTGTGTTCTCTAATTCTGCTGAATTACGCTTCCTTGACCAGTCGTGTGAGACAAAGGGAGACGAATATCTCCTTGTTAATCTCCGGCTTGTTGATGTTCGACTTTTCTGAAAACCAGGCGAATGAGGAATCCAACTCTAAATTACGGATCATTTTTGCAGAGTTTATGACAAAGATCTTGTGCAGTCGCTAATTTATAGATCAAAAGTCAGATATTCATGAAATTAATCATGATGGTATAACAAATACAGTATTATAAAGGCTTTTGCATGATATATGACAAAAACATTGACTTCGGGCCGAGCAGCTCGAGATGGGCGGGCCGGGCAGGGCCTGGGTCTGAACATTTCCGATACAGTGGGCCTGGGCGGGCCGGGCTTTGTCTGAACAGGCCCGGTCATTTACAAGTCTGGTTGGGACCCATGGGGAGATAAATAAATAAATAAATGTAATAATATAATGTAATAATGTAACAAGATGCATAATTATATCGGGTGTCCATAAAAGTGTGGAACCATGGGAATTACAAAGAAAATGTGACTAATATCAAGAAATGTGCATTATTATGTAATCAAGAAATGTATTACAATATGAATAACTAGTAAAGCGGAAAACATCTTTTCCAATACTTACAATTTTGCACGTGTTCAAAGTGTTCACCATCAACATCCTGACATTCCTGAGATTGAACTGAGATTTTATACATTTTGCGTCATAGTTTCACATTTTGCACTTCCAGGATTCGTTCTTGCAAGTGAACTAAATCCCGCATTCTGATTTGGTACAGAACTGGCTAACTGAGCTCGGTCGGGACTCCTTGGAGCCCATTCATCTGTTCCTCTACGACCAATCCAGCTATCAAAATGTCTCGTTGAGGCAATTTCTATCCTTGATGGCGATGTAATAGTGGGACGTATCTCCATCTTGTTGAAATCAGTAGGTTTTCATCCAATTTCATCAACTTCAGGTAATAGCTGCTTTTGCAACATTTTCTTGTGTCACCGCTTGCACAGTCTCAAGAAAGAAGAATGGCCCAAGAAAGACGAGATCTCCATAAACCACGCCGTCACCTTCGGCGATCCTTGAACGTTGTCATCAAGCATCCTGTGAAATTTGACTTGCGGTTCCAAAACCGAATATTTTGCTTGCTTCCTCGCTTAACACATCAAAACTTCACCAAAGTGAAAAGCGGCCATCGAGTTGAAGCGTTGTTGCTATAATATGTGACATGAATATATCAATAACTTAAGGACTGAACGTAAAAGACTTTGCATCTTAGCGCGATCTCCTGTCACAATGTTAACAACAGTGATTCCAAGTGTCACGATGCTCATGGCGAACATCTGCAAAATTCAAGTATTCGGAAAGATATTTTTTACTAGTTGATTACCAGGAATGCATTTCTTGGTTACATAATAGTGCGGCATATGATAATGCGGTGCATAATGATATTAGTGACATTTTCTTATCATTTTCTATGGTTCCAGACTTAATGGACACATCCTGACTAAGTCCAGACTTCCTTATCGTGGGTTCAAAATTCAAAATTTGGCCCACTATTGCAAAAATTAACGTATTTTATACACGTTTGAAGTATGGACATTTAATATATATCTTAAAAACCTTTAAAGTTTTCAAATAAAGATACAACATATTTTTAGGTCGTGAAGTTTGATTTTCCTCATCTATCATATATTTCACAAGAATGTCATCTGAAAATAGTGATTAAGTCGCGAGCGTCCGTTAACCTCAAAATGCTTATAGTTTATCTGTAGAGTTTTTAAAAGCGCATGGAAAGTTGATACCACGTGCATAAAGCGAGTTTATAGCAATCTAATCCAGTAATGCAATCAAATCTCCGAATAATTGATTTCATGAATTTTCACATTGGATTGAAATTCCGAGCGTCCGTTACGTAGCGGACGCTCGCTTTAATGAAAAATCTTAGAAACTTACTTTCATCCACAGGCATTGCTCCCACAGGAGCAGGCTGACTAAATTTAGTATGTTATTCTTATCTCAACAATATCTCTAACAATATTTAAGACAAAGCTGTAATAATGAGGTTTAAAGCGAGGCAATATGGAGTAGGCCTATTAGTGAAAATAGGATAGAGTATAGGCTAGCAAGAAAATGATGAAATCGGGAGGAAGTGAATTTCTACGACATCTCTAAGAAAATAAGAAGTGTCAACGAATACACCAAATAAAGGAAAATAATGAGAGCGTTTGGATGGTTAATGGCCAAGTATCAGACGTCTGTCAAATACCACAATCGTTCAATAAAGCCATCAAGAGAGTAAAAAGAACCTCAAAAATCTTCAAGAACAATATTTTTGCCAAAATCCTGGGACAACCAAGTCGATGAATGCAGCAAGTAATGTACAACGACACGATGAAGTAGAAAAGCAAAAGAAATTGCACAAAAAAGTAGAAAATTGTCAGCATTAAGACAAGATTTCATGGCACGTTCCCGGTCAGAAAGATAAGGTCATCGAGCGATTTGTTCTCCATAGGATCAAATTCTAAAGCGCAGCATGGCGAAGGGGAGCCCATGCAGTGTTCAAATTGCAGCAAGTCGATATTAAGCTCTCTCAGCCCTCGGCATGGCTTTTATTGATCTAGTTTGGCAAGAAAGTTTCTACGTTTCTAATGCTAAATCTGAAGTCATTATTTTTGACATGGAATGTCGTCAGGTCATTTCCAATGATGTGCATGTATTATAATCATGCTTGTGATCGGCTGTATCCGAGAATGTGGCTCAATGTAGACTACATTTCTCACAATGCTTGCGTTTGCCGACATTAGGAGGCTTTCGATTAATAGACAGGGGTACATGCTTAAATCCATTTTATATAACAACATTTTGGGCAATTTTTGTCTTTTCAACTTTGCAACTTCGTTTTCTTCGAAAATTTGATTTTATAGTCAAAATTTTCATGAAGAAAACTTTGTTAGATTGCTGTAAATTCTTCACGACCGAAAAGAGAAGATCCCAAGGATCAAGATGAAAAAATTATGAAAATCGGTTCAGAACTAAGGATTTTACAGACGGAAGACACGTTTTTTGCAAGTGGACAGATCGAGCGTGCGTAACGTTGAAAATGCTATTGTAAAATGAAACCGGAACCATTCTCTGCTTCACAAATATTATTTTCTTTAAATTTTATGTCTCTAGTTTTACACTGTAAACCGTAGACTGACCATTAATTATCCTACAAAATCACTAACAAAATCAACCGACGATTGTCACCTCCAATATCCTGCGATATCCGACGAACTTGTAGATTTTTCTTGGTTATCATTTTATTTATATTACTTATGTCATCATTTTCTTAATAGTTTGTGAATATTGATATCCGATATTCTACAGGGTACTTTTGCTCAAGTTTATGCAATCTTGGAACTAAATTTTATAGTGCAGGTAGAAAATTATTAAAAATTCACTTTTTTGCGAAATATACTGCTCTAATTGATTTATTTTTGACATCATTTTTCATGTAAATTAAGTTATAATTTATTGCTATTCATTTTGTCGCTTTTTATCAATTATTGTAGGTGTTCAGTGACAATCATCCTACAGGAACTAAAAATGACCGACAAAATAGACAGACACGGCTTACAGTGTAGGAAAATATCACTTGAAAGTGAAACTCCTGGTCAATTCGCAGAGTTTTGGAGATAAAGATTTGAAAGTCAAAATTAGAATTTCTGCGCGAGCGTCCGTTGCGCCTACTTTTTGGGCTCTCAAACTGGCTGTAGCAAGAATTTTGGTCTAATTTTTTCTATGAGATAAATAACTAATATAAACACATACATTTGTGAAATCCGGAAGATCTATGATATTTCAAACTGACTACTCTTTAAATCGCTCAATACCAATCACATACGAAGGATGCATACCAAAATATTTTTTTGTATATTTCTGTATTCTCTTGGTATATATTTGCATGCTTTTCGTATGCTTTTTCGAATGTGGCATGCTTTGCATACTAAAGCCATACCAGCAGAATGTTAAAGGAAAGCATCAATGATTTCTAATATATGTTGATTTAAGGCCTTTTGTCAATAAAGATCACACTAATGTTGCTGCTGTTTTGTAAGTAGTAGGATAATGACATTCAATAGTCAAACTTACAATACTGAATTCGATTTTAATACATGCAAGTCTAAGGCATTTCATAAGTAATCAATAAGTATTCAACAATCAACAATTATGCCTCATGCAATTTTGGGACTACGCATATTGTCAATCCGAAATAAAACATTATAATTCATGAACGCAAAAATGGTTATGTTTGAGATATATAAGTCAACATGGTTGCCAAAAAATATCGTTTTATCGAAATGATGTTTATCAACTTAGTTCATGGAAATGAGCTGATTCTGAGTCTTGTGAATGCCATAAGACAAGTAGCAACGATGACATGCGACGTTACTTCAACAATAATTTCAATATAGTTACGTACCACACTTTCACAAAGAAATATTCACGACTGGTATTACTGGAAAAATGTTATTTGACAGTAGTATGAAATGTAACTTATTTTTTGCCATATGAATTAAAGCTCTTCATACTAAACACATACCAATGAGGACGAATTTGCATCGGGTCTCGTAAATAAACATTCCACCAATTCGTATTTAATTGTAAAACAGCCAATCACAGATAGAATAGTTCGTATCGCTACATAGCAATCACATACGAAAGTAAGTGAGACGTGGTATGAAAATCATACCAGATCTCTGTAAACATACGAGAATCTCGTATCAGATGTTCGTTTCAAATTGTATGTGATTTTGGTATATGTTTGTATGTAATTTTCGTATCCAGCGGCTTACAGTGTGCAGAATCTAAAAAGTCTTGCGAACGAGCGTCCGTTACTATAATTGGCCTTCACTTCGGCCATCTAAATCTATCTTAATTCCGACGAAGAAGCAGGTTTTGCCGACTGATAGATTTCATGCTTGATCCAGTCAAATGAAATAGTGCATCGATCAAAAATTGGACTTTTAGGTCAATATAAAATGTTTCTTGGTCAACCGATATGTTCTTTTCACCACTCTCAACCTGAAGTAATGGATGCCAATTTTCTTCGGTCACACATGCACGATTTCCTTGTCACTGTCATCGATGAGAGACATTCGCTGATAACAACTCGATCAGCACCATTCATTTACCTTTTGGAATATATTTGGGTTTCTCCTATGAAATCAATCAGCTGTTGCTGCTGAATCCGTCTCATTAGTTATCAACAGTAATCGAAACAAACACGTGACACTCATAGTCACGCTTCATCGTACTACTTGTACATAGCATTCACGTCATCACTTTCATAGAATCGAATTTAAACAATGTGGTTGACTGTGGAAGCGCCTATCGTATATGATGAGTCTAAAATTAAATGTCCCTATTTTCTTTATTTATTCTTATTTATTTTATTATTACTTATTATTTCTTATTCTTTATTTCTAAAGTGTTGTAGATCAGTGAAAATCCATCCAAATTTTAAATGCGATGCAACACTTTGTACAAGGTTGGACCTTGGGTTTTGGGTCGACCTTGGGTAAGTGACACAAAACTTGGGTCTTCTATTAATGTTGCATATATACAAATCAAGTTACAAAAATTAATATTTTGATTTGAATGTTCGGAGAACTGCATGATAAGAGCATAAAGTTCTGATTTTTTGTCAAAATTCCACTCAATTCACAGAATTTTTCAAAAATGAAATACTTGTGATCATTATCTATTTCATTCTTGGCTTGACAGCCGCGCGCATTGAAACTTCGTACATATTGTATTTGCTGTAAGCTTACATGTATTTTGTTATATTTGTGCATTTTGAATTTTCATATATTTCATATATTTTATATCTTCACAGTTATTCGCACCCCTAAATTGCCTGTGATAGCCGATATTTCACAAATGACTTCATTTCAATTTCGTATTCTAAATATGTTTAACAATGCACTCAATACGCAGCTATAATATTTATTAAGTCAGTTTATATTTCTGAATGATAAAATGAGAACAATTGCTTTGTTATGAGCAGTGTGTAATTCTATCATATAAATCAAAGATCTTCAATTAGTCAGTCTATCAGTGTAGGTTAAATTATTAAAGGAAAGCTTTATAACGTAATACGTGTACTAGGCTACTAATTACAGTGATTGCAATAAAAAATAGTTTCCCACTAATGCCACACTTCTCCTTGGCTCAACAGGAATTTTGGCTTATATAAAAGAATCTTGATGTCAGCACAAAATACAAAGAATGCACTTCGTTTATTTGATTCTACTCAGTTGTTGAAACTTGGGCTTGAGTTTTGTGTTTCGACCCAAGTTTTGGCCCAACCTCACTTTGTACGTCTGAGTGTGGCCAACAGTTTTGCGGTTGTGAGAAGTTCATAGATACGTTGACTTTGTAGATACCAAAAACTCATGACTGAATAAAATCATTGACAATTTCAATGTATTTATAAAAGTGTGACCGCGACCACTGTGCTGTGTATGTAAAACAAACTAAAAATAAAGACTCGATAAGTCAAAGAAAGAAAGTAGATCAAGATTTAGTCATCAAGATCAATTCGACCCATCTCCATTCTTCGCTACAATTTTTCTGCATCTTTGCGGGATGCTTGAAATGAGAGTTTGGCATGTCCCACGACTGACATTTCGTCAAATGCTTTTGATTTCTGCTTTCAATGAGGTCAAGTCATCAAATTCTTGGTCAGTCAGCCTCTCTACAATGATTCCTCAAACGTTTTCAACAAGTCAACAGTCATTAAACTTCGCAGACTGAATGTCGATAGGAATTCGATCACCAAACAATCGCTCAACTTCTTCTATCACTTCCTTTGTTCGATAAATTGAGGCACCGTCATCTCACCAATGTTTTGCAAATCGTATGCGAGTCACAAGATGTCGCTCAGTAAGACAACTTGTCTTTCGGCTCCGATAAGCCCTCAGTCCTGCCTCTTGATGAGTCCTGCGCACGGATGATTGAGAGGTGCCAGAGACTGATGCCGTTGCTGGTCGAGTGGACCACAGCCTTCTTGTATTCCACGGCGACTGCCACTTTATCAGCCATTTCGTCGAACCTCGCAGATTGGCAGTGACTACGTTCAATGAATCATGTGCGAATTCTTCTCAGAGCTCACAAAACAACATTTCGAATAGAGTCAAAACTCATTCAACTAATTTCAGAGCGTTCACTTCCTTTCAAGTGTTTGCCTATCTTATAGCCACTCCAATTACCATGGAGGCCATCCACCACCGCATTTGACTTCTACATTGACTTCATGTAGAACTAGAGAACTTTCCTGTGAGCAAAAATTTACAAATCAGCTGTTCAAAGTATTGTGATGCATTATGCATGCAACACATGCAACATGTAAAACTAGGAAAAATTTTCAAATTCAAAATCGTCAAATATTGCAGAAGATAACACATCTATGAGCTTCTCATAACCGCAAACTTGGTGGCCACACTCAGAGGTGTGAAATGGCATATCGTATGTAATCATTGATCTACAACACATTCAAAAATAGAGACATTGAATTTGACTCACCTTGTAATCAAGGTAGCTCAGGTTAGATATTCCAGCTATCTTGGAAAAGCATGCAGAAACTATTCGAATTCGTGTGCAATAGCTTCTAGCCATCGAGTGCTTTGTCGGATGAGTCCTTCTGTCGAGGTTGGAGAGGCGCAATAGTCATACACTGGAAATTGTAGACTTGATTTCTTCAAGAGCAGTCATTCTCTTGTCATTGTAAAAACTAAGCAATCAACTATTGAAATTCAATTAATATTTTCTAAATCTTCATTCAATTATATAATGTATACTGTATATACATAAATGATTTACAGTTTTTGTACAAGTGTCATTGATTTGCAGAGAAACAACCGATCGTCAGACAGAAACAAATGCGAAGGAATTTCATTTGTAGTTCTCATGATTGTAGATTAATTGTAGATGTCTGTAGGTCAGATGACGATTTATATCTGCATCTGATTTACTGATTCTTTACAATAGGGCATACTGCACTGATGACGGCAAGCAAGACAGAAACGTTTGTAGTTCCCGCAATGATTTAATTCAGATTCTGTTCTCAACTCTTGAATACATACAATACATATAACCAAAAGAAACACTCGCAGTGTAAAGAAAAACAAATAGACTTGCCCAACCGGTTTCACTTGTTAGCAAGCTACTCAAGGGCTTTAATGAATTAAGCAAATACATTCAAACACAATACATTACAAGTGATAGCTGAAAGCAATGCATTGCACAAATGTACAGTATGTAGCGCAAGGATTATTAGATCTCCTGATTTAAGAATGAATTAAATATCTTCATGCACCATTTTTCGTTTTCCTCCCGTTGATGTCTATTTACATCAGATGGTAATTGTAATATGGACATCATTTTGAATGGAGGATCGATGTTCTGTGCACAGCAAGCAATGTGACTGCTGACCTTGAGTGCCCTATTTTTCTCTTCTTTGATATGTTGCCTATGTACTCGAGCGCGTGATCTTAGCATATCGTCCGTCTGTCCCACATAAAGATCCCGGCATCAAAAACACATTGCAAGACGTATATTAGAGCAGTTCATATTAGAGCAGTCTTGAAGAGCAGTTCATGTTGCTTTTGATCTTAAAAGTTCTTTTTGCTTGATGTTTTTTGTATACTTAAACTCGATGCCCTCGGTTAAGTGATCTCAGCATAGACATCGAGTATTGCCACATTTCTTAACTCCCATCACTGTTTTCCTGTTGTTATGTTGTAGGATTCGTAGCAGTGCTGGAGGTTGTTTATATGTCGGTTTAATTCGATAATCAGAAAAGGGTTTAGTTTGTTTTAAGCCTGAAAATACCAGAGAAACTATGCTGCTGTAAACTTTAAATTTGGGTTGTAAGTTTCAATGTAATGAATAGTTTTTTCATTATTGTCTACACTATCATTCCTGCCCTCGAGAAGGGACTTTGTTATCGCATCGTTTGCAAGGTGATCGGGATAACACAGTTGTTTAGCTTGAATTTCATTTCCACATGTCGTTTATTTCTGTTTAACCTGTTAAGCCCCAGTTTTGTATTTGCTACACCGCCTCAACTGCCAATGACGGGCGCTGCCCGTCATAACTTCCATGATCCAACTGCCAATCTTCCATCTTCCAACTGACCAGAAAAGAAGTGAGCCACATGTCGCTAACTGACTGACGGGCAATGCCCGTCATGGTAGATTCTATGTTTACACTGCTCTAAATATTTTATTTCTTGATTTACAGTACTTATTTTCTGAGATATCAAAAGAGCAAGTACTCGTAAAATTTCACAACCTTCTATAGCAAAAAGCAAAAACGAACACAAATAGAAACGCATGTTCATTTCGTATAACCAAAAACAAGAAACAACTCAGCAACAGCTATCCACTTGTATTAAGAGTGAAATTTTCCAAAACATGGGTCCACACAAAGTCCCGGGGTTGAAGGGCGTGGCCTATTTGGTCTAGGCGACAACCGCTTTGGGGCATGTGATTGCTTTAAGACGGTTGTGGCTGCAGGACGTCCTCCATTTGAACTCCATTGAATCAATATCGTGGCTTTCAAGAGCAATTTTGGCTCTGATGTTCGTCCAAGAAGTAAGCATTTCAAGCAACTCATCAGTAAGATACATATTTATGAAATACTCTACATCACTTGTCGTTGGAAGTTGAGAGCGTTGAAGTCCTGGATTTGCAGCAAAAGAATGTTCAGGCTTATATGTATCGTTGTCTTTATTAATGATTTGCCACTCACCTCTTTCTTCGACGACGACATTAGCATCCATGTCAGAGTCAGAATCCGAAGATTCACTTGAGGAAGAGTTATCACTTATATCACTGTTAGGTTGACTGAATAATCTGCTTGCCGCAGTAATCGCGGAGAACCTACGTGATCGACGCATATCTACATGTATACAATGACTAAATCATCAAGGTCATGCCTGCGAAATCAAATACATTTTAGACATAGAAATTCATAGCATAGCGCGAGTTGTGGCTGTGTGTTCATGATTCAAGTAGGTCGCTCTGTTTTGTATATAGTGTGATTCTGCTTAATGTAGATATCTATCAGGAGTCTTATCTAAAGTTTTAGTCTACTTCAGTCTAAAGATAATATCCGTTTAAATATGTTACAAAGTTTGTTCATATTTGTTTCACCAACAATCGGTCATTCGTGACTTCCTTACATCGTAAGAAAGAATACCTCCGGTCTTTCAGGAATGAGCTTATTATGCACACCACCAGTTCAGTCTTCCTTATCCAAGTACAAATATTGAAACATTCTGATATTGGTCATTTTATAAATTCATTTTCACTACAGAATCAATGAAATGATGAAACGATTTCACAACTGAAATAATTTTGTAGAAAAAACAGAAAGAACTGGGCGGATGCGACAATGCTGATCATGACGGGCAGTGCCCGCCATTGGCAGTTATGGTCATGTACAGAATCAGAAACCAGTCAGTTGTAGAAACTATCTCATGACGGGCAGTGCCCGCCATTGGGGTTCAACAGGTTAAAACATTCGATACTATTTGCGTTATTCGTCCTGCCAGAGTATATGGTATGTTGTGAATGATGTGACGAGGATGGGCTGAGTAGAATGGTGAATAACTGTAACTATCTGTAGGCTTCTTGTAATGTATGTCAGTTTGAAGTCTCTCGCCGTCTGTATTTATCAAAACATCAAGGAAATTGATTGTTTCATAGCTTTTCTCCATAGTAAACTTGATTCTACTGTTAAGACTATTCAAAAATACATGAAAATCTTCAATATCTCCAAAACAATCTCTCCTCAAGATGAAACAATCATCTAAATAGCGAATCCAAGAATTATGAATTACGTTATAATCAGACGGACGGAGTCATAGTCTTAGCAAATGAATACATCCTGCAAGTGTCAAAGTAGCATATGTTGGGACTATGCGAGTACCCATGAATGTGCCTGATACTTGGAGTTGAGTTAGATCGTCAAAAGTGGGATAATTATTAGTGAGGATTATCTCAATTCCATTCAGTATAAAATCCTTTGTAAATCTTTCATTTATTTCATCATTGTGCTTATGGATCCAATATTCAATGGCTTGGAACCACACCGTCATCAATATTCGTATATAACGATGCAATATAGAAAGTTAGTAAGGCCTGTGAGGTTACATTCTCTGGAATTTCAGTTAAAGATTGAAATGTGTCTTTACAGAAGCTCGCTAACTGATGGGGCTTCAATATATCATCCGAAAAGGAGCTCAGATTGCTTGTTGAAGCATATCTGCTGGATATGATAGGTCTAAATTATAACTCTTGTGGCAATTAACTCTAACTTAACATAGCCGAAATTGTCAAAGGGTATATCATTAAAGGTATCTGCTAATTTGTGCACCTCCACATAGAAATGGAGAAGATGGATTAAATTTGCTGATAAAATCTGCTTCATTTTTATATCAACAGTTATGAAAAGTTTTGCAGAATTTCTTATTAATATTAATGGTTGAATTTATGTGGCAATTTTCAACACGTTTGTGGCTGTTTGTATCACTCAGATGTTCATTTAGCATACCATGGCTACATTTTTTAAGCAGATCTTTAATTATCATGTTTTCACAGTAAAAACTGAATCTAGAACAATCTATGATTTTTTTTTGAAGATTGGTACGAGTATATGATATTAGTGTCATTCCTATCTGTTATAGTCGGAGTTTTGAAAATAATATACCGGTGTTGTCAGTTATTTATATAGATTTATCACTTATTCAACTTATAATTTTTTTAAATTCATTTTAACTTATTTATCAGTTTTCTTGCACGTTGATCATTCGGTTAATGCTTTTCTTAGTTACACTACCGCATATTTATTTCGTGTTCATTGTTCACATGCTTTCAAAGTTACATGTTTGCATGATTTATGAGTTACATGTTTCCGTTTGCATGTGTGAAATCGCTCAAATGATTTATGAATGAAAGAGACTGCCGAATTTTTCTGATTTATTTCAAATTATTTTTGCGCAGCTGCAACCAATGAATAGACATGATAAGCTCAGACGCTGACAATGACAAACAAAGATTTAAGGAAAACAATAACAATTACCAAAAGCCATTATTCGAATACTTTTAAGAAAAGAGATTTACCATTAAGACCTGGGGTTTGATTTGATTTCGGAGTTTTATCATTTATTAACAACGCTTTTACTACACGAGTGTTTATTACTATATGTTACTATACGAATGTAAACGAGTGTTCTGTTTTACAAGTGTTGAATATTATTTGTAATTATTTATCATTAATTTATCACTTGTTAAACAGGACAGTATTTTAGTCTGAAAGATAAAACAAATAAGCTGATGCGCTGTATATAATTTTGAATGTCGGGTTGATCCTGATACCCAATACTTGGGACAAACGAAACGCAGATTACATCAAAGAATAAAAGAACATATAAGAGGTAACTCAGCCGTACGTAGCCATCAGACTACATGTCCAAACTGTGGTAATGACATTAATAATTGTTTTTCTGTTAAATACGCAGGACGTAGTGAATTGGAAGCTCGTATAGTAGAAGCGTTGTTAATAAATGATAAAACTCCTAAGTTAAATCAAACCCTAGGACTTAATAGTAAATCTCTTTTCTTAAAAGTATTCGAATAATTGTTTTTGTTAATTATTATTGTTTTCCTTAAATCCTTGTTTGTCATTGTCAGCGTATGAGTTTATTATGATTTATTTCAGTTTGCAGTTTTGTGGAATTGAAAAAGCTAAATTAAAGCGAAGCCGGTTTTCCTCTAACTCTGTGAAGGCAATCTGCCATGATATGAAAAATGTCCCTCATGCCCATCTAGGAGGGCAAGATAAATTTTCATAGAAATATTCGTATTCTCACATTCGGTTATTGAACATTTGCCGTAGATTTAGAGGAAAAGCTATTCCATGAATCCAGCGGGCTAGAAAATCGTGGAAATCCTCGTATACGCTTCGCGGCCTCTGATTTCTACATTTTCTTGCCCTTCTGGCTTCATAGAACACCTATAGTAGTAAGAAAACGGCGAACACTCGACCGGCGCGCCCCCCCCCTCTGGAACGACAGAGTGTCGTGGTCGGCCGCCGTGGTGCTTCGAGTCTTACTCCCCCCCTCTGGAACGACAGAGTGTCGTGGTGTGCCGGTCAAGTGGGTCCGAAAGGTTCGCTGACGTCCCCCCCTGGAACGACAGAGTGTCGTGGTGGACTTGGGCGACCGCCATGTTTTGACTTGAGGCTATAGTGTGTGATGATTTTCGAAAAAACGACAGAGTTAGAATTTTGGTCGTTTTGGGCTGTAGCGCCAAAACGAAGCATCGGATGGGAAAACGGACGCCAGATTCGGATTCAGCGTCAAATTCTACATAGAAATGGTGTATTTTCAGCTCAATCGGAGCACTAGAACCGGAGATAGACGGATTTAAAGTTTGGATGATGGCTATTACGTCATCAGCTGATCGCCACACACTATAAGCTGGGAACCGACAGAAACTTGTCATTAAGACGAGAGATTGCCAACGGTAAGTCGTCTCTCTGAGCTCCGATGATAGCTTCGGACATTCCAAATTCCGGGTTTCTGTAAGAAACGGACTTAGAAAATTTCATTGCTGATATCAGCTAAGGCGTCAGACTTTGAGGTTAGCCAGGAGATGGCCTTCGTCTCCAGGCCATAAAAGACTCCAAAACTTTAAAGGCTTGTAACTTTGCTTCTACAAGTCCGTTTGACTTGATTCAAAAAAGGTTCGGTCGCTATTGACCTGCCCTAAGTGACAGACTACTTATAGAATTTTCATAAGTAGTGCTAAAAAGTTGAAAAATTTTAATTCACTAGTTTTCGAGGTTTTCTGGGGTTTTCGACCCTGCTGAAGTCAATGAAAGCATTTTTAATGATGTCTGAGCCAGTCGTCTCATGGTATAAGTGGCTTTTCACTGAAAGCGAGCAAGACATGGAGAGTTTTGCTGTAATATTCCACTGACAGGGTGTTCCTTCGGGACGGCGGACGATGCCGTAGTGATAAGTGTGGCAAGGGAGTGTGTCATAGTTTAGACCGTAACCGCTGGGACAACTCATGTCTCATGTTGGGCATTTGACACAGTTCTCAACGAAGCACTTTGAACGCCAATCGGTTGAGTCTTAGCTATCTTGTCATGGGTGGCCTCTAAACATCTCCATTGCAAAACGCTGGTGAATCAAGCTCTCTACGGCTTGCTATCAAGCTGATCAAAGTAAATAACTTGGGATGTTTCCTCAAGGTTTTCAAGTATGCTGAGTTCAAATCTGCTATCAGATTTCAAATTTAACTAAGTCTAAGGCAGCTTTGAGGGGTTAGATCCCAGCTACTGATCACTACCTTTGACTCGGCGTTGCTGTTACCACTTCGGGGCCGTAACAATGATGTCTTAGGCTGTAAATAGCGGGTATCGGGGGAGATCTCTCACTTCCCTAGTGATCAGTACAAGGCCTTCGGGCTGTCGACGGGATCGAGTGCCACTCATTACACTCAAATCTATCATTCCTCACTAAGTGTAAAAATCATTGTTTTCCGTTTTTCGCTTCAGAAATGCCAAAATACAATAATGTGAAGACCAGTTTCAAACTGTGTCAATGCCGGAAGGTATTCCGAGCTGACGCCTTCAAGAATCACGCTTTCACTAGCAAGAAAAAGATAGGGGTCGGTCGCTACTATTGCGGAGCCCACAAAATCAGTCGCTTAAGTGAGCGGTTGGAGGATTGGCACTCAAAACACAGCGATTGTCAAACAGGCGAAGTAGGCGAAGAAGAACGGAGTTCACTCTTCGCCACTGAGCTCCATTCTTTGGAGCTACAATCCGCCAACGAGCAAGAACGGAGTTCACTCTTCACCACTGAGGCCACTGAGCTACAATCCGCCATTGAAGCGATTGCCGCTGTATCCTCGCTTAGTAGCGAGATCTCGCTGTCCAGCAGCGATAGTGAGGAGGAGGAGGAGGAGGAGGAGGAGGAGGAGGATGAGGATGAGGATGAGGAGGATGAGGAGGAGGATGAGGATGAGGAGGATGAGGATGAGGAGGAGGAGGAGGATGAGGAGGAGGAGGAGGAGGAGGAGGAGGAGGAGGAGGAGGAGGAGGAGGAGGAGGAGGAGGAGGAGGAGGAGGAGGAGGAGGAGGAGGAGGAGGAGGAGGAGGAGGAGGAGGAGGAGGAGGATGAGGATGAGGATGAGGAGGAGGAGGAGGATGAGGAGGAGGAGGAGGAGGAGGAGGAGGAGGAGGAGGAGGAGGAGGAGGAGGAGGAGGAGGAGGAGGAGGAGGAGGAGGAGGAGAAGGAGAAGGAGGAGGAGGAGGAGGAGGAGGAGGAGGAGGAGGAGGAGGAGGAGGAGGAGGAGGAGGAGGAGGAGGAGGAGGCGGAGGAGGAGGAGGGGGAGGAGGAGGAGGAGGAGGAGGAGGAGGAGGAGGAGGAGGAGGGAGGAGGAGGAGGAGGAGGAGGAGGAGGAGGAGGAGGAGGAGGAGGAGGAGGAGGAGGAGGAGGAGGAGGGAGGAGGAGGAGGAGGAGGAGGAGGAGGAGGAGGAGGAGGAGGAGGAGGAGGAGGAGGAGGAGGAGGAGGAGGAGGAGGAGGAGGAGGAGGAGGAGGAGGAGGAGGAGGAGGAGGAGGAGGAGGAGGAGGAGGGAGAGCTACAGTCGCAACCTATCGAGGACGTAGACCTCGATCGCGAGACCCCTACAGCCGTGACTGCGAGCGGAATTGCAACACAATGTCGCAATTTTGTCAAGCGCCCGCCGGTGATCGCCGAACGAGATAGACTAAAGAAAGAGGTGGAGAAGTCGAAGGAGGAGGCCTTCTCATACAAGGCAAAGTATGGGGACCTAAAGAACGTGGCCGGAGAGATGAAGAAGGTGAAGGAGAGATTAAGCGAGCGGGATGGCGAGTTGGAGCAGGAGAGGCTCAAGACTCTCGAGGGGAAAGCCAGAGAAGAGGTTTTGCTAGCAGAGAGGGAAAGTAGGGAGAAGGAGATACGAAGGTTGAAGGAGGAAGTGGAGAGACTCCATGTGCAGATGGCTAAGGTGGTCGAGACGAACCACGAGCTGCACCGTTCGGCGCAGCTGGTGGATCGCGATCGAAGGGTGCGTTCCAGCCGTCTGCACATCCCTATTAGAAAGGGGAGAGTAGCAGAAACTCCTCTCTGGTACGAGCGTGGAAGAGGGGAGAAATGCTACTCTCGGGGGAAGAAAGGGGTAGAGTGTCTACACTTCACCTTCGATCATCGTGATCCGATCTCGAATTTCCTTTATGAGGAAGCGTTCGAGAAGATCTGTAAGTAAAAATGACTAAATTAAAATGTAAGATGATAACTCACTACTTCTTTCTTTACAGACATCCAAGAGAAGCGACCACCCGCCCCGTTGCCGGAGCCGCAGTCGAAACAGCAAGCCTGAGTCCCTATCACACACCCCGAGAACGAACCACCGGCTCTCTTAAGGGCCACCATGGGGCAAGACATGATAGAACCTCCACGCGGTTTGCCCTGGGCAGTCTTCGGACTGGCGAATACTATCATTAAGTTGAATCTGCTATCAGTCAACTTGAACGTTGCAAATGAAGTTCGGTGTAATACTTCCTTTCGACGGGCGTTCCTGTAAAGGGCGGCGGTGAAACCCGTAGCTATGTATACCGCAAGGGACATTCGGCAATGGTCAATCTTGTTAAACCTCTCTGCGTCATGTTTGCAAGTGATTGCCTCTGTCTCAACGTAGTATGCATTCGCGCCAGGGCGACATTTAGCCAACTGTCGAAGGTTGCCTTATAAACTATCCATTGCATACGTTATGAGAACCATGAGTTCTACCTGTCTCTATCAATGAGATGAATTGATGAATGGAATGAAATGGGAGGACACTCACGCGCCACACGCAACATAACACACTTCTCTCTTCCGGAGTCTAACAAGCTCTTTACACATGGATCGCAGTCGATTGCTATCCCAGAATCATGTAAGCTATCTTAATTTTATTTAACACTATTTCATCTACCATTATCATCCATATGAAATGTTATAAGAATTGCAAGTTAGAATAAGTGTGCTACTATTTCCAAATGAAAAGGTATACATGCTTAAATCATCCACTGAAGCCCCATTCAAGTAAGTCAGTATGAAGGCAAGGATAATACGAAATAAAAATTTGTTATTGCATGTATTTCAAAAGGTCTTCATCGTCAATATCGTCCCAGAGTCAGGCTTCACATAGATCACAAAAACAGTTCACTTGCTTCAATCGTTCTTCTACCGCGAGCCTCACTTTGTCGATGTACTCCCACTCAGCCATAGTTCGTGGCTGGGAGTTAGGGGTGTACCATTCCCATAATTGGTGGAGGAGTTTGGTGCTGGTGATCTCCATCACATCATCAGTATCGCACTGTAGATACTTCCACCTCACGCCTGTTAAGTCGGGATACTCCTTCTCACATACACTCTCCTCTTCGTCATCCGCTGCTAATGACAACTTTCTGATATTGTCCAGTCGGTACACCTTCTCTACCTTCCCCTTCGTTGGAGCGTTTGGTGCAACGAGCGCCCTTGGTGATGAGCATGGA
This sequence comes from Prostheceraeus crozeri, assembly GCA_907163375.1. Lineage (NCBI taxonomy): Eukaryota > Metazoa > Platyhelminthes > Polycladida > Euryleptidae > Prostheceraeus > Prostheceraeus crozeri. Next base: position 136,416 of record CAJQUW010000787.1, read on the forward strand.
GAAGAGAATTTTGTATTCGGTGTTGTCGGAGGGCTTGTCATGTTGACTGTGAATAATAACTTTGAAATGTTTCCTAATTCTTAAGTATAAACAAGCAACCAATCAAAATCAACAGCCAATGAATGATGAATATGAAAGTATGTATGTAAAGTGACATCCATGTCATTTCACTCTGTCTTTGAGACGTGTAAGTAAAGTGTTCTCTAGCGAATTCTATATTTGAGGCGTACAAGTGAACTGCTCTCTCGCGAATTCCAAATTTGAGTGAAGTCTCTATGTTGCTGAAGTATCAACCTTAAACTTGATTTCGTTGAAATGGTAAGTTAAGGAATTCATCAGTCATCTCCCTCAAACGTTTGGCTAATAGCATCTTCCTCAATTTCAGGCATTACCTTCATCACCAACGCCCTCCCTTCTCGAGGAAAGTTTAGAGTTGTTGAGTCAAGGTAGGTTGTAACAATACACTGAGACTTGAACAGAGATGATAGAATGATTTCTCTTTCAGGTGATTCCAGGCCCATCTCGAGCGAGTCCATGTCAACATTGTCGCGGGAATGCAACGATCGGGAATGTGCTAACTGTGGGTACATCTTCACGAGGAAGCGTGATCTCGTCCGACACATCAAGCGAGGTGTTTGTAGACCTAAGTCGGCATCAATCTCCGAAGGTGGGGATGATTCTGTTAACGATGTCTCCTTTTCTTGCGATTTATGCATTCAGTCTTTTGAGTCACATTTTGAACTATCTTCACATAGACTTCGACATACACACGGTGACGATAGTTATACTAACAGCACCTCCTCTATCCGACTCTCTGAAGTGTCGATAAATAATTTAGTGAGGAACTACCAGATGGAATCCTCAGAAACCATTACTGACTTTGAAGAATGGTTTCATCAAAATTCATCTTTGATTGGTGCGCTCTTCAACAATTTAGTCATTTTTAGAATGAAGGCGCTCATCTATCTCAAAATAAAATATGTAAAAATCGACCACCATACTGGTCAAATAGTAGAGAGGTTGGAGTTTCACATACCCTCCTCTCCTGCAACCGAAGTTGTAGACTGCGAGTCTTGGATAAATTTTCATATCCAAGGGTTAAAATTAAACATAGATAAATTTAACGAGCGTGATAGTGGACTCGTTTTTGATGGTATTGAGACCGCCATGATTAAAATCACTTTATTAGAGAACTACTCTGGACGAGGCTCCTCTAAACTTCCGAAAACTTTAAGAAATAAAGCAGCAGTCATTTCTGTAGATTGCGAATCGCAATGTTTTAAGTATGCCGTCCTCTCCATTCTCCACTATAATGATGTACAGAATAGCCGATACCGTAAGAGTAAGTATCAACAGTTGGAGAATAAATTAAAGTTTGATGACTGCAATAGTGAAGATATGAAAATTAAAGATATAGAAAAATTTGAAAAATTGAACAACATCAAAATAGTTCTCCATGTTTGGAAAAAGGGATTGAAGGGTGTCCGCTACAACTCGCGTTCGAGTTGTTATGACCACGTCGTCAACCTTTTATTAGTAAGACAGGAAGATAGTGAGGAATGGCACTACTGCGGTATTCCCAAAATTTCTCGCTTATACCACCACCTAAGAAATTCTAGCTCATCAGAGATTTATTACTGTGACAGATGCATTCGGAACTTTGGGAGTAAAAACAAATTTGAAACTCATTACGAATGGTGTAAGCGAGGTAAACTACAAATGGAGCGCATGCCCAAAGGTAAGGAGTTTTCATATAGAGAGAATGGCGATGAACTAAGTCCTCTTCGTGTCATCTATGCTGACATCGAATGCTATATCGATGATAACACCCGTCGAGCAGCAGCCATTTCCTGCTATGAAGTATGGCATGGCCATTTCCAAAATAGAAAAAAAATAAAATGCACGTCTGGCAACGTGAGGATTGTATTTACCAATTCCTACAATTCCTCGAACAGGCTGTAAAATTTCAACAAAAGTATGATGGTGAACTCTATCGCAGATCATAGCATATGACAGCAGATGATCAAGCAAAATTTGATAGTTGCAACGTTTGCCTTAAATGTGGGAAAACATTTGATGATGATAAGATTAAGAAAGTGCGCGACCATGACCACATCACTGGTAAATTTAGAAACGCACTATGTTCAAAATGCAATTTTTCACTTAGGATGAAACGGCGTACATTACCCGTAATTTTCCATAATTTCAAGGGCTACGACAGCCATATGATAATGAAAGGAGGTTTAGGTCAAATGAAAGAGTGGAAGCTTGATGTAATAGCACAAACGAGAGAGAAGTTTATGGCCATGACAGCAAAAGTGCCTGTCGATAAAACTAAAGAAAATAAGACGGTCTATTTTGATATAAAATTTTTAGATTCCTACCAATTTATAACTGCATCACTGGCCTCTCTCGTACAAAATCTAAAGTCTCTTCCACTAACACAAAATCTTAAGAAAAAATATCCAAATCTAACCGATGAAGTCATCACACGGAAAGGAGTCTTTCCATATGCATATTTTGATGCGATTAGTAAACTCGGCGAGACTTCTCTTCCGCCCATAGATAAATTTAAAAATGATTTGACCGGCGCAGAATGTAAGACCGAAGATTATGATCATGCACAAGATGCATGGATAAAATTTGACTGCCATACATTTGGCGAATATATGATTGCCTATCTTAAGTTAGATGTATTTTTGCTGGCTGATGAATTTCAGGAGTTTCGACGAGTGGCATTAGAAGAAGATAAGTTAGATCCCGTCCACTTTGTCAGTCTGCCAGCCATGTCATTTAAGTCTGCTTTTAAAATGACTGGTGAGACCATTCATCTCTTACAAGATCCAGAGATGTATAATTTGTTTGAGCGAGGAATTCGCGGTGGTCTCACATTTGTAAATAAACATAGGTTAAAATCAAAATTAGTAGGCGATGATCAGACTCATCTTAAGTATTATGACCAAAATAATTTATATGGTAGTTCATTATCCAAACCACTCCCTCACTCTGAGTTTAGCTGGTTAGATGATAGTGAAATTCAGCATCTCTCCAACCCTTCTAACATACTAGCAATTCCAGATGAAGGTGATTGGGGATATTATTTTGAGATAGATCTAATCTATCCAAATAATATTAAACATAAAACCGTAGATTTTCCACTCGCACCCGAATCAGGTGAAGTGACCAAAGATATGTTTTCCGACTTTATGAAACAATTTCATAAAGATTTAGAATCATGCGGTCAACCCGACTATAAGCCTTGCCGCAAACTTTTACTCACCCAGTATGATAAGGAAAACTATCTAGTCCACTTTAGCATCTTAAAATTTTATTTAGAAATGGGTATGATTTTAAAAAGAGTTCACCGCATTATTAAATTTAGACAGAAAGCCTTCCTCAAACCATATATTGATAGCAACAGCCAGAAACGTGCACTAGCCCAAATTAATTTTGAAAAAGATTTTTATAAGTATAAAAATAATAGTCTGTTTGGTAAGATGATGGAGGATGTTAGAAAACGTGTAAACTATAAACTAGTCAATGATGTTTCAAATTTAAGAAATTGGTCTCATCACCTCTATTCATCGATAGAGACATTATCGATGAGGACCTTGTAGGTGTTAAAATGATAAAATCTGAAGTTGAGTTGTGCAAGCCCATCTATATTAGCCAAGCTGTACTAGATTACTCTAAGCTTGAAATGTACCAACTCTTTTATAAAATACTAAAACCATGTCCTCTCGTAAAAGAGGTTCGTTTGTTGGGTGGTGATACAGATAGTTTCTTCTTAGGTATTACCACTGAAAAAGATTTAAATTTCAATGAAGTAGGAAAATCTTTAGAAAGATATTTTGATACATCAAATTATCCTACTGATCACCCACTCTACTCCATCAAAAATAAGGCAAAACTTGGCTGCTTTAAGGATGAGACAGCAGGGAAGGAAATAGATGAAATGATTGTCCTCCGACCAAAAATGTACAGTATGAAATTAAGGGATAGCGACGATGGTATTAAGCGTGCTAAAGGCATATCAAGATCATTGGTCTCTAACATGAAACATAAAAATTTCAGGAAAGCCTATAGAAATAAAAATATAACGTTTGTCAATATGACAATCTTAAAATCTAAGTCGCATGAGATCAAAACTCACACTTTTAGGAAACGGGCGCTTTCAGCATGGGAGGATAAGAGGTGCTGGTTAGAACATACATGTAACATATCTCTTCCACATGGACATCCTTACACAAACATACCACCACCCAAAAGAATTAAACTCACACTACCACATTCAGGAGACGTCTTAGCATAATCATCCTTAAGTTAGTATTTTCATGTTGATTTCTGCAGATAAACATTGCTGTTTTATGTATCGCATTAGATCGTTTCTTCCTTGTGAATATATGGCTACAGTCAGCCCATTCCCCCTATATCTGTGAAAAGACTTTTTCATACACATTTTTATTTCAATAAACATATCACAATGACTTCACTTTGTTTTCCGAAACACTAAAATTACGAGGGATTTAGTATCTTTCACATGCATGCACTCTTGTAAACCATTGGTAATTTTGATAGCAATAGAGGGTATAGTTTGTTTGACGACGGGATGATAGAAAATATATTCAAACATCTTCTCGACTATTCCATATGAAGCGTCTTTATCATGAATGAAATCACGTAAAATGTATTCTTTTTTCTCACCAACAGAAATAGGTAGAATCAAATCACTTTGAATGTAAAGGTGCTGTTCATGTTTATCAAGTGTCATTGGTGTTTCTATACCAATCGTATGCGCAGCAGTAAACACAGTTTGTAGCATTGAAAAACAAAAAAGTTTTTTCAAATTTTTACTCAATTGACATTGAATGTCATCACCAAGTTTCAGAACAACGCGTTGATTTTCAATTGAAAACGAAATGTGGTGTGTCTTTACATCATATTTACTTTTCATCGCATGCTTCAACTTCTGTTGCATATAAGGATTTACTACATGAATGAAGCTTTCAACTGTATGATATAGACGCGGCATTATATTGATAGCAACTTTAGATTCTTGATAAGACTGGTAAATTTTCTTGATGCGGTCACCATAGATGTCCACCCACCATTCATCATTAACTGAATCAGCTTTAGTGTGATATTCATGAGAAGCATACACCAGACCGCTTCCAATAATAGGGGTTGGATGTCTTACAAAATGGCGCAAGGTTGGAGAGAAATAAACTGTAAGTTTGTCATTATATTTCTGAATAACCAACTTATTTTTGTCCACCATAATTTTCTCTCCATACTTCTTACCCACAGTCTCATTTCATCGTTTTACTAACTCAATAAGTGATAAAGGTTGAACACCACGCTTTTTCAAAATGATGCGTTCTTCTGCATTCTACAACATCTTCATCAAATATTTAAATTTATAATGAAATTTGTTGATTCGATTTGAATAAACTTTTTTAACATTTGCAGTAGCAATTGACGTTAGATGTAGTCCATGGCCAAAACTGAGATGTGGATAGAATTCATTATCCAACCTCAGTGTAAGACCTTTAGTAAAAGAATGAAAGCGAAGGAACTGTCTCCCACTCCAATGATAGATAGTAAACTCATAAACTTTCTGATCCTTATTCTTCATGATGGAAGTATTACCACTGTTGAATGCCTTAATAATTTTCTCATTCCCAAATGGACCATAATAATCTGATTTTATCTGAATCCATTCATAGTTCCACTTTCCATCTGACGTTAAATTGTATGGGAACTGGAATGCATTATTCATCGTTATTCCATCATGGGTGCGAGGAGTCAATATCATTTCTTCCAAATCATTCACATTCTGAATATTGCTATCATAGCAAATACTAGAAACGCCAACCTCCCATTCACCTTCTAAATGTAGTGGGCGATTTAATTCTACTCGATAGTCTGATGGTTTATTTTTGGGAAATTTATTCATAGAAGCATTACTGGGCAAATAGATTAGAAACGAGTCCTTATTTTCACTTTCCATATTATTCACATGGAAAAATATATTAGCATACTTTTGCATTAACTCTTCATTCGGAAATGGAGTGTGATACTTGTCACAGCATCTTTATGAAAAGGAATCAACGCACCAGCATCGTCATAAATTGCAATATCAATTTGTGGGATGTAGTCTGATTTGAGCTTTGTACAATGCACTTTCTTGAAAGTATGCTCAGATACAATACTGCAGCTTTTTGGCTGGAATGGTATCATTGCTAGCAATGGAGCTTCAACATCTCCCACACGTACATCTTCACCAATATTGGAATATATCTGAAAATAGTTAATACGACGCGATAGTGACATGTCTGCGCTAGCTTTGGTTACAGTACCACTTTTAAAGATATTTTGATCAAAACCCAAAATGTCCATTAGAGTTTTATCCATAATTAGTTCAATACCTTTTCCACTTATAGTGAGAGACAAAGTACCTTCTTTTTCAGAAAATGAAATATGTTGCTCATTAATCACTTCATTCAAATAATCTACAACCAATTTAACTGAAGTAATAATGCGAGGCATCAACACTCTTGTTTCATGTAAGACACCACCGAAAGGCTCTACACACTTTCTGTATAAAAATACGGTCCATTCTGTATCAAATTGATTTGACCTTTCACATGGTAAATGTTGCATATCAAATTTTCCATGAACAGCTGCAGAACGATGTCGTAAGAACTGATGAAAATCTTTTGAACAAACTAATCATCATCATTTAATTTACTTATTGCAATATGATTAGATGATTTGATATAAGTCAATGTTGCCACTTGTTTACCATCAACTCGAAGGAGATAATTAAATTTCTTCAATAATGTTTCAGGAGTCATGTTTGTCTTTCTTGGCTTAATCACAATCTTCTTCACCAACGTCTTCTCATTTTTTGGAGTAAGATCTACATGATAAGCTTCCTCTCGATATATTAACTGTTTATGACCACTTGGGTGGTAATTAACGTTATAATTATCATAACTTGTTAAAGCGCTAGCGAGGTAACCTAAATCATTTCTTAAACTGGGACTTAAACCAACAATCCAATCTTTCTCAACTACATGATGTACATAATTATGATCATCATTGTGCGGAGTAAATTGGACAATATGTTTACACGCTTTATTCAGGAAATCATATATAAACTTTTTACATGATAAGAGATCTTTCTTTGGCCACTGTGGAATGTATACTCGGCAGCCCTTTTCACATTGGTAAGCAGCTGTACGTCTCATATTAATGGTCATCACCTCATGATCAAAAGTATAGACACAGTTGCTATAAACAAGTTGAGTGACACCCACTTCCCAATTTCCATTTAGCTGTTGTGTATGATCAATGGGAGTAGAAAAGAGTGCGGCTCGATTACTAGCAAATCTCTTTGTAGCCGCATTGATAAGCAAAATATGATAAAACGACATTTTGATATTGCTGATCTGCGGCTTTGCATAACATCATGAAGACTTGGATTTTGGACTCTCTACAATATATCACAGTTGATCGTGATGGAAACGTGCATTTCAAAAATTCTCATGGTCATACATCAAGAGGTATTACATTAACATGGCGACAATTTGTCAACCTCAATGATATCATGAGGGATTTGGAATATTTTGAAACATTAAGATTCATCTCCTTAGGTGATCAAGTTTGGCTTCAACATTACAGAAATGAAATTCAAATCTGCCATTCTCATTCCGCAAACTGTTTCTCATTTCGCAAATACAATTGGGAGAAGTATAGAAGATACATACCATCGCTCCATCATGACATTCATTCGTCGTGAGTTCATCGCCCTACTATGCAAATCTTAATCAGACATGACTACCACGTACCATGAGTTGGAAATTAGATTACCTACAACGTATTGAAACGGATCATGATCGAAACGTCTATTTCAAAGATTCACCTGGAAATGTGAGAAGAGAGTTTGCTTTATCTTATCGTCATTTTCAATCTCAACATCATATCATGAAGGATTTGAAATACTTCTATATGAAAAGACATTCACGTATTGGAAATCGCATCTGTTTGCGCGTCAACAATCGGCGAATTCAACTCTATCATTCCCAACTTCATACTAACTTCACATTTCATCAAGGTAGTTGGGAAAAGTATAAAAGGAAGGTACATCGCTCAATTTACTCATTCTTTCATCATGAAGCGCCATCGCTACACCATCGTCAACATTCTCCGTCGCTTCAGACTCTACACCAAAATTGATCTCACAACATTACACCAACACCTTCCAAACAGCAGGTATTACCCGGGCCGACCTCAAATGTTAGTGGTGAAGATGAACAATTCACGGAATCTTCAACTCTTCCTAAATGGACTGTACAGATTCTCGGCGCCCTTTCTCATTCATCGGCGCAGTCAATGCGCTTAGAGCTACAAAGACTACTACGTCGGAAATGGAAGAGGGAGAGGTGTGTGATGTCGAATCTGACTGTGGACAATATGGTGATCTCTACTCAATTGAGTGAAAGTGTATCATTTTTGAAGATTCGTACCAGCAGTTACAATTTGTGTTATGAGCCCGAACTTTTTCCTGCAGCTCTCATTAGTTGTTGGTTACCTGTGCATGTGGCAATCTTTCATAATAGTAAAGTGATCATTACTGGACTAAAATCTCATGTACAAGCAAATGTGATCCTAGACTATCTCATCGAGGATGTACGTACCCAGCGGATTGTAAAATAAAAAACAATTTTTCCAACATGATGTTTTTATTTCAAATCATGATAGAACTTACAAATCATTTTTTCATTAGAGGAAGGATTACATGAAAAGTTTTGAATAACAGATACAAATCGAGATACATGTAAACGTTTTAAGATGAAGTACAGTACAAAAGCACCACACGTTGATGAAAGTGGATGTTGTAGTATGCGTTCATTTCGCTGATATTGACGCGTATGTTTTCTCAACCACTGCTGTGTTGGTATATTTGGAGGTTGAGCAAGAGAGTCAAATAGTTCACCACGTGGGTCTTCTCCAATAAAGATCGCTTTCCAATGCTCACCGCCTAAATTCTGCGAATGAGTGTTTAGCACAATAAAGATGGGATAGTGATTTACTGCATGTGGTAAGGTATCGAGCGAATAGACATTATCGAAAGCTTTCAACGTCGCTTCGTCTGCATTACGCTGCACTTTAGTCTTAATATCGTCAGCAGTCAACCAACTCATTAACGATTATATTGAAGAATCACGTCACGATACTTTGTAATTTCAATATTTGAATCGAAGACTGCATAAATTAATACATTGATCGTCTCAGGTAGTGTTCTTTTGAAAGTCCAATCCAAACGAATATTATGAGGCACGTTCGCTTGACGATAGGGTGCACTAATATCGCTGTCAGCAGTCAAATCAAATGCATAAATAGTATATCCACTCTTAAACTCTTTCATAGTCAGTCCGTTGGTGTCATCCGTATTGTAAAAGCCAAAGACATCCATAAAATCAACATAACTGCGCATAAATTGATCCGAAGCAAAATCTGGTTTTGTAGGGTGGACCAGGATGACTCACACCATTTACACGTAAAGCAATTTCACTTAACTGATTGTGTTTAAAATTGAAAGGATTCTTCTTTATATTACCATTAAATGCATCATTTTCAACCATTGCCACCATGAGGAGCTTCGGTGCTTCCGATGGAAAGAGGCCATCTTTCATGAAATTCTTTTGATCTTTCGGAATTGTAAGGGTGAGAAGCTTTGTATGCTGAACGGGGTAAATGGCATTTTGGCGGTTAAGACCTTCAGCATGTCCTCTAATGACACTTGGATTCGGTACTACTCGACGAATGTAAAGTGCAATATCTTCCACATGAATTCTAAAATTGTCAACTTTAGCAAATGCATTCAGCGCAAATTCTGGCTTATTCAATGTCAGCTTGAGTCGCATGCTGGCATTACAGAGTAAAAACTTTGACTGTCTAAAGAAGTCTAAATTCAGCGGACCATATAGCTGACATACTTTACTATCTTTAAACATAGCAGATCGCTTTACAAGCCACATTTTGTTTCAGCATCAAATTTTCCTGCTTCATCTCTGTACCATCCCATGGCTTCCATATGACTTTCTTGTGCTGCTGGATGAAACTGTGATACATGATTGAAATATGATTTATAGGGATAATCGCTTTGACCACCTTCCACCTGCTGCTCTCCAATCGTTAGAGAAACATCGCGAAGTAATGTAGTCAATAGTAAATTGTTCAGTCCAACTTTATGTGTATCGTCAATAGCAGTTCCATCGGCTTGCTGAATTCTAAACCTCAAATCAACCATCGCATAACTCAAATCTATGTAGTCATCACTACCACCAGGAATAACAAATTCAATGGGGCCAGCATTCTCAGCTGTTCGAGGATGATAATCTACAATACTTGAACTAAGAATATCTGTCTGTATGCCTTGTTGATCAAACAAACAAAACCCGGAAGTTTTACACTCCATGATTAGAAGTTATGGCAGCGTCGTCGTTTAGCGCCTGATGAATGATTAGAGCCTCTGCGACGTTTGCGTGAATGCCTTTTGACTGAAGATCGCACATTACCTGCTCCGCGATGGTTCCTTCTTCCTTTATTCATTCGTTTAGGCGATTTCTTTCCTTGAGTAGCACCAGCAAAGATCTGCTTCAATGTTTTTAAACCGCGTTCCTTCCCACGATTCAACAAACTGCTCTTAAGACTTCTACCTCTGGAAAGATCACTAGCAACATCACCAGCAAAGCCAACGGCATTACTTAAAACATTTCGTTTTAAAGATCTTCCGACATTGGATATGAGAGGTGCTACAACAGATTTCAGTGCACCAAGTATGCTACCTCCACGTTGGCGGCGAGCGCCGCTGTAAATTTGTCCTCCACTACTTACATAGGAGGGTCGTGAATAAAATGAGGCAGTTGGATTCATAGCTCAAACCCTAAACATTGTTAGTTAGAACTTTGCATGAATCACTGTCGATCACTTAGATGAAAATGTCGGCACGACGCATCCAAGAGTTAATACTTGAAGGATAACCAGTCCATTTAACAAGACACCATTCTTCACCTTGTCGTTTTTTACACCGAATGATTTTCTCTACCAAATATGTTTCACTTTCAGTGACTACCTCAATCTCATCGCGGTAAAAGCTACCCTCAATTTCTTCATTATCGTAATCTTTCAACTTGTAGGTGGTGGGAGAGTCTTTTTGATCAATCCTTGATACTGTAAATACCTCCTCTGTCCAATTCGGAAGGTACCCTTTAGCAAAAACACTTTTCACTTTTGAGATACGAACTTTATCACCAATTTTCACATCACTTTTCACATGAGTGCGTTTACGTTGGAATGATTCGCGCACTTTATCTACATTGTCAGCATTTACATCTGCTGGTCTGAGTCCAATAGAACGATGGATAGAGTGATTGTAGGCATGGAGTGTATCTTGTAGAACCTTTGTCCAATTTTGTGTCAAGTTCGCAGTAAAATGTCGCCACAAGCGGTTTTTTAATGTGCGATTAAAACGTTCAACGAGTGCAGCTTTATAGGCACTCTTTGCACTAAACAACTCAATGTCATGCCTCTCAAATAATCTTCTCACATGCTGATTTTCAAACTCTTTTCCTTGATCACTCTGAATTCTTTTTGGAATGCGACCTTCTCGAAAAATTGTTTGGAATGCTTTTGCTACTCCTTTCCCTTCTTTAGTTTTTAAAGGTTGAGCCCACGCATAACGCGAGAAAATATCAATGACGGTTAAAATAAAGTTATTGCCCGAGTCATGTTTTGAAATGGAGGCAACATCACACAAGTCTGCTTGCCACTGTTCATCGATTTCATGAACAATATAATGGCGGGTGCGGTACTTCTTTTTCGCTTGTTTGTGGAGTGTATAGGTAGCCTGACCCTTTAACCATCGTTTCACTTGTGATTGTGGAAGACCACTCGCTTTTGATAATTTCTTGATCGATGCAAATCCTGCCGGATGTTTTACATCATAATAGATTGACTTCAAACGTTCAGTCGATGACGACTGACTCTTTTTCCTCCTTCTCATCTTTTTGTTTTCTTGCCTTTCTACATTTACAACAACTGCAGCATTTAGCTTTAGCGGTTTTGCGATCGTGTTCACATTGCTTAGGAGTTTCATTGTGAGAGCTGGCGCAGCAAGTGCAAGTGACAACGACACTCACCTCTGGCGGCTCATTACATGGCAAGCAACACATCTGCTTCATATTAATAGTCTGAGAACATGTATTTCTTGGGAGGAGCTGTTTTACGATTTCCTTTTACTAGTTTTAGTGGTGGCGTAGATCTACGTCGAGTTCTTTCTCTTGTTTGCTTAGTGAGTGTGGGAGGGGATGTAGCAGGTGACGTCTTAAACCAATTTGTTGGCATTTTCATCGTCTGAAGCATTGGAGTGGTAGCCACTGTTGAATCAAGTTCTTTCAATGTCTCATTATTCAAAGCAAATTTTGGTACATTATGCATTTTCAATAGTTTAAGAAAGTATGACCAACCAGGTGGAACATAGCCCTGACGGCGCTTTCTACGTGTCGCATACTGAATCAAGTCTTCATAACGTGAAGCATCAATCACTTTATTTTCATCTGTAATGATTTCTCCTCTATCATTTACATTGAGATGGGGTTCAATACTATTGAAAAGAGATATGGCATGTGCGCGAGATGCTAAAGGTGTTGCAGTCGATACAGAGTCACGCATCTTATTCTTCAAGCTTTTCAATTGCTCAACAGTTTCCGATTGTAATAATACAGCACGATGTGTGTGCCGTATTTCCTTCCCTGAGTTTATTTCATTTAAGTTAACCTCCAATTAGCTTATTTGTTTATATGTGCATGAATTTGAATAGATAACTAATTGCGCTCGATTTGAGTTTTCACTTATGCTCTCATGTATCTGCTCTATTAATTCCCAAATACATGACATTAATTGGCGACGTTGAGCATTGAATCTCACGCAATACGTATCCAAGAGTTGCTTTCCAATAATAATTCAACTTATTTACCATATTAACCATTAAGTGAAAGCAATTTCTGAACTTTGTCTCAGTACAACGTGGTGCTTCTACGTTTTTTTTGGATAATGTCGGTTACATACCAGTTTAGTGAGTTCTTGATTGAAAAAGAAAATTGGGAGCAGTATTCTGAGCGATTTATTCAATACATATTGGCTAGCGGTATCACGGATGAATCTATTAAGAGAGCCGTCTTTCTTAGTTGTGTTGGACCGAAGACTTACGGGTTGTTGAGAAGTCTTCTGACCCCTAATAAGCCTGCTGATGTTGCTTTGGCTGATATTCTTGTTGCTTTGTCCAAGCATTTTTCTCCGAAACCATCACCCATTGTACAAAGGTGGAAATTCAATACTTGTGTTAGGCAACCTAACCAAACAGTGTCTGAATACGTTGCTCTTTTGAGGGAAATAAGTGAGCATTGCGAGTATGGTAGTACTTTGGATTCTATGCTGAGAGATCGTTTGGTATCAGGCATAAATAATGAACACATGCAGAGAAGGTTGTTGACCACTGAATATACAACTTTGGATTTTAATAAGGCTCTTGAGATTTGTTTAGCGATTGAAACTGCCACTCGAGATGCTGAGATTTTGAAGTCAGGTGCCACTGGAACCAGTGTCAATAAGGTTCACAACTCCAAATTCTACAAAAAGGACAAATCTAACAACAATTTTCAGAAGAAGCAGCCTCAGGATACGAAGTGGAGTCCGTGTTACAGGTGCGGAAAAAAGCATAACTGTAAGACATGTCCAGCCATTAACAGTACGTGTTTTCAAGTGCAATAAGAAGGGTCATATCAGTTCAGTCTGCAAAAGTTCTCAAAATACAAATTCCAAGAATTCTGTTAATGCAAATTCCAAGAGTTCTGTTAATGCAGTTGACAGTGTTAACACAGATTCACCTGACCAGTCCATTAGTCAGTCTGACCCCATTTTTCTATGATTTATACTCAGTTACTCCAGTAGATCAAGTGAATCACGTTGCACCTTATGAGGCTACTATCTTACTGAATGAAGTTCCTATCAAGTTTGAGATAGACACTGGTACTCCGGCCACCATTTTGACTGAGAAAACGTTCCGTGAAAAATTCGAGGGAGTTAAGTTGGAAACTTCCAATTCAGGATTGAGAGCTTACACGGGTCATAGTTTGCATGTAGTCGGGGTATTTAAGTCCACAGTTTTCTACAACTCTCAAAAGTTGTATCTACAGTGTGCAGTTGTCAAGAATGAAGGACCTAATCTTTGTGGTAGAGATTGGATCAAGGCTTTCGGATTGACCCCAGACTTTCCTGTTTCTCACATAGATTCCATTGATTCCATTTTGACCAAGTACACTTCCGTTTTCAATGATGATATTGGTGCTGTCAAGGCAACTTGTAGGATCGATCTGAAAGAAAATGCAGTTCCCAAGTTTTGTAGACCTCGACCTATTCCATATTCACTTCGTGAGAAAGTTGATGGCGAGATTCAACGACTGTTGAAATTAGGTGTTCTGGAACGGATCACTACTTCCGACTGGGCAGCGCCTATAGTTCCGATTGAAAAAAATGATGGAAAGATCAGGCTTTGTGGTGATTACAAAGTCACCATAAATCAGTGTCTTGTTCCTGATCGTTACCCGCTTCCTAATATAGATGATTTGTATGCTACGCTGGCTGGAGGTGAAAGGTTTTCGAAACTCGATTTGCGAACTGCTTACTTGCAGATTCCTTTAGAGGAGTCGTGCAGAGATTTCACTGCTATCAATACACCCACTGGTCTGTACAGGTTCACAAGATTGCCATTTGGAGTTTCATCTTCTCCTTCAGTGTTCCAACGCAAAATTGATGATCTCTTGCGTGATATGAAGTACGTTTGTGCATATCAGGATGACATTTTGGTCACAGGTAGAGATGATGCAGAACATTTGATGAATTTGCAAGAAGTTCTTAGGAGACTTTGTGATACAGGCTTACGTTTGAATCGTGGCAAGTGCAAGTACATGTTGACTGAAGTTGAATACTTAGGACATCTTATTGACTCGAAAGGTATTCACCCAAGTCCATCCAAGGTCACAGCTATTAAGGATGCTCCTCCTCCTACAAATGTCACAGAATTGAAGGCTTTTTTGGGGTTGGTGAATTACTATGGAAAATTCTTGAAGAATTTGTCAACTGTTTTGAATCCACTTTATGAATTGTTGAAGAAAGAAGTTGCGTTTGTTTGGCGTAAGAAACAGCAGATTGCTTTTGAGGAAGCTAAATCTTTGATTTGTTCTTCAGCAGTTCTGATGCATTTTGATCCTTCCAAGCCTTTATCGATATGTTGTGATTCTTCAGCCTATGGGATAGGAGCCATTCTCTCACATACTGTTGATGGACGTGAGCATCCGATTGCTTGTGTTTCGCGCACTTTATCGGAATCTGAAAAAAAAATACTCACAACTAGAGAAGGAGTCGTTGTCTGTCATCTTTGCAGTGAAAAGATTTCACCAATACATTTATGGACGTCATTTTACTATAATTAATGATCATAAGCCTTTGGAATCTCTTTTGAGCGAGAAGAAGGCCATTCCTACTACTGTTTCTGGCCGAGTGAAGCGCTGGGCGCTCATCTTGGGTGCGTATGATTATACTTTCAAGTTCAAGTCTGGATCTTCCATTCCTCATGCTGATGCCTTAAGTAGATTACCCCTTAAGATCACCGAACCATCCTTTCCAGTACCTGTTGAGAATGTTCACTCATTGAATTTTGTTTCCTTGATTGATTCGTCAGAAGTTCAAGCTCATACAGAAAGGGATCAAATTTTGAGTTTGGTCATGTCTTACGTTTTACATGGAAGCTGGCCACGTAATTTGTCAAAAGAGTTGGTTCCATATTTTCATCGCAGAAATGCACTAAGTATTGAGTCTGGAGTTGTCATGTGGGGATCACGTGTGATTTTTCCTACAGAATTGAGACCTAGGATGCTGGAAGTCTTGCACAACAACCACCCTGGTATTGTCAAGATGAAACAGCTTGCTCGCAGTTTCGTTTATTGGCCTAAAATTGATCATGATATTGAACGTTCTGTTCATGAATGCGATGCTTGTCAAGAATCCCGATCTTCGCCACCTAAGTCTGAGTTGTCTCCTTGGCCATATCCGGAGAGGGCGTGGAGTAGAATTCATGTAGATTTCGCAGGTCCCTTAAAAGAAAATTCATACATATTGGTAATGATCGATGCCCACAGCAAGTACATTGAAGCATTTCCTTGTTCTTCTTGTAATGCTAAGACTGTTATTGAGAAGTTGATGGTGAGTTTTTCCGCTCATGTTTGTGCGACACAATTGTCTCTGACAACGACCTTGTTTTGTGAGTAATGAGTTTGCTGAGTTTGTCAACCGATTACAGATCCACCACGTTAAGGTTTCACCTCACCATCCATCTTCGAATGGTTTAGCTGAGAAGGCTGTCGGTTTGGTGAAGTTGGGTATCTCTCGTGTTTCGGAAGGATCTTTGAGTGTAAAAATTTCGAGATTTCTTTTCCGCTACAGAAATACACCACAATCTACTACCGGTCGTACCCATCTAGTTTACTCTTCAATCGTGATGTTAAAACACCTTTGAGCTTAGTAAAACCAGAACTATATTCTCATGTTCAGAAGGCAATGAATAACCAGAAATATTTCCATGATCGACACGCTGTCCGTCGCAAGTTCAGTTTGGGTGACAAGGTTTTCGTTAGAAACTACGGAGCAGGCAATGTTTGGATTCATGGTTCGATAGTCCAAGTTTTGAGTTCTAACGTGTTCTTGGTTGAAGTCCTAGTGGGTATGTCAGAAGACATATTGATCAATTGCGTAAGCGTTTTGAGTCTGAAGTTCACACTCCTGTGCCTTTGAGTAGCGTTTCTTCAACCGCAGAATCACCTAGGCCACTTCATGTGGATAGTCAGGAATAGGGCACATGGTGCCAATTCAACTAGCTCTGTTGCAGTGGAGAAGACTCCGCTCTCTCGTACCATTGGTGTGGAGTTTCAAGTTCCTGGTACCGTGGAAATGGAGAACAGCCGTTACCTCGTACTATCGATCTCGAAAAGACGGAATCCCCTGGATCGGAGAAGTCGGATTTCCCTGGAGCGGTCGCCGCAAGGAATATGAACTTTGAAAATTTGCGTCGGTCTTCTCGTGTGAAAAAGCCGCGACAAATCATGAACTTATGAAGTTGGTGGGAAGATGTGCCGTATTTCCTTCCCTGAGTTTATTTCATTTAAGTTAACCTCCAATTAGCTTATTTGTTTATATGTGCATGAATTTGAATAGATAACTAATTGCGCTCGATTTGAGTTTTCACTTATGCTCTCATGTATCTGCTCTATTAATTCCCAAATACATGACAATGTGGATCTTTGATGTGAACATTTTGCTGATAATCTATTTCTTTCCTATACATTTGATTTGCAAGAGGTTGCTTTACTTGCTGCATGGCAGTCAATTGTACATATTCATCCTGAGGAATAACAATCATGCGAGAATAAGAACTCATAGTTTGTAGATAATCATGGGAGTTTCCAAAATATCACTTCGAAATCTAAATTCTTCCGGACACTCTTGCGTAAAGTCAATGAATAAGTAACCGTGTGGTTTTTCAGTAGCTGCTTGAAAAATGTCAATTAAGGTTTTTGAACCTCTTGGTGCAACTTGTCGCGCTAAAATTTCAAATTGACTCTCGGGGATTCTTGAAAATAGCATAATAGTGTGTATTCAGGTTTCGTGTACGAGCTTCTTTTCCATCAGGAAACAAATTTTGTGTGATATAGATGATAAAGCACCTTTTATGGTGTGCTGCGCGAGTGAACATATCTGTAACATCTTTTGAATTCTTACTTTCTTTTAATAAATCATCCAATACAACAACATCATTAGACTGAAGTTTATCCACTGGGATAATTCCTTCATGTCGAATAAAGTTGCGACTTTGCAATTCCTGAAACAGCGACGGTTGATAAATACCATAACACCAAATCACTCGATTGATAGGTTCCTTAAACAACTCCCTTCTTTATCCAATAAATTCAGCGTGAAAACAGTTTTACCTGCATGAGATGGACCTGATACAGTCAGAACTTTATCACATTGAAGTCTGAAATCCATTATAGTACTTTGAGATTCAACATTTGCATAATTAACGTCTAGAGCCAAAGATATTACCCAATACGTTGCCCTCGATAGGAGCTAGCATCGGTAGTAACGCTGGAAGGAAACCACCCTTTTGTGTTAGAGTTTCCCTCTTTCTTTGAAGGGTGACTTTAGGATTGGAGATGAAACGCAATTTCGCAGCATATCGCTTAAGTAACTTTCGTTGTTTTGGTGCTAATTTCTTCGCCCTCAACTTCCTCACATGAGAAATAATTTCACGAATGAATTTATCGTTAGAATGTCGTATAGCATTGTATCGCTGATTTGCTTTCATTCGTCGGAGAGCTTGAATGGCTGAAGAAAACTTTGAAGAGTTTTGACTTTTACGTTTCGCCATTTTTCGTGTTAGTCTTTGCTAAAACCTGTCTTTACCACATTTGCATAGGTACTAACTATTGCGGCATAAGTGACACTCGAAATGAGCAACATCACAGTGGTTACATTGGCAAAGTTGAATGCATTTACGTATGAAACAGCGTTGACAAAAAGCATGCTTACATCTCTTGAAGATGCGCTTTTTCATTTCCATCCTTTCGCTTACATACATCGCAACACATAGTTTCACCGTTACTGATGTCTATAGCAAGTCTTTTTGAAGATATGAATTTGCTAGCCTTTTCTAAATAATAGACGCATGTACAGAAGGAATATACTTCGAGAGTGAGCAGACATAGCTCGAAAACCAGTTGTGCTACAATCAAGTACCACTGCATTTTCAATTTTTTTTATGGAAAGTTGAATGTGAATATCTGAAATCGCTTCAATCACTAGACTGCTACCATGATGGCTAAATGCGTTAAGACGTTCAGCAATTCTTATCATATGTCTTTTAAAAAATTCTTGGGGGTTATCTACCACTTCCATTGAATAAGAAGCAAAATGGAAAGAGCGACTTTCCACCTCTTCCTTTCCAAAATGACTAAACTTAATTTTCGCAACTAATCGCGCCATGATAATGCTATCAGAGAATGTATTCATTAACTATAGAAATAGAGTGCTGGCATCATCGACCACTGCTTCGATGTCGGTCTCATCTTTATGAAAATTTATCACATAATCTTGAACAGCTCCTTTTAAACTTTGCCTATGAAAATGTAATGTTTCCGCAGTCGTTTGTGAGAAAGACATGATCGCCCTTTATCTAACCATCCATTGATGAAAACAAACAACTTCTTTCATTGTAACATTTATTGAATAACTGTAACAAGCATGCATTATAAATCAATGGTTTGAAACAGATAAAATAGATACAGCTGATAACTATCATACAGCGAGCAATGATAACCATACAGGACTTTGGCAGTGTTGAGGTAAGGAGGAAAGAAGCATTGGTTATGAACGTAGCTACTACAACGAACAGACAAAATAGGAAAACACAAATCCTTAAAACGTTTCGTGACTTCATGATAATGTTGATTCACTCTACTATCCCAAGGCGGGAGCAAAATATCATCAATGATTAGATTGGGAAATACTTTCCTCTCCTTACCAGGATTATTACAAAAGATGCGTATAACATTGAAAGCAGCTAACCATCGTTTAAAGTCAATAAGAAGAGCAGTCTCACAAGAAAAGCCATAGTCTTGCAAATATTTCAGGATTAAGTCCATGAATGTGTTTTCTCGCCCATTGATCAACATTGGGATCGGCAGTTGGCATGTTGATGATAGACACTAACAATCTGATATGTCCAATTGTTCATAGCAATAGCACTGAGCTCCTGTACAGGTTCACCCTCACAATCCATAAAAATGATGATAGAAGCCTAAAACGGAAATTTACACATCTAAGGAAACGTTCTATAACATATTACAAAATGAAGAATTACATCGATGCTTTTCACGACAAAATACACAAATGATATGATGGCAACGAAGAAGTAAAATGTATCTAATGAGACCACGTCTACAACACTCAAAGCACATAAGCAAATTGTCATAGGGTAGAGTTAGGAAAGGACTAGTAATTCTCCTTCTTTGATTTGCGTTTTGATGCAGCATTCTTCTCCGACTTGCGCTTCGTACCACTGCTGTTAAGGATTTGATCAATTATGTCATCTACGTTGGGTGGTTTTGGAATTTATAGGATGGATTCCATATGCATGGAGAGAGAGACTATTTTATTATCCTTGTGTCGACCATAATATAGCCCATTCACTTTGAAAAGGATATCCTAAGTACCTTCTCCGAGCTCATCACATCTGATGGGTATTGATTGATCTCCATCCTTTTTATAATAACTACACCAATGTGATACCGGTAGGCAAATGTGATTACCATCCCTCATCTTTCTATAGGGAGTATCCTTGTCATCTCTCGCCTTCCACTCTTGAGCAAGAGGAGTAGGAATGTCCATATTTAATGTCACGTACTCCTCAATAATATCAAGTTGGTGGCGAATGTACGGACTCACGGGGATCAGTATGTAGTCCCCATACTCATTGCGCATTATCTTGACATCCGTGGAAGGGAGCATTCCCGTTTGGAGTACTACGCTGTGATCGTCATAACGCAAGACTTGTTTAAATTTACGCTGTAGCGGTGTAGGATTATGTACCTTGGTTGTTTCTTCCACTGGCCTCAGTTGTAGATGGTCTGATCGTAGCGAACCTTGTAACGTGTGACCGCCATTTTGTCCTACTAGTGCAGCAGATGGAGTAGATGCCTGAAAATGAAAAAGATTGTATTAAGGTTTACGTTCAAGCGGAGGGAGAGGGAGGGAAAGTAGCGACTTACATTTTAGTTGGATAATAGAATAGAGAGAGAGAGAGAAAATGTGCGTCCGTCACTCGTGCGATTCAACGATGGAATGATTCTCACTGTGAAAGGCTCGCTATTATATAGAAATGCATGATTCTCATTGGATGATGATCCTCATTGGACAATAACATCAAGCTGATTCCAAATCTGAAATCCGTTTACCCATCCGATGCTTCGTTTTGAAGCTACAGCCCAAAACGTCCCAAATTCTAACTCTGTCGTTTTTCACCTATGTCCCAAAATCTGAAATGGCGTCTCACATCTAAACGAAGACAGATAGGAACAAGCCGATTCTTTCACTGAATTTGTCTCACTCTTAGCTTTCAAACCAGCTATTGCACGACAAAATCCGTCCACTAGAAGCAAAGTTGGAAGGTCGGTGCGGGGGGGTAAGTGTTTTTTGTGAGATTTTTTGGGGACTGAGGTGGTGGGAATTGTGGTGGGGGGATGGGGGGGCCCAGGATGTGGGGGGGAGGGAAGTGGTGATTGGGGGGTTGTGGGTGGTGGGGGGGAGGGTGTGTGGGGGAGCATATGGCGTGGAGGGGTGTGAGTGGTTGGGGGGGGGGGGTAAGGAGGATTGAGGACGGGGGGGGGGTGTGGGGGAGGGGGGGGACGGTGTGAGGGGACGGGGAAGGTGGATGGGGGGGGGTGTGAGGGGGAGGGCGGGGGGGGGGAGGGGGGGGGGGGACGGGGGGGGGGACGTCTGGAGGAGGGAGGGGAGGTAGGAGGGGAGGGGGACGGAGGGGGGGGGGGGAGGGGGGGGGGGGGGGGGGGGGGAGAGGGGAGGGGAGGGAGGGGGGGGGGGGGGGAGGACTGGGTGTGTGGGGGGGGGGGTGTGTGGTACAGGGGAGGGGGGGGGGGGGGGGCGGGGGGGGGGGATGGGACGGAGGGGGGGGGATGGGGTCGGGGAGGGGGGGGGAGGGGGGACGGGGGGGGGGGGGGGGAGGGGAGGGGAGAGGGGGGGGGGGGGGGGGACGTGGGGGGTGGGGACGGGGGGGGGGGGGAGGGGGACGGGGGGAGGGGAGGGGGGGAGGGGGGGGACGTGGAGGTGAGGGGGGGGGGGGGGGGGGGGGGGGGGGGGGTGGGGGGTGGGGGGGGGGGGGGGGGACCGGGGGGGGGGGGGGACGGGGGTGGAGGGGGGGGGGGGGGGGGGGGGGGGGGGGGGGGGGGATGGGGGGGGGAGGGGGAGGGGGGAGGGGAGGGGGGGGGACCGGGAGGGGGGGGGGAGGGGGGGGACGGGGGAGGTGGGGGTGGGGCGCGACGGGGGGGGGGGACGTGGGAGGAGGGGGATGGATTGGGGGTGGAGGGTGGGAGGGGGGGTGGGGGAGGGGTGGGTGGGGGTGGGGTGGGTTGGGGAGAGGGTGGACTGTGGGCGGAGGACTGGGGTGAGGGGGGGAGAGGGACGAGGGGGAAAAGGGGGTGGTGGGCAGTTGAGATGGGGGGGGGAAGGGGAGGAGGGAGGTTGATGAGGGGGATGTGGCGGCCATTGTTGGGGATGGGGGGTCGGGGACGGGGGGGGGAGGATGGGGTGGGGGGGACAGGGGCGTGGGGGGAGGGACGTGGCGGGAGTGGGGGGTGGGGGGGAGGGGAGGGGAGGGGGGGGAGGGAGGGGGGGGGGGGGAGGGGGGGGGGGAGGGGAGAACGTTGGGGGGGAGGAGGGACACCGGGAGGAGGGGGCGAGGAGGGGGGGGAGGGGGGGGGAGGGGATGGGGGAGGAAGGGGGCGGGGGGGGGGATGAGGAGCGGGAGGAGGGGGACGGTGGGGGGGGGGGAGGGGAGGGGGGGGGGGGGGGGGGTGACGGGGGGGGGAGGGGGGGGGGGTGGGGGGGAGGAGGGGTGGGACGGGGGGGGAGGGGACGGGGGGGGGGGGGGGGGGGGGGGAGGGGGGGATGGGGGGGGGGGGGAGGGACTGGGGAGGGGGGGGGGGGGGGGAGGGGGGGGGGGAGGGGGGGGGGAGGGGACGGTGGGGAGTTGAGGATGGGGGGGGGGGGAGGGGGGAGGTGGGGTTGGGTGGGGGGGACGCAGGAGGGAGGGGGTATTGGAGGGGGGTGGTGGGAGGGTGTTGGGAGAGGGGCGGAGTGGGCTTTCGGTAGGGGGGAATTTGTTGATTATTTTTCGTGGAGGAGAGGGGGAGGGGGGAGGGGATGGGTGGGTTGGTGGGGGGGAGGTGGGGGGAGGGATTTGGAGGGGTAGATGGACATGGTGGATTGGGAGGTCGGAGGGGAGAACCGGAGGAGGGTTGGAGGGAGGATTTTGAGGGGATTCTGAGGAGAGGGAGTGGGAAGGGAGGAGGGAGATTGGGGAGTTTGTGAGGAGGAGGGGAGGACGGACGTGGAGGGGGGGGGGGGGGCTAGGGGTAGGGGGAGGGATGAGGGGTGTGGGGAACGTCTGGGTGGGGGAGGGGGGGGGGAGAGGGGAGTTGTGTGGGGAGGTGAGGGGGGATGTGGGGAGGAGGGGTGTGGATGTGGGGATGGGGAGTGATGGTGGGAGGAGGGGAGGGGGAAGGAAAGGGAGGGGGATTAGGGGGGGGGGAGGGGAGGGGGGGGGGAGGGGGTGGGAATAGGGTGGTGGGAGAGGTGACGGGATTGGAGGGGTGGGGGGAGTGGGTGGGGTGATGGGGGGATGGTGGGGGTGGGTATAGGGGGGGGGATGGGGGCTGTGGAGAGGGGGACGGAGTGGGGGGTGGTGGGTGGGGGGTAGGAGCGAGGGAACGGGGGGGACGAGAGGGGGGGGGGACAGTGAGAGGTAGGGGGGGGGGTGATTTTGGGGGACGGTGGGGGGGGGGAGGGACGTCTAGGGGGAAGTGGGGGGACTGGACGATGGGGGGGTGGGGGAGCGGAGTTGGGTGGGAGGGTGGAGGGGGTGGAGGTAGGGGGGGACCTGGTGGTGGGAGGGAGTGGGGGGGGATTTGAGGGGGGGGGACGTCAGCGAAAATTTTTCTCTCCGATTGACTTGAAACTCACCATACCGATGCAGAATTTCACGCTGAATCCGAATCTGGCGTCCGTTTTCCCATCCGATGCTTCGTTTTGGCGCTACAGCCCAAAACGACCAAAATTCTAACTCTGTCGTTTTTTCGAAAATCATCACACACTATAGCCTCATCAAGTCAAAACCTGGCGGTCGCCCAAGTCCACCACGACACTCTGTCGTTCCAGGGGGGGACGTCAGCGAACCTTTCGGACCCACTTGGCCGGCACACCACGACACTCTGTCGTTCCAGAGGGGGGGCGCCGGTCGAGTGTTCGCCGTTTTCTTACTACTACCTATTTTCCACAGTAATTGGTTTTTGAAGTATGTCACTGCTAATTTTGGTTACCGTAGCATTTTCGTTGGTGTGTGGCTGTCGGAGTGTAATCTCCGTAATTTAGAAGGAGTCTCCTTTATCAGCTCTTGTAATCTGTAGCTCTTTCTCTTAGATTTTCAAAGAATTTTGTTCGTTTTAAGTGATATGTTGTATTTCGGCTTATCTCTAGTCGGTGCCTTTTCTACGCTCTTCAATATTGCTTCAATATTAGTATATGAAATTGGATTCAAACCTTTCGGTGATTCAAAAGAGGATTCTTTGGTTCTTGGAACTGGAGAAGCAATGTCTCTCATGTCATTGCTCTGTAACCTCGTGCAAACGGTTTTCTTATACAATGAAATAATCTATCATGAGCATTTTCCTACAAAATGCTATTGAATTTTCAAATAAATTTTTCTTGTTCATCTTCGGCATTGGTGTGAATTTGCACCCCTTCGTCTGATCTATTTCTGCAAAATCATAATATGAGAAATCTATAATTTTCAAGTCCTTTAGTACCTATAAAAATGGTTCTCATCGCTATTCATATGAATAGTTGTTCCATTTATAGCATGATTGTCTATTTCATCACGTGTAGTATCATTGTTAAATTCATTATCATAATTACTGTTATTAATTGTTGATACTCATATTAGACTCAAATCTATACCGATAGTTTCGAGAGAAATCATTTAGCTGTCTGTTTTGAAAATTATTAGTCATCTATTGAAACGATTTTGGTTTTCGTTTTCATAATTTCTCGAATAATAATTATCACGTGCATTGTACGCCGGAGTGTTTACTGTTGTGTTATTGTAGCGTCTGGGATTATAATTCCGATAAGGTGATCTGTTGGTATTTTGAAACCTATTTCAAGGCCTTTCTTTGAAATTACTGAATTCATTTTCAATCCTACCAGAGTAAGGTGCTACATTTGCTCGAGAATTTATCTCAATCAAATAATTCTGATGCAAAGAAGATGCAAAATGGAAAGTTTTCCGTTTTTTGTAATTGAATATTTTTAAAATGTAAATCCACTGACGTATTTTAAATACAATATAACCTAATTTGAGAAGTGCTTCAAACGAGTAGTATTCTTCATTCCAGGGAAAATTAGAATAATTATTGTATATGTATAGGCTCTATGGACCTTGGTTTACGGATGTCCATAGAAATATATTTCGGATTTTACTTGTAAATTCTGTCAGTATTTAAAATTTATTCTGATTGGTTCTCATCGCACCATATACATGATGATGAACCAGGGTGGGCAGTGTTTTACACAAATTGTTTAAAGCAGTGTTTCAAGCACACTGAAAAAACATGTTTTTTGAGAAGTGATTATTGATACAACATTTTCAACACTTTACCACTAGTTGTTGGCGTTTTTGCTCAGATTCCTCCCTAAACGTTGAAATCAATCTCTCTGTTGTTGGAGTGAAAATGAAGACGAACTCGTTTCATTAGCGCTTCCGATGCACTCAGCACATCATCTTCAGAGAAAGTATGCTTAATTCTTCCCTATTCAAGTTTAAAAAGAAGTCAAAGATGGCAACGACACATTTTCAAATGCAGACTTTTAGGTGACTACCGTGTTGGTCGTCTTGATCGACATATTTCAAATGGTCGCATGGGATCCACTGAAATATCGGGCAACAGCCATTATATGACCCATCAGCATTAATCATCCCTATTGCCTGCAACGTTCAGCGTCAGTGATTTGACGAGTCATATCTTCATTTAGTGGACATAATTTCTCTATTGTTGATTGACTCAATAGCGGCAGTGATTTGTAATCAGAACGCACTGAATTCTCTGTTAATTCCATACTTTTGCACTTTTGGTATCATTTTCCTGCATATCAGTCCAATACATAATCTCAAAAATCGTGATTTCTACTGTATATGAGAAGTACATTTAATAATCCCAATTGTTATTTAAGCCTAATTATATCAAAAAGATCAAAGAACTCATTTGAATGCGTATTCTATATCTATGATAGCGATTTACATCATTTCATGAACTTTGATGACCTCTGGCACGGTGATCAGTCGTCACAACGCGGTAAATCGTGGAATGAAGTGAGAAAGATATTGCAAATTCATGGTGGTTCGTTTCTTCTGTTCGTCAGCATACTTGGAAATGACTTCTCATAACTATTCGTGACTGTATATACACACAGTTAATGATATGCTACTGTACATTGAATCAGTAGTCTAACTCACCCGCAATAGCACGGAATGTGAGGGTTATGACAAACAACGTATAGAGTTGATCCGGCCCTTGTTTTAAGTGCAGGTTATTAATCACCCGTAATGCAGAACGAACTGAATTTTATAACTGTGCCACATTGATTTTGGGGCTGTTCATTAACAAAAATTCTGCGGCTGAAAACTCAACCGATTTAATTATTCTGCCCGCAGAACGAGCAACTGACTTTATGAACGACGTTATAACACTGAAGCCGACTGAATATTCTGCGGGTTGAAAATTTAACCTGAATATTCTGCTGGTTTCGGTGTTATACCGTCGTTCATAATGTCAGATGATCATTCTGCCCGCAGAATTTTAGTCAATGAATAGCTCCAATATCTGCTGATCAATATTCGTTCTTTCATTGGACGCGTCCTTCATGCGATTAACAATAACGTCTCACTTTACAGTGTCTACGTATTACATTATATTTTTATGAAAATTAGAATGATTCTACTGTGTGCTATCGATTCCAGCTTGTGCATTCTTCATCATTATTGTTTATATAAATAAATAAATAAATATAGATATGATAAATCAAAACGAATTGATTTGTGATGCACTACATGTTTCAGCATGTGCACATGCCATCTTCAGGTGAACAAAAGACTGTTTGACATTTAATCACTTAAATACAAAATCGAGACATATCGGATGATGATCACTTTTCATACAATTCAACATTTCACTGCTTTTATTGTTTGACTTGACGCAAGAGACCAGACAACGTGACGCCATAAATGTTGAATTGTATGAAAAGTGATCATCATCCGATATGTCTCGATTTTGTATTTAAGTGATTAAATGTCAAACAGTCTTTTGTTCACCTGAAGATGGCATGTGCACATGCTGAAACATGTAGTGCATCACAAATCAATTCGTTTTGATTTATCAAATTTACGGGCATTGTTCACCAAAATATAGATATATTTCATCGATCTTAAAGTCAATCAACATTTAGCATTGCAATATTGTTCTCTCCTGGTTCAATTCTTTGATGAACATAAAGATTGACTTGATTATGTTTCCGTTGCTATTGTCCAACAAAAGATTAAATTCTGGTTTGGTAGCATTTATAAATTCGGTTAGATATCTTTGACGTCAATCGCAAAGATCTTGGAAATACATGCAGAAACTGTTCAAATTCGTGTGCAATAGCTTCTAGCCATCGAGTACTTTGTCGGGTGAGTCCTTCTGTCGAGGTTGGAGAGGCGCAATAGTCATACACTGGAAATTGTAGACTTGATTTAAGTTTAGTGGAAGACCGTGATGGGAAACTGAAATTTCTTTAAGAGCAGTCATTCTCTTGTCATTGGAAAACTAAGCAATCAACTATTGAAATTCAATTACTTTTTGATGAGCTCTGCATTCCGCCACTATAGAATTATGTGATTCCATCTCGCTGTTTTTGAAAAACTAGAAAATTTATTTTAGACACGGACTGCTGCGTTTTGAAGAAAATCAAATGCTAGCGCTGCTATCAATATATGAAGAAATATTTTCTTCCATAAATTCAAAAATTAGTGAAATCAACTGCCCAGAAATATCTTCAAGATAAAAGCTGTTTTCTTTGTAAATATCATGAAATCATTTTGAAATGTGCAAGTAGATGATATTTGGCTGAAAGAAATTCATCTAGAAAGTAATGTAACTTTCTGATAATTTGTGTACTTAAATTGAAATTGTTTGCATAACTTTTTTCAAAGTTTATCTAGCGAAGCGAAAAGTTTTAATGTTCCCCATTAAATTTGATAAATGAGGTTTCATGTAATATTAATGAAGTTAGAAGTCGGGCATGCATGAGCTTTCTTCACCTCTACACGCATGCCTCGTTTTTGTAGGATATACGGATAACTGAATTTACACAACAAAGCTGAAAAGTTTAGTCTGGAGGTTCAATTTGTCGATGATGCTTCGTGACAAGAAGCTAAATAGAATCATAAAGGAACTTGATCTTATCTGTCGTTTAATAAGTAAACCGAAACAAGTTCTAAAATCCTTGAATACTAAACCAAAGTTCAATTGAAATAGAGCAATTCTTTTGGATTCAATTAAATAACACTGTATCTGCGGTGTTGGGTCAACCCATTAAACGCGGAGGCGTACATATATCCTCAATATCCGAACCTGAAAAAATATCCTGGTGCACTGATTCGATAGACCTAATTCACAATGACTGCATAATACAGGGTGCGAGAAAAGTATCTGCGGATTTCTGATAACTTTATATTTAGTTATTGTATGGTGAATTGTTTTACTTTATTTTCATTTTTCTTTGAATAAACCCATCTAGAAATAAAAACTAAACATTCCATGTACTCACTGACATTTTTATTCTTCAAATAGCTCACCGTCATGCTCAATGCACTTCAGAAAACGTTTCTGAAAATTCCTCAACGAATCACGGTAGTAAGAGAGAGAGCAATGTTGTTAATTTGTCGCTCAATCTCTTCCCGCAAGTCCTGAATGTTCCTGTAAATACAACCTGGAGGATAAACCAATTGCCGCAGGTGAATCCAGAACCAAAAGTCGCAGGGTGTCAAGTCCGGCGATCTTGCTGGCCATTCAATAGGTCCTCTCCTGCCGATCTAGCGATTGGACAAATGAGTCTCTAGAATTTGACGCGCTGAAAGAGAGTATTGGGGAGGCGCTCCGTCTTGCTGGAACAGAAGGGTTCTTCCAGTGCCACGAGAGAAATAAGGAACGACTTGGTTCAACAGAAGATCAGAATATCTCTTTCCATTCATGGTTTCTGAACTGATATCGTAGAGAAGAAGTCCGGAATAGCCTATACAGGCCCACACGGTGAGGCTAGGAGTCTTGCCTGGGTTGGTCATTTAATATTCGGGTTCGTCGTAGTCCAGAAGTGCACATTGTGCTTGTTGATGTTGCCTGTCAACGACATGACACACTCGTCCGAAAATGTTAGCTTTCGGAGGAAAGCAGGATCTTCTCTCGATTTTCTCCTCATTTCTTCACAAAATTGTAAGCGGCGGTCTTCGTCCCCATCACAAAGAAATTGAGAATATAGCGGCTTGTATGGATGATAATGCTCGGCTTTTAGAACTTT
The DNA here is from genome assembly GCA_907163375.1 of Prostheceraeus crozeri. Lineage (NCBI taxonomy): Eukaryota > Metazoa > Platyhelminthes > Polycladida > Euryleptidae > Prostheceraeus > Prostheceraeus crozeri. The sequence goes on from CAJQUW010000787.1 coordinate 165,996, forward strand.
TCGGACAGTGAAATCAGAGATCCCGACATCCCTCGATATCGCTCTTGTCGAAGTTGAAGGATTTTCAGTGACAGCTTCAATTACCTTTTGCCTGTTTTCATCTCCAGATGCTGTTATGGGTCTGCCACTTCTGGGTCGGTCGTGGGACAGGCTGCCGGTTTCAAGAAGTTTGTTCTTCCAATACAAGATTGTTCTCGACGATGGGGGTTCCTTGTTAAATTTCTCTCTGAATTGACGAGCACTTTCTTCACAGTTGAAAGAAATGGCCCACGATGTGCAATAAACTTTTTCTATGGAAAGTAATCAATTTAAATTTTGTTGATTGAATAGCATAAAGCTCACTATGTGTTAAATCTGAAGACTTGGTATGCATAATAGTCAAGTGACAGAGTTATCTACAAACGCACTGCCACATATTGGTCATGAAGAAATGATATTTGATCATTGAATAGCAAAATATAAAGTTGACAAAAATCCGCAAGGACTTTTCTCGCACCCTGTACATCATAGTTTAAACAATGTAACATTTAGTGCCATATTCCATACCCATGAAAGCAGTTCAAAGTTCATACAACACTATTTTGACATATTGAGCGGTTTCAGAATCACATATAGGATCTAATTTGTTTTAGATGTTTGTAATTATATTAAGTGACATAAGGTAACATAAATTAAGACAACATAAAAAAAGTGAAAACGAAATTTTACTAATGATCTATATTCTAAACGATAATGTTTCTCAGCAATAGGGTCATTATTATAATTTTCTTTCAAGGAGACAGGTAGAAATTAAACTAGTCTATCTGTGCTTGTCCACATACATCACATTTAGTAATGCCAAGAATTCAATTGTGTGGCAAATGTTGTACAAACCCACTCACTGTCATCCTACTATGAAGAAAAAGGCAGTATATTTTTGCCAAACAATGGCGAGGCTAGGCAAATTCATCTTTTTCAAATCATTGTCTGAAATGACTGATTAATGAACACCCATTTTGTCTCCAACAGTTAAGGATAGGCGAAAGTCTAAAGCCTACGGATCATGATATTCAATCATGGTAAATAGAAACTACAAAAATATTGCTAAAGTAGTCTATTTGCATTTTTATTTTAATATAAACTATCCGTAGACACATTAACATCACTCAACTTACCCTGCGTTATTAGTTCCGCCGCCTGTTCAATTCTGTATTTGGCCTTTCTTCTCGGCATTTCACTCGCGCAGCACCGCAATGTATCAAAACTCGTGAAGAAATGAATGATTCCGTTAATCATGGGGACAGCGATATCATTGCCAAGCTACGATAGATATCTGTATGCGTGTGACTCATCAGATCAAAGCTGTTCAATCTCGGAGCAGAGACTGTAGTCACGTGCGTATCTCAAGTTGCGAGATAGGCAATATGCTTATGACGAGATACATCAAGTTGTGAGATAGGCAATATGCATTTTCAGTTTTTCTGAAAAAACTGCTCGTGACTTTCTGCTTAATATTGGATGACGGTTGCGGGTCAGGTAGCTCATTATGATTCACCTACAATTTACATATTGCCTATCTCTGAGATAGGCAATATGCTAATGATGGTGACGAAATGCGAAGGAATTGCATTTGTAGCTCTCATGATTGTTGATTTAATTCAGATTCTGTTCTCACCTCTTGAATACATACAATACATATAACCAAAAGAAACACTCGCAGTGTAAAGAAAAACAAATAGACTTGCCCAACCGGTTTCACTTCTCAGCAAGCTACTCAAGGGCTTTAATGAATCAATCAAATGAATTCAATCACAATACATTACAAGACGCAGTGATATTTAGCTGAAAGCAATGCATTGCACAAATGTACAGTATGTAGCGCAAGGATTATTAGATATCCTGATTTAAGACTGCATTAAATATCTTCATGCACCATTTTTCTTTTTCCTCCCGTTGATGTCTATTTACATCAGATGGTAATTGTAATATGGGCATCATTTTGAATGGAGGATCGATGTTCTGTGCACAGCAAGCAATGTGACTGCTGACCTTGAGTACCCTATATTTCTCTTCTTTGATATGTTGCCTAAGTATTCGAGCGCGTGATCTTAGCATATCGACCGTGTGTCCCACATAAAGATCCCGGCATCAAAAACACATTGCATGACGTACATTAGGTGTCTTGAAGAGCAGTCCATGTTGCTTTTGATCTTAAAAGTTCTTTTTGTTTGATGTTTTTTGTATACTTAAACTCGATGCCCTCGGCTAAGTGATCGCAGCATAGACATCGAGTATTGCCACATTTCTTAACTCCTATCACTGTTTTCCTGTTGTTATGTTGTAGGATTCGTAGCAATGCTGGAGGGGTTGCTTATATGTCGGTTTAATTCGATAATCAGAAAAGGGTTTAGTTTGTTTTAAGCCTGAAAATACCGGAGAAACTATGCTGCTGTAAACTTTAAATTTGAGTTGTAAGTTTCAATGTAATGAATAGTTTTTTCATTATTGTCTACACTATCATTCCTGCCCTCGAGAAGGGACTTTGATATCGCATCGTTTGCAAGTTGATCGGGATAACACAGTTGTTTAGCTTGAATTTCATTTCCACATGTCGTTTATTTCTGTTTAAAACATTCGATACTATTTGAGTTATTAATCCTGCCAGAGTATATGGTATGTTGCGAATGATGTGACGAGGATGGGCTGAGTAGAATGGTGATTACTGTAACTATCTGTAGGCTTCTTGTGATGTATGTCAGTTTGAAGTCTCTCGCCGTCTTTATTTATCAAAACATCAAGGAAATTGATTGTTTCATAGCTTTTCTCCATTGCAAACTTGATTCTACTGTTAAGACTATTCAAAAACACATGAAAATCTTCAATATCTCCAAACAATCTCTCACAAGATGAAAAACAATCACATAAATAGCGAATCCAAGAATTATGAAATACGTTATAATCAGACGGACAGAGTCATAGTCTTTGCAAAGGAATACATCCTGCAAGTGTCAAAGTAGCATATGTTGGGACTATGCGAGTACCCATGAATGTGCCTGATACTTAGAGTTAAGTTAGATCGTCAAAAGTGGAATAATTATTAGTGAGGATTATCTCAATTCCATTAAGTATAGAATCATTTGTACATGTAGATCTATAATATATTAGCTCAGCTTACTTGTTGAACTTTTAATTCTTGTGGCAGTTATCTCTAACTTAACATAGCGAACATGTTTAAAACATGTTTTTTTAAAGAAACGTTTGAAATGTTTTTCATTTAGCCATGTTTTTTTAACAGAAGTTTCCACAAATAAAACATATAGTCATGACATGAAATCGACAAAATCCATGCAATTAAATTTGAATATAGGGTGAACCAGACAGAGTAGGGAATAAAGACTTTCCGTGGATGAACTTTCTAATTCTGGGATTCATCGGATAGTAGCTTACTTATATAAGCAGAGTCATATTTTAAGAATTTATCTAGACTATGAAATTCAGCGATCATTACCCAATGAAGATATTTCCGGATGAGGTTCTAAACGTAATGAAGAGACAAGGGATATTTTGGCATCAAGTGTCATTCTTTGTTCATAAATTAAAATCCGGGAAAAATGATCCACTTAGCCTTATAGACTACAAAGATATACAATCAAAGTTTCCATTACCTTGTTAGATTTGCGAGTTGTAATAGCTTACTTAGAAAGAGCTTTCCGCAACTTTTCAGGGAAAATGAACAAAACTAAAAACATTATTGAGTTACTCTGAAAACGTGATCCGTATTTGTCTGATTGCTCAAAGTATTGAACATGAATATCTTAAGTGTTGAGTGATTTAAGTTCAATATTTTACCTTCAGTCAAAAGAAAATATCGTTAATTTTTTGATAAATAACATCTCTCCACAAGTAGCTGTAGTAACTGTAGGTTTCCACAGTTGTCGTATTAAAAAGAAGTGCATTTGAGAGTAGAAAAGTAACCATGTTTGGCTAAATCTGAAAGAGCATTTTCCTGAATCTGATCATTTAAAATGTCTAGGTGATTCTTTATATACTACAATGATCAGTAAAAGGGTAAGCACTAATTCGACGCTTTGCAAAACTACAGTGAAACAGTAAAAACATTTACAGCTGTTGATAATTTAGTAAATGCCAGGACATTTTTACAAATTGATGGGAATACGTTTATGACTGCACTTTGAGCTCGCTAGACAGCTATCCTGCAGTCGATCAGCTGAGATGATAGCTACTTTATCATGCTTCATTTAGACTCATTCGCGAACGAAGTGAAATTGGTTATTGTCGGAAGTCACCATGACGTACATTCAGGGGCGACGGCAGGGGCGGGCCAGGCAGGGCCGCGGCCCTGCCAAATTTCATCTGGCCCTGCCTGTGGCCCTGCCAACTTTTTGAGAGAATTTTGAACATTTCGTAAATTAACAGTGTAGCAATATTTTATTCATTTTTTTGTATTATTCTTATTTGGTATGGTTGTTTTGCAGAGAATACAGATGAAATATTTGACACGTATTTGTTGTAACGACGGCTGTTCTCACTCCATTGACAAACCAATTATTTTTATCGGTTTGTTTAAAAACGGACAATCTAAATTGGATGTCCATGACCTTGACGATCAGCTGTGATATTTTTCTTCAAATGGTTTAATGAATAATTGCCTCAATGAAAAAATAATCCTCTAAATATGGAACCTATACATAATACGAGGTTGGCTTATCTCCGTATTTATCATATGTACATGATGGTGAGGATTGCGGGATATGAATTATAGGACGCCGCTTATAGAAGTAGAAATCTGCCTCATGTCATCAGAATATAAGCACGAATTGGCATAATTGGCTAAGCATCAGTAAATTTTGCTACTACCGTTTCGCATAGTGATAGGGCCACATAATACAGGCCTCTTGGTGACTTACTGTTCTCATTGTATCTGTAGGCACCCTAAAAATGTACTTTTCAACATTGTTTGGAATGACCTTGGCATACATTTATGCGGCCCTGCCACGAATCTATTTGGCCCTGCCTTGGCCCTGCCGAAAACAGACGGCTGGCGTCGCCACTGCGTACATTGCACGACGCACGCACTATGCAAATATGCGCTAATGATGCCTTCCCAATAGCTCAGTGATTTTGAACAATTCATGTGTACGCGCTGTGCACGCATTGGTCGCGAAAGGTTTTAATGGTATCTTTTAAATGCAACATTTAGATGGTGACGGTCGACTCGACATTGCCACGTGTAATTCACGGAGAACCCCAAACATCCGTGGTTAAGGACAGTTTATACTTCCACGTGCGCACATACGCGATGCACTAAGAGTCAACAATCACGTGATCTGATGCTGTCAAAACATGGGAAATGTTTATGAATACAAGCGGGCGAGCGTTTATCGTTTCCGCGTCGTCTACGGTTGTCCGCGTTGCCGCTTTAAACATGCACGGATGAACCGCTGACCATGTTCTTCTGCCCAGAGCATGAAATTTAGGTCCTATCACATTGTTTAGCATCTGGTACATACAGAAACATGAGACGCAAAGTCTATACAACAGGACTGCGACATGTGTTGCAGTAATGTCACGCTTAACCACGGATGTTTAGGGGATGTGTAATTACGCGTAGTTTACGCGTGTTTAGCACGTAATTGAGCGTGGCATGTCACCTAGTGCTCAAACTCTGAGTCATCTATAGGATGCGAACAATGAAGAACTGGGGAATAATGGAAGGGAAGAAGGATCACACAATACGTCCAGCTTGTGTCTTTTACTGTCCCAACAACGATAAAGCCTTTATTAAAAGCTCATAGGAGTCCTGATACACTGTGAGGGCGCAAGCAGCTGGTCGCTGTGGGGCAGCTAAATGTAACAGGACAGTAAAACACCACTTGCTAGACGTGTTAGGCCTACACTGGCATGCCAATTAAGGGTCAATTTCGTGATTGCTGGAAAAAAAGGAAAATTTTGTTCAATTTCGAGTCAGTTGACTAAAGCATAGGTGCATGTGTGCATGTGATAGAGGCTATCATTTCTACAAAAGCAGAACCACACATTCCCGAGCTCGTTGACCAATGTACCGTTCACTGTTCATGGTAAATGATCTTTGTAGTAGAGTGAAAGGCATTGCAATGTCCGTGCCTAGAGCAGCCTTACGATCGCTATTTGGAAATTTACGAAAGAGGATTTGCAAATTCACTTACAATTAAATGAAAAAAGCATGGCTATTGGCTCTACAGACGCTATTTTCTGATCATCTTGCTTCTCTGTTTAATATCTCTACGTACTCAGAAATGTAGGTCCCACCGCTGCCTCCTACTCGCTGATAGTATACTGTATGTCAATGTTATTGCTCTTTCAAAATTGTCCGTTTTCGGAAAATTTTCCCGGACCATTATAAACACAGCCTTAATTAACTATTCTTCCTATTCTATGTATTTTTCCACAACTGTAGCTTTTCGTATGCAACTGCTTCCCCAAATGCGCTTGTAATACAACCATCAATTTCAGCATCAAATTTTAAAAAATATTCAGCTCTCATTCGTTCGACTTCGTGTCGACACTTCGCGAGTGATAATGATTTGCGTCCTAATTATAGGAAATATGCAATGTGTTTTTGATGCAGGGATCCTTATGTGGGACAGCGGTCGATATGCTAAGATCACGCGCTCGAGTACATAGGCAACATATCAAAGAAGAGAAATACAGGGCACTCAGGGTCAGCAGTCATATTGCTTGCTGTGCACAGAACATCGATCCTCCATTTAAAATGATGCTCATATTACAATTACCATCTGATGTACATTGTAAATAGACATCAGCAGGAGGAAAAAGAAAAATGGTGCATGAAGATATTTAATGCAGTCTTAAATCAGGATATCTAGTAATCCTTGCGCTACATACTGTTACATTTGTGCAATGCATTACTTTCAGCTTATTATATCACTTCGTCTTGGTAATGTGTTATGTTTGGAATGAATCAGTTTGATTCATTGAATTATTCCATGCTATAATTTCAAGGTTTGTGTCAATGGTTGGGTATTGATGATATTTTCCAAGTATTTGCGCAGAGAAGAACTTTTGAGAGAGAGATTTTTGAGGATTTTGGCAGAATTTCAATAGATATTCTGGTTTTGCGCAGAATTACCATTTATTTGCGCAGGTGTGGCAACCGTGGTCATAACCATTTTCAAGGGTTTTCCGAGGGTCCTATAATTCGACGGCTGGTTTCCCCGACACCGTGGAACAAGATGGAGTGCACATTAATATATTCAGCTCTCGAGTATTCTTCAAAAGAAGGTAAAATCTTGGTATTTCAAGGGTTGGAAAGTGGCAGTTCAAAAGCTCTATTACCAGTGGCGTAGCGTGCCTTATACCATAGGCCTTCGCCATACAATGTTTATATACCAGCCTTCGTTTATATAGTACAGCTTCGTGATCTGTTTAGCGGGTGCGCCATACAATTGCAAAAAAACGTACCTCCTACATCGTTTTATGATGCATGCTATCGAAAGCCTTTTAAAATCCACATTTCCTACTCTTGTATCATGAGGGTTTCTCCTGCACATGTTGTTGACAGGCAGCAGTTTGTGATTGTTGCTGCATTCGTTAAGATCCTCCTTTTCGGGGCGCTACTTTGACACACTTGGTCCATTCTTCCAGTTTTCCCACGCTATCACCACATCACTCACATTTTACTTGTAGCACTTCACCAACATTGTCGTTCACTGCCTCCTCCAATTCACTGCAGAGTATTGTAGTATGCTAATACACTGTAAACTGTGAGTTACCAATTGAAATAAACTTCGCTGTCAAACCTACTTGTCAAAAGAAACTAAGATTTCTTTCCAAATGAAGATGGTGGTTTGGCTTTCATGGCTACCAGACCGCTTTCAACTGCATGACATTCGAAGATCTCGCTGGTAATTTTTGCTACCGAACCTTTGTGCAGCTATCAGACCACCTTGAATTTAATTGGTAACCGGTAAAATCTAATTTCATTTGTCATCGTTTCGCAGCAATGATGATTCACTGCAGAGTATTTGGTTACCCATGGTTTACTTTGAGATATTTTAGTACAAATTTTAGTGGAAATTTCTCATAATAAGTATTGGCCTTTGAATACTACTTACAAATGTCCTCAGCAGCAGTAGATTCACTAATTATTTTCGTGCAGAATGATTAATATCCATTTTTAACTTATTTTGCATGGAATGTGCATTTCTAAGTGAGGTGATATCGAAATAACCATTACGTAAATGCTCCTACCTGGTCCCCAGTCCACATAAAACTAAGTGGCGAACTGACTCCGATCATTCACTGAGAGCAACATCACATGAAATTACTTTGCAAGCATTTTCCTTTACATATATCCAACATAAATGAAATTCACTTTATGAAGTTAACATGTATTATCATTCTCGTCCTTATTATAGTCTTAATTTCAAAATGACTCGATATACATGTATAATGTTTATTTCTGTGCACTTGTTACCTATAAATAACAAAATCTTTGACATGTGTGTGATAGAATCGAATTCAATATTTAAAGTTCGATCTGTAGATATTCATATCTTTCTACTTATAACACAGTAAAAAGTAACATGCAACTTTTGACATGTTACAAATGCGATATGTTTATGCGATTCGAAGAAATAGAAGCATCAGGTTGTCACTGTGCAGGTTTCAAGTAGCAACGCTGCCAATGCCAGATGAAAGGACATAATTTTTTTTGGTATCAAGTATTTCGTCGATTTGGCAGCGTAAGATTTACACTGTACGATAGCATTGCATGGTGTGGCCTGCTCTGCTGATTCTGTCGAATAACGTCGATACCTTTCACGTATCCAGGTCATCTGGCCTGACAACATCGCCCAGCATCTGTTTCAACTGTCGTGGAAACTTTCTTTGACTATTGCGTCTTTTAGAGCCTCAATATTCAATCGTTCATGTATTCCACCTCTCACGTAAACATTGAATCCTATTTGGTATTTGCTCAATAAGGAGCTATCGTCTAATGACATTTCCACTGCCTGTAGGTCCCACAGTTCCACACCGCTGACTTCCAACTTCTATCTATCTATCAGAGTAAGGTCATTCATGCTTCGATCGCGGCCACTTGGCGCCCATTCCGTTGTCTATCCGCTGGAATCTTGCACTGCACTCAACCAGGCTTCGGTTTAAAGCAATGTCAAACAATCTATCTCCTCAGCTGATTCTCTCTCCATAGTCATATCTTCCATCGCTGCTTCATGGCCGTTATTTTCTGATCCAGTCTTGGCATTTCAGTCTCCAATGACCATTTTGACATCTTTTCGTAGGATAGACATCAGTGTGCTTTACAGTTGATCATACAAGTCGTCGCTTTATTCCTCCTCACTGTCTGAATTGGGAGCATGAACTTGGATGACAGACAGATCAACTGGTTGTCCAAGAAAGCACACAACCATGATCCTCGAGTTTGACTGACTGATTGTGTCCAATCAGCGCTCTCTTAGCTCTTTTACTCAACAGGAACTCCTCGTCTATTTAGCTCATCATCTCCTGACCAGACTACTTCTCCGTTGTTCAATTCTTCTTTCCCCGTCCATCGTATTTCTGCCAGTCCTCTCACAGTCATCTCATGCTTCAGTAACTCAGTCAGTGCTCCAACATTCCACGTGCTTACCTTCAGCATGTTCTTTGCAGTTTCTATACTTTTGTATTTTCGCCTTTCTAGTGTCCAACATTCGACCCAGCCTTTCTTATCCAGGCGACACCCGAGTTAGCACGTGTTTCTCTTTATTGTCAGCATCTTCATGAAGGATTTTGTGGTCTTTTCGTTAGGACATCTCCACTCCCGACGAAAACTATCTCCTTGTTCATCCGGACTTGAAACCGACTATCGCAGTGTACCAGCAGTTATTGTATTTTTCTTCAAAAATGAAGTATGACGTTTTTCGCATTTTGCACAAAAACCAGTAGACTCGGATTGTGAAGGTGAAGGACGATGAGGCCATTTCAAAGTGCAATGCAAATACATTACTAAAAAGCTATTTAATTAGCTACTACGAGTCAAAAAATTGCTTAATAGCCTAATATTTCGACAGAGCATTCACAGTTACAGTTTTGTCAAGATAACCTTCATAGATTATTTATTATTTATAGATCTTATTGCGATCTGCATTCAAACTCTTCAAGCATCAAATTTCAACATCAAATGAGATTTTTTGTACATTACTTACCGCTGCTAAAAGAAAGTAGGAATACATTTAATAGGAGCATGAAGAAAAATTGGCAGATAAAATCTGCAAATTTCAATGCATTATTGATTAGGCCCACTTGTCGATGCGATTCGCAGAAAATTTTAGAAGATCATTTGGTAGATTTCGATGTACAGAGCTCATGTGTTGGGTAGAGTGGCATAAGACGCCCCCTTAAGTGAGATTCGACTGTTCAGGAACTATTGCGCCTCTTTCTGCCAGATCTTGCCATTTTTATTTAAGTCAGTGCATTTACTAGTTACATGGACAAGGACTACAGCTAGAAATTCAGACAAGTTCCTATATTTTTCGACTTTTAAAAAGTACCAATAGGGGCAGGGGGTAAGACGCCCAACCCTGGGCCAACCCACTCCCAACTTTTAAAAATTATGAAATATCTTAAGGAAAGCTTGTCTATTAGGCCAATGTGACATGATCATCTAGTAAAACCAAAACAATTTGTCTTCCAGCTATTTACTCTATAACATGCAGGGGCCTATAGAACAAGATTAGGCCGAAACACTGGACTTATCAGTGAAAAACATAATTCACAAATATAACTTGGCAGATTGCCGGCTATACATTCTTCATGCGCCCACTGACTGTATTGTATACACCAACTGTATCCGGGTGATTCTCCAAAAAGTGGTAAATGTGCTGTCCCAGAGCAATAACTTTTTAATAAATGGAAATTTCGCAACGAAACTTGGTGGAAATATGGAAATGCATCTTGTCTACTTTCCCAAGAAGTTCTAGAACCGTTCAAAGTCTTAAACACCTTTTTTTATCCACAAGTACCCAAAACGTCAGTGGTGTTACGTGTCCCAGAGGTGATTTTCAATTTTCAATTTTGATTTTCTCGATTTGTATGATGGCTATAAAGAAGCCGATGATTTTGATGCAAACTAGGATGGTGCAAGAAGGCCACGATAGAGTATTTGCCGTCAACGGTCATTTTTTCTTACTTAGATATCGAAAATAAACTAGTCCCAGTGTTTTGGCTTCAGTGGTGTAATGCTAAGCGTTTTGCCTTCCCCAATCTTCGACATGCACCTAATTCAATCTGAAATGTGATTTTATCAAAATTCAGGGGATGTAGAAGGTTTTTGTTTGAAACAATTTGAATTTCATCGTTTGCACGACATTATTTTCAATCTGCTTACCCTATGGCGTATACTTATGCCATGTCAGTGGTGTAACGGGCTTCATCTCCAGAGAGAATTTTAAATCAATCTAAAATACATATCCAGCTATCGGCTATCCTGAGAAGAAGAAAATACTGCAATATGACTGGGTTTCACCTCATTCCCAAAGATCTACAAACAATTTCGTAAAAAATGTCAGTGGTGTAACAGTCTGTGGTGTAACCAAAAATTTCGTTACACCACAGACAGCCGTTTCACCACTGACATAGCATAATTTCTAAAGGTACTTATGGCCTTGTAAGTCATTCTCCATCCTCATGATGGATGTTCAAACTCGTTCTGAGTGTGTTTACGCGGCTCCGTGTTTAGGCGTGGCCATATTTCTGAAGAGCCACGTACAATAAAAATATTCTGCTTCCTCAAAGCAACACGTGCTTTGATTGGAAGATATCGCAGAATTTTCCAAGAAAATTCCAAGGGGTATTTTATTAGCAGTGCTCCTCGTATTCTGATTGGACGATTTTCTATACTTTTCCAAGAAAACTTCTTAAAGGGTTTTAGGGAGTTAGCTTCACACCATCGTTTCTGTCGAACGTGATGCCGCTGAGCAATGCAGTAGCGTCAGTCAAGATACAGAAGAAAGCGCGATAACGACCCGGCAAGAACAGCTGCCTATCTTGAAAGCAAAAAGAAGAAGTATGAAGCAGTCTTACGGTCGGGAATGAGAATGCGTAATGCGAATATGACCGAACGTGCGAACAGGGAAGCTCGTAGAGAATGGAGATTCTATCAAAGACTCAGACCTACAACCTACTTAAATCAAACATTAGCGGAAGTAAATGAAATTTGAATCGATTGCCATCAGAAGCAACCAAATATTAGTTTGACGATTTTTCTGGGATAATTTTCCCACATGTAGTATATAACATAAAGGATTTAGGCCTACTGCAGTCTTATTTCTTAACTTCATTTGATTAAGAAATGCAAATTTGAAATTTAGTCTTTTGGGCCCTCAACTTAACTAATCATCTCTCTACGAGTTAAATAGGTAGCACTAAAAAGGACTGTCATGAATTATAACAAGAAACAGAATCGTTTAAATTTTTTTAGAAACGTATTTGTGGTGCATGAACTTTGATTATAAGATAATTTTGATGAGGCTACATGTCTATTTATCATGTGACAAGTGATCTGATACACTTGAATCTTCATAACAAATCTTAACAACAATTTTGATACTACCAGGCCTCTACCTAGATACATGTAGACCTAGAATCTTGAATGAAAATGAAACTAAAGATGATACCAGAAAAGGAAATTGCACTCACATCATTCACCCTTGCAGCATGTGGGTGGTGGGTCAGGATACCCTGTGGGTCAGGTGGGTCGTGGTTAAGGGTACCTTGGAATTGTGAGTCAGGTGGGTCGTGGGTCATGTTTTCGTGAAAAGTCGGTGGGTCATGGGTCACATATGCCGTGGGTCAGGTGGATCATGGGTCAAATTTCGTTGACCCACTTCCAACTCTAAATTGGGCCTTTCAGATATTATCTTGACACTAGAATACCACAAACATATTACAAGCAAGCATTACTTTTACATAAGTACCTATTACGTCTTTAGTGGAACAATGTGTCTTTGGTGTAACGCTCATGTCAGTGGTGTAACGATGTCAAAATTTAATTACCTGCAAAATTCTGAGCATATAGTTTGATGACGATTATACTAGTTGCAATCGCATGGTATAATATGAGATGCATTTGACTACATTTCATCCTGTTTTGAAAGCCGCACATTGAATGTTTCGATCGAAAAAATGTACTTTTAGGTTTGAAGCACGAGACTTCATTGATTATTGACATAAATAGTTGAAGAGTTGTCCTGAATCGAACTGAATCTAAGCACTAGGACCCAAACTTTATATAATTGTCGGTTGCATCAATAATGGGAACATTTAGATACGCATCAACACCTTCTATGCATTCCGTTACACCACTGACATTTTGTGAAGTCGCTAGACCAAAAATCAATATCAACTTCGAAAGAAGAAGAATTCAGTGCTGCTGATACTCGTTTAGTTAACTTCAGGGGATGTAGTGTTGATACACATCAACTTAAATTTATTTTGCGAATGTGACTTTTTCATTTTTTTACTTCTGAAAATTGCCACTTTCTGTAGAATCCACTTTTCGTGTGGTCGGCTATTCGAATACATTTCGTTGCATACAATGCATACGCATTCTGATTTCTGAATCGTCTCTTGGGACTGACTTGGGGTTTTTCACTGTACGAAGACCTATTGGCAGACGATATAGAATTACTTTCTCTTTGGCCTGTAGGTGCTGCTTATTTAGAGATGACGTAAGGTTCTGTGCCCTTTCTGCTGTCCGCTTCCTTGGACGCTGTGGTTCTAGTTTTCATAGCTGACGTCTACGCGCATGATACTTGGGATTGCATACCCAACTTGCGCGATCATAAAGTAACTGCACTGATTAACTGGTTAATCAGTGCGTGTAGACAACAAAGAAAAAAGTCGTGAGTTTGACTTGAAATCAATGCCAGTAAATTCAGAAGATGTGAATTAATGCCGTTGACAACGAAGACGTAATATGGCAACAAAATGCCCCGGAAAGGCGTCTTACCCCAACATGTAGGGGCGTCTTACCCCCAGTTGTATCTTTTTTTCTTCAATCTGTTTCCGAATGAAAACGTTAAACTGAATCAAGCGGTTGAAATCACATCTTGTGATGCGTAAACTTAAATTTCCTGCATTAAAGATATCAAAATGATGTCTGATTGCTTCATAATACTTCATTTAACTTCAAAATAAATTACATCAAAGGTATCAGAAATGAGAAAAGCAACATATTTTCTAAACTAATGATGAAAATTCAATGATTTTTGGGTTCCAACCATTTTTCTATGAGTATTATCCATGAGAGGGGTCAAATATCCTGCATCATTTTAGACTTCTGATAAATGGATTGGGGGCGTCTTACCACTATACTCTAATACTTCAATGCATCGATTATTTGTCGATGCGATTCGCAGAGATTTTTAGAAGATCATTTGGTAGATTTCGATGTACAGAGCTCATGTGTGATGTGGTTAGATTTGGAAATACTTCGCCGAAGCGTTCGCTTCACATCATCAGGCAGCTAGCAGTTTGCTGTCATACACGAGAACTCAATGCTGCTATTCAATGAACGTCTGAAGATTTGTCTGCTGCAATGATATTGTCTATGAAGTTGTGTTTCATCACAGAGCAGGCCTCAATCCTTGCATAATGAAGGAGAGGAGACAAATGTATCACAAGATGTTGCCAATCTTTCATTTGGAATCTTTGCAATTAACATTTCATGTTCTTCTTCATACTTGATAAGTCATTTTGTATTTTCACTCACACCCAGTGGCTGTTCTCTCTCTCTCTCCTCTTGCATTCTACAGACGATTGCGTCTGTCCGTCTGGTTGTCAATGGCAACGCCAATTGAAGTTCAACACAACTGCGCACGTGGCTTCTTATCAGCTATTCGATTGACGTCCTGTATCTAGAACAGACATTTAACTGCGCTGATCAGACGACAGAGAGTCACTCGCCGATCAACACTTCCATATTGTGAAGAATTTACGTGAGTAGCAGTTTTCTATTCAGTTCTATTCTCATAGAGATACTGCATCTTTCTTTATTTTGTAAGAAATATTCAAGATATTCAATTATTCAAGAGATCTCATCAAAAGATGATGAAAAATGTTTGTGATTTTAGCGCCTGTTAACCGAAATATCGAAAATTAAGATAGGAAGGTTTTCTGCTTCGTATCTTCTTCACCTTGGCCATGAAGTGCAGTCCTTAGATGTTTGCAATGTTCTAAATCTTGTTAATCCGCTGATATCCGTATCAGTAACACTCCAATGATATTTTGCTTTGAATACTGTTTTCCGGAAAAACAATTGAGTTATGCAAAAAATTGAGGATTATTCTATCATTTATTATTGTTATTAACTATTTACTTTCTCCTTTTACAGCTTTTGGCTTTAACACCTTCGAAAATTTGATCTGAAATGATGGCAAACGTCAATGGTAAGCTTGTTTTCATAATTATTGGATATTAGGGATGCGGCCGTTATTATCGCCTACATTTTCAAATCTCATGACACGGTCTGTGAAGAAGTAAAATTATAAGTCAGTTCCTGCATCTTGGATGCCACAGATACTTACTAGGTTTCACTCTATTTACTGATTAAAGAGTTTTCTCTCTCTCCCACTCTCAGAATGAAAACATTAATTAGCGGCAATTGTATTTCAACTCTCGATGGAGGCACCTTGAATTATAAGGACTATGTATATTGACTGCATATTGCATAATATTATTTTATTTTTAATGTATTTGAATATAATATATATTGACTGGTGGGATCTAGGAGACTTGATTTCGTTTTCACTTACATTTCTGCCAACGTTTCAACCAATTCAATTAAGGATCCAAACTGTGTTGTTCAGAAGAACTCACTTGGCTCTCCTTTTCCAATCAACAAATTTTGGTTTTTGGAGATCAAGTTACACAAAATGGTTCTCACGATTGTATGAGTTGCCCCTCGTGATGATTAGCAGAAATGAAAATAGCATCACTTAATTGAATATGCCGAATTAAATTAAAAGATATGCCTACAGTATTTATGTAATGGTCATAAAGATTTTTATCCGCATGGCTGAGGTGTCAAAATATTCATATTTCCCCGATAGACTATAGAATATGATAGCAGCAGGCATTTTTCTACTTATTAACTAGGTGGGCAGATACCAACGCAGTGATCTTGATTGCTACATAATGAAATGAAATTCCCACATGGCCAAAATCCTTCGTCAGTCCACCTGACGACAAATTTTCTCTGTAAATTTTTCTGAGAGTCTCTGACTGTAAGAAGGACGTACATGTATATCCTCGTATTTTATCTTCCATGTCATTCAAAATATTATTGGCTTATTTATACTGTGTTTGTAATTACTTGTAGGCTTTCAGAAATTTCTTTAAATCGGATGAACACTATTCAATCCGTCACAATCGGAGATCATGTATAATCAAAAAACATCATTGTATTAGATCATGAAATTGGATCATTCATGCATTTGCAATAGAAAATTGATATGTATTCGTACTTCTGTAATAAACAATCCATAAATACGGTTCACAATTGACCTGAAATATTTTAATGGGAAAGAAGACAAGGTCAATAAAAACATGTATTGGAAAGCTTTCAACAAAAGTCTTTTTCAATCCAAATGTAACAGCACTCCTAAACCAAGCGATAAGGAAAAAAGAAGGAACCAATCTAAGTCATCATATCAAAAATTTAAACGCTGATACAAAAAAAAGCAGACACTCGGACAATACTTGTGTAAGAAAGCCGTCTAATTTCCAATAAATACCATTGAGAGCAGGCATTCAACTATCTCCGATTCCATTCGCAGTGAAAATGGCGTTGAAGTGATTCCCATGGTCCACATTTGCTTGCTTTAATGCTCTTATGTGTATGGGTTAGGAGAAAATTAACATAGGATCTGAGATACAGATCAAAATGTTGGATTTTTGATGTCATTGATTTTGGGTTCAGCAACAATGCATATATTACCTTTCAATTCATCAGCCTGAATCGTCTGTCATTTGAAAGTAATATATCTTCATTTTTGTCGCTGAATTACTTGAAATTGCATTGTGTTGAAGACTGCATTATTGTCCGGAAGACGGTTTCTTGCCAAATGCCAAATCTTCATAGAAATTATGCAATAATCAGAATTTTGGAGAAGCCTCTCAGAAATCTATGTTAAAAACATCGATTGTCAGTTTAGGAATCATATCGGCCGTAAAAGGCAAAAACAACGCATTTTGAAAATAGCTGTTTTGAGAAATCCGTGGTAAAAGGTACTTTCAAGCTAAAACAATGTATTTCAAAATATGTCATTTATTTTCAGAGGCATGAAGCGTCAAAGCTGCGCATTTCACAATGCGTTATTCAGTTTCAGCGTTATGAAGCGCCAAAAAACGTATTTTAAAATGCGCTTTTCAGTTTCAGAAGTATGAAAAGCTAAAACAACGTATTTCAAAATGTGTCTTTTCAGTTTCAGAGGCACGAAAAGGCAAAACAACCTGTTGCAAAATAATTATTAATAAATTGTCAGAAAGAAGAGGTATGATGCGATTGCGAATGTGTATAATCTTTTTCAGATTTCTAATCGTTATTATTGTGAATGAAGAGTCAATTGTAGCGTATTTTGAAATACGTTGTTCTGCCTATTCATAGTTCATCAAAATGCCAATCAGATGAGACGTATTTTAAAATACGTTGTTTTATAGTTTCATTAGAAAAGATATTTCATCGAACCTCGATGAGATAGTTAGTTCTATTGACGTACATGTACAGGGTGTTCACGCTATTCCCGCCGCCAATAATAAATCAAAATATATAAAATATATAATGATAAATCAAAATCATTAAGTTATAAATAATAACGTTTAATTAAAATGTACAAAATTTAACCAAAAATATACAAAGTGGATATTGCATATATTGTTCAATATAGCGACCTTGATGTTCAATGCACATACCACAGCGCTTGGAAAAGTTGGAAAGACAATTTTGAACCATATTTTGATCAATCTGGTTGAATGCATACTCACATTTCTCTGCTAGTTCTGTGTAAACTTTATCATGCATAATTGACCACAGCCGGAAATCATTTATGGTAAGGTCTGGGCTTCGCGGCGGCCATTCCGTAGGTCCCGAACGACCTATCCACCGATGTTTTTGATATGAATTCAGTAGATCTCTAACTGCCAGCGCCCAGTGTACTGACGTACCATCTTACTGATAATAATGATGTACATGTCTATTACTTGTGAGAGATGGTGTCACAATTTCTCTCAAAATATCACAATAACGTTCCTGGTTCATCGTTTCGAAAAGGATCCTAAAGCGCAATCTTCCATTATGTGGATTCACATACGTGCGATGTGTCACACAGTTTCCGAAAAAGACAATGAAAATGGCAATTGATGGCCATGAAAACATGTTGTTGAACATTTAACAGCTGATCGGGCTACAATTGTTAATTCTCATCTGTCATATGAAATTAACTTTGCATTCGAAGTTTTGAATATCTGGAAAAAATTATTTAAATGGATGAATAGCAATTTGTTGAAATCTATAAAATCTAACTAAATTTTGAAAAGAAAATTCTCATACACTACTTTTCAGTGATAAAGGACAGCAGTGCATTCTATCAAGAACTTCATTTAAAGAGAGTATGAAGAAGAATTGGCAGACTGCCTTGTGGATACGATTTGCAGACTACAGCATCAGAACTTCAAAAGATTATTTGGCAGATTAAGATGTACATTGGACGTGTGTAGTCCATCATGCGTTGCATAACTCATGTACGTGCAAGTACAAAAATATTTTAATGATCACGCAATTCAGCAATACATTTGGTTTCAAGCAGATTTTTCTGAACGAAATGACAGACGCAATGCGTTTAAGTTGTGGATTGTAGAAGATCAAACCCATATAATTGCCTCTGTTTAAATCTTTTCTGAATCAGCAAGATTACATTGTGATTTCTTGAAGCGTTTCTTGCAAGAACGTTGCAAGAAATGATCTGTTTTACTTAAGATTCAGTCTGATTTTACTAGTTTTTAAAATGAACCACTCTGATTTTCGATGGAGACACACGGAATCAGTCTGATTAACTATCTATGCTTACAGATACAGACTGGTTTTGTAGATTGCAGTCAGATTCACCAAAACTTTCAAATTTCTAAAATTATATTCTTACTTTCGATTAATGAGCGCCTCCTGAATCTTTCTGATGCTTAATGCTTATCAAAGTTAATCAATTGCATATAGCAGGATTCATCCTGATTCTGAATAGAATATATCAATTCTTTACCAAAGAAATACGGAGAAAAAAATGTGAATATGCATAAGAATATATTATACAACTTTGATACAAAAATAAGCTTATGCTACACATAAACCAGTACAAAAATCGTAGGCCTAACAGAGAATATCTAAAAAATTCCACATGTTACGCGTATTTTAACCCTCCAAAGACCGACAGGGCTCTCAGTACCTGTAAAAAAGTTGAATTTAGATAATTCAAAGCTTTGATAGTCTTATTTCCTGAATTTGCAGCTGTAAGCTACATATAGATTTTCACTTAAATCGGTATATACTGTATATAGATTGACCAAGAGACATTTCAGATTATTACTAATATGAAAGTCTTTGTACTACATTTTATCGATAGGGGTTCAGAGGCCCTGTTTTTCTTCAAGGAATATTTACATACATCTGATAGTATTTAGAGGGTTAAATGAATTTAATTAATTAATTTTGGCTTATAGGTAGTTTACATGTATGTTCTACAAAAGAAAGCGTCCACAGTCGGTTTAAAGTCTACGTCTCACTTAATGATTTCGTCTGCGACTTTTTCTTTCGTTTTAAATCCAACCCATGTTGGTTTACTGCTCCTCTCGCTTCCGTCCAGTTTTCATTGCCTTCACCGTATTTGGCGGAAACAGCCTCTGAAATTAAAAGATTTATAATCGTTTTATGAAACACCCCCATTACTTCAAGTCATCAGTACATGGAATACAAAAATTTTTTTCTGGCATGTGTCAGGACGAACGTCACCGTTAAAAGCAGTGAAAAAATCAAAAGCTATACGGAAATATGATTTCTTATTTTTAATCGTCAATGAGTCCGGCAATCAATCTTCTCAATACTTTAATCATACAAATAAGTGGAGTCAAATGCAGTTGTAATATTTTCACTCAACTGAAGTTTTCCTGTACCAACAGATTTGTTGTTTATAAGGTAACTGCATGTACATAAGTAGCTCCTGCAACGATTCTAGCTCGGTAAAACTGATCACAAATTTATCACTTGGCATAATTTGCGTAAGTATGAATAATGAGTGTGTATATAGGCCTTGTATGACCATATTATGAATAAGCATAGCAATGACATCGGCGGCAACGAGGATTTTCAAGTCGGATTCATACTAAACTAACAAACACTCGAGACTCAACATTTACATAATCAAAACCAATCACTCAGCTTCATCCCACAATCAATAGAAAACACGAAGTTCCAAACAACTCGTCTTCTCATTTCAATCACCTCACATTCGACATGGAACATAATTCTTTAATATCATTCACTTATAAAGCTTCACACTGATACGCGATTACAAATAAGATCAACCGTGAGAAGGCGATGGAGGCCGTAGGCCCTGTCCAAAGTCACATTTGATTTATTTTTCCTACGTCCAATAAAAAATCAATTCGAGAGATACGTCTGGCCAACTATGAGATCATTGATTTATAAGCAAAGTACTTAAGTTAGTAGCTAGCGCCGTTGTTAAACTTTTTATTTATCATGAATGACGAAGTGTAATTATTTGAATTTATTTTGTTTAGAAATGTGAGCTACAGAAGAGATCAGTGAGTATACGTTCGAACTCTGAACAAATAAATGGATCAAATAGGAGAATCCCAATAAATTACAGGTTTTCCCGGAAAAATTCATTTCTACGTCATCCAACTTCAAGATACAGCATACAGCTTCAATCAACGTCAAGCTACTTCAAAGAAGCGTCACAGATTTCTATGTTAGATCAAACAAGTTCAAGATACGCCACAAAACCTCGTGATAGCGCTCGCATGTTCGTGAAAAGCAAAGCAGGTTCAATTGTTAATCAATCAATTTCAATTATCAATAAATTCTATCACTTTTTGATAAACTGACATTGATAGCGTGAAATATGTTTATGGAAACGATTGAGATCAAAGAATGAACCAATTTCAGCCTATTATTTGCATAAATCATAGAACTATATAAGTTTGTGAAGCTATTAGACTGTATCTGAATCCTGTGTGACTAGCCTACGTTGTAGCCTGACAACTGACATTATACCAATCATGAGCAGCACAGACGACACATGGAGTGATGCCACCACGAGTGCTTGTTGAAGCTCACGAAAATGGAGCTGATTGAAAGGCGCCGCTGAAACACTCAACAGCTGAGAGAAGCTGCGCGAGGCAGCAACAGTGCGAAGGATTGCTGATGTTCCAACTCACACCTCTGTTTCCGAGCACCGCATTTCTGTTCTACAAGGCATTGTGGAAGAAATCCTACAAGACCAAACCATTTCTGGTGTGAAGGTAGCACGCATGCAGAATCACATTATTACTTGCTTGGACAGGTGCCTAAATTGTCGCGACATTGTTGTTTGATTATAAAAATAGTGCTCCTTTTCTGACTCTGCGTTCTGAATACGAATTTAATGGGTTTTCATTGTACGAATTTAGTGGGTTTTCATTGATATCTTGCATTTCTATACATAAATCTAAACCCTTTGAAATTGGAAATGAAAGGGGTTTCCGTTCCTAAACCATAAATATTATTTCGGCACATGAATCTGCATACCCTATTTTTGAAATTGGTTGCAGTATCTTGAACTTGAACACTTTAACAAGAACCTGCGTTCATTAAAATTGAAGCTTAAGTGACGTATAATTGATGGTCTTCGAAATTGCTTGACGTATCTTGAACTTGTATGCATTATGATTGAACTAGCTCGGGAAAACCTGTAGTACAAGAAATCAGACTGTTGAATACCCCATTCAACCTAAACGTTTTGATGATGTTTATCAATTCTGGGGAAAATACCTTTTAAGTAAGTTGGCTCGTACTGGTGACAAGGATGGTCTTGCCCGTTTCTCTTTTTGGGGACTCAGGAGCCCTTCCATCAGTTCATCCTCATTGAACAGTTTTTTGGCAACGTTCACAGCAAATTTTGAGGGTCGATTACCAGTTATTCTTGTTAGGTTGATGTTTGTGTCGCCTTGTTTGTAGATCTGAAAAAGTAAGAGCATAACGTTTAATTTCATTCGTATAAAACTAATATTTAATGTAGTGAGTATGTTTGTTAAGTTAACATAAATTATCCATGAAATGCCGTGGGTTTAAATCCTAAAAGTCATATTCTTATCAAGAGAATCTAACAGATAATGTCTTCAAATACTGGTTATGACTGTCTTCACTGGTTGTATGCATTTTCGACTGTTTTGGGGCAACAAGTATATTATTGCATATATCTTTGAAATAATCAATATCAACTTACCACCGGGCGTAGCGGTTCCGTAGGGGCTGGAGTCGATACGCATTCTTTTCGTCTCTTTTTCATTTCTTTGGTATTCTGATCCACGGAATGTCGTAACTTCTCACATACATTTGTTAAGTTTACAATTGCGTCGACTAAACTCTGAAAACAATAGACATATTAGGCTAAGTATCATTAGGTGTTACACTAATGTTATAGTCTATACAAAGATATTAAAATATGTCACACGTATTATAATATCTTTGAGTCTATACGTACATGTTTGTTTTGTACACCATACTGATTGATTTTCTTATCACACCAAAATGCGGCTACCGAAAGGGGTGTGGAAGTAATCATACATCTCCCCAAAATTCTAAGTAGTGCGTGTCTCATAACAATTTACATACATCTACATGTAAAAAATCTTTATAATAATAATAATAATCAGCATATATTTCTGGAAAATTACAACAGCCCCAATAAGAAGAATCGTAGGGCCCCAAGAGACATAGACTTTCAAGTGAACCGAAACATAACAAGAAAAAAAAAGAGTGTTCATTTACAAAGCTACAAGGTAAAGCCAGAGTTATAAAGCTTC
Organism: Prostheceraeus crozeri; assembly: GCA_907163375.1. Lineage (NCBI taxonomy): Eukaryota > Metazoa > Platyhelminthes > Polycladida > Euryleptidae > Prostheceraeus > Prostheceraeus crozeri. Next base: position 189,126 of record CAJQUW010000787.1, read on the forward strand.
GACATGCTAATGATGAACGTCCGTTGGTTTAGGGATGTTCGTGAAATGGGCAGTTGGAATTGACCAGAGTGAATCATTCTAGGCAACAGTAGGTGACGAAGCGGATGCTGAAAATCTTCCACAATATTCAAAAATAATTGAAATGCAATTGTTTTCCGTTGATGCGATATATGGATAAAGTCGCTGCAGCTACAATGCCAAGTGTCACATATAATTCAATGAGCACTTCGCTGAATCTTATCAAGTCTGGTGGATGGACCAACACTTAATTCTGAGAAGAGTGGCGCACAATATTTTATAATGCTTCGCATGCAGTGTTTATAAATTTGAACTAGTTCTTGTTGCTTAGAAAACTCTTCAATTGACGCAATATAAAAAGCTTCTTGGATACATGTCGTTGAAGTTAGCACCAACTTCAACACCAACTTTTTGAATAAAGTTTGTACAGAATAGGAAACCACATGTTTAGGTACTACTGATGACGCAGAGTTTGTACAGCCAAAAAATTTTCAAAAATTCGAACTCCTTCACCTTCAAAATTCAAATTTAAATTCGAAAAATTGGTGCAAGTATTGGTGCTACCTGGTTAGCGAGTTTGTACAGCATTCCGATGGAAAAGTTTAGATACAAGAGCAAAAACTGAGTTTGTACAGCAACTTCCAGCACTTTCCTTACACGAACAACCGGAAAAACCGCCAAAAACCGATTTTTTCAAAAAATGATTAGATTTTCCAGAAAAGTTCTTGGTGCTAAATGGAAAATGAGTTTGTACAGTGCTCTAACCGGTGGAAGAGTGTTCTACTAATCCAGTCTGAGTTTGAACACACACTTCTCCGACACTCCAGCACTCCTACGACCTGTAAATACCGGTTATTGTACAGTAACTACAAGAATACTGTCCATTTATGAACAAATCAATTGGTGCTACATGGAAAATGAGTTTGTACAGTGCTCTAACCGGTGGAAGAGTGTTCTACTAATCCAGTCTGAGTTTGAACACACACTTCTCCGACACTCCAGCACTCCTACGACCGGTAAATACCGGTTATTGTACAGTAACTACATCAGCGATGCAGTGGTTTTGTTTCAAAATTCAGTTGTTGGTTGAATCGCTATCTTCCACCAGTGAAACGAGTTGAAACAATATTTTGTTTCAAGAAATGTTATTGTCCATCAAAATATGAACTCTGCTGAAAATGGTGCTCAAAACTTTGGAAAAAGCATTATTTTCAAAATGAATCATCGTTCCATATAATTACTCGTAATCAGCTTACCGTAGCATCAACTTCTACTGTTGGAGCAGTTGGGGGTACAACATTACTCGGTTGGGCTTCCTGCTATGGATACTCCGTAATTTCGATATTTTCCTCTAATTGCTTCTGGAATAATAATTAATAAACAAGTTAGAGGTGCGATCAACATGATCTAAGTCAATAACAACATCGTCTACATCGTCTACTATGTCAAAATCGTCCAAGTCAATAACAATTAATTATCACTATTGAGTTAAGTCTGTCATCTTAATAGATTTAGTATGCCGCCTTAATATGATTTTCAAAATAAACGAACTTTCCAAGGCCGAAACTCTTTCACAAATGCAGCACACGTTTGTCATAACAGTGCAATGAATAGTTACATAGCCTATGTCATGTATATTCATCAAATAAGTAAGAATCAGAATAATTAAAGCGGTGAATAGCTTATTCTTGAAATTCAGTGAAATGACTGGAAATTTATATAGTTTGTAATTTTGCATTCAGATAGATCAACGGGAGATTTAACACATTTGATCTGGAATGATAATCAATTAGATCATTAATATCAAATGAAATTATACATGGTAGGTAATTATGTGTACCGAGTATGATCTTACCAAACAACTAAACGACATATCCAAGTCGAGTTCACCTCCTTCCTCGAGGTGCCGATTAAGAATGGTTTCCTTGGCCTCCATTTCCTTTTGCGATCCTGAAATTTAAGAATATTTCAATGCTCGATCTTGACAGGAATAATTACGCTATTTCAAATGGAGGCTAGTAGATGACGTATAGGCCCATGTGTTTACAATGTCTAAGTAATTTCACACAACATTTGACGAATATATAATATCTAGATTATTTATAATTGAATATTGATCACATTTCCCGAAATTACCTGATGCTAACAAAGTGCCAGTGATATCCACTCCCGTAACAGTAAGTGTAACCGTGTCTTTAGGAGCCAATCGCAGTTTAGTCATGAGTGTCATATCGCGCGGCCAGCTCCTGTGCTGCAGTCCAATTATGGTGTAAGTGTTATCTAATTCAAAATAGAATAGATAGGATTGCGGGATTTCTTGGAATGGCTCCAGTCTCTCTGCATTCCTCTTGGACATCTGTAAAACGCAAGTGTCTCTGATACACCTAATAAAGGTCAGTTTATATATATATGCACATGCAAAGAGCTTTTGAACGTACCACTACCCTATGAATGATGTGAAACGAACTAAAAGTTTGGAATCATAATGAATTCAGCAAGGCTCATAAAATCTAATTTTGAAATTATACAGTAAGATGATTTAGCACACAGTGGTTTGCATAATTTCATATTCAATATCACCTACCGGTACCATAGTTGTATGACTAACACCCAATTAACATTAGACAGACTGACAAATTCAAAAATGAGTAGTTTCTAGACATAAATGAACTGAAGACTGAATCCGCGCGGTCTGCCAATTAATGATTGAAAAATTAAACTTAGTCTAGAAATTAGAAGAACTCGACTTTCAGTGTCTCCAGACCAGGTTTTAACTAAATTGATAAGAGCAGCATAAATAACATTGTGATAATGGATTCTTATAGATTTTGTTTAGGGCCTAATGAAAGCAGATTCTATAAAGCAGATTACAATGTCATTCAAGTCTGTAAATCGTTGGACCAGGTCTTCCAACTCTCCATTAGATATCCAAACTATCATTGGCCGGGACAATGAACAAATAACAATAATTGCGACTTCCATTCAAGATACAGGCCATAAGCAATAAGCAAACAAAGCAGTCATTTAAACAAATCTGACATAGCAAGATCACACGAACAAGATAACTAACAACTGGTAGCCTAAAACTTTTTAACAACGATGATAAATGCTTTAAACAGGCCTTAACACGTTCAACATTATTTAGATACTAAGAAACATCACTTAGAGACAGCTCCTTCATGATTTTATAATGAAATTATGGTGTTTATTAAAAAACCAAGCGAATACTTAAGATATAGATGTACGGTATATGTCTACATGTAGGCTATATTTAAATCTATCAAGATTCATTATACGGTATAGGCTAAAGTACATGCAGGCTAGCAGGAAAATCAATTTTGAGATGCTAATGCTAAATCAGAAGTAAAAGGCCTACAAGATGCAAAGTATGCAAAATACAAGAAGTACAGTACGCAAAGTACATACATATATATAAACAAAAATGAAAACTAATGATTTCACGCCGACATGTTTCTGCCAGTAGTCTGGCTTCTCAAGGCGGAACAGAAATTTGGTTTCATAAATGAAATATCTTGATTTATGAGAACTCATGGTCTTTCGCGCAACATTGTGAGTACGTTCATAGATCTTGATGAACATGGCCTCCTTATGTTCACGATCTACCCTTGTAGACCCCAAAGGCATTTTTAAAAAGGGATGATAGAAAATTTGATGTCCATGTTAGCTGCACAGTTTCTGATATGCTTGCTTACAGGTGGGTAAGAATATTTAGCTTCCTGAATCTGTTGCCGATGGACAGTAACTCTATGGCGAAGGGTATCACCAGACTGGCCGATATGGTAATCATTACAACCTAAACAGCTCAATTTGTAAATGAGGTCTGAAGAACTACAAATTAGGTTAGACCTAATCCGAAACTCCTTAGTTCTAAAAGAAGTCGATTTTACATTCCTATCAATCGTATCAATCGTATTCTGACTTCATCAGCTAGACTTTTTAGATCATCTTTTAGATTGTACTTTTCTGAATTCACAATAACTTGCGACAACTCATGGAATGTTGTTGATAACACTTCCAATTCAGTCAAGATGGAATCTAATTTATTATTAACTGTATAGCCATATCCTCCATCGATCGAATAGTAGAATATATATCGTAAACGAATATAAAAAGAAAAATCAAAGCAAATGTAAATGATAAACAAAAATGAAAACTACCCCTGAATGATATAAAAACTATGTTAGTTTTCATTTTTGTTTATCATTTAAACTTGCTTTGATTTTTCTCTTTACATATATATATATATATATATATATATATATATATATATACGCATAATGTAACGCTCAGGTATTAAAATTCAAGTTTGTATATTCATAACCCAGGACACCCCAGGATTCTACCCAGAAACCTACCCATTGCACCCCACCCTTCCCTATGCTACTAGTTTTCAGTGACGACTGCGAATAAGGCAATGACTGTGGGGATCCTACTTTTATGGCGTAAGCTGCCTGCTTTCCTGAAGAGAAGTAGCGGCCGCATTTGATGCAGTTTTAGCTGCCTAATTGGACATCGTGGTGCTCGCTAGACAAACGTAGTGTCGGTTGGGAAGCCTTTTTGGAGTCACACCTGCCGTAAGTCTGGCAGCTCCAGACCAATTAGTAATACTCTAGTTCATACGTCATCTGGCTAACAAGTTACACTGCGTGCTTCTCATTACCATCCAGCCTACGATTAACTATTTTTATATAAGTCGAACGTAATTTTGTTTTCAGACAGAAAAACAAAAAATGTAAAATGTAAATACTCTACAAACAAACTTCAAAACAGCACTCTCTCCTATTATCGAACTTCGTGAATGAGAGCAAAATGATTTAGAGTACATGGTATACGATGAAAACCCTTCGTGATAATACAAATATTCATTTAGATATAGTTCAAGCTAAAATTATCAAAAAATGAATGAAATGTCTTGTCAAAGCCAATAAAAGATGCAGTAGGTCGTCAAATTCCATCAAAAAATTCCAATCGGGTCTATCACTAGCTGCGGCAATTAACAAAACAAAATCACTGACCTCCAATCCGGTTTAATGAAAAGCTGAGAATAAAAGAGACACTTTTAATTCATAGAAAAGGACAAAGGTATGACAGATACCAGTTGGTAAGTCGTACAGTCAAACAGTTAAAAAAAACTGGTAAAACAAAGCAAACGAGGTGACTGCACAGTGAAAACCACTTATATCTGGTCAGATGTTTCACTTCAATGAGAAATATTGTCACAACTCTAAGATAACTTTCTCTATATAATAAATACGGTACTAAAAACATTGCCCCAATCAATATAGTAAAAATGTCCTACATTTTTTCTCACTACACTGTAAATTGAGTGAAGGAGAACTTATATCGTAGCCATCAAATATGTTTATTTTTGCCTTTTCTAAACATTTCTTATTTTGAACTATATAGGCTTAATTCTTTTCTTATTTCCGACATCAGCATGTTATCAAAAGATGTTTAGGCCTATCATGTTTCTGAGTTTTTCATGGTTTAGAGTCACTAAACGGTAAGGCAAATGAACCCTTGTAACGATTCTTAATGATGTCAATCGCAAGATTTTCACAAGTAAGTACTGCATTATGTTAAGATGATATCTCCAATACCCCTAACGGTACTTTTTAGAGAGAGAAAAAGACAATTTTTTCGTTTTTTTTCTATAGAGTAGAAAATGTAAGGTATTTTACCTTATAGCTGTTATACACTGTTTATCAATTAAATGATCTATGATATGAGCTTTGATGTGATAACAGAAACCATTTTGGTGGTCTCAGTGGGTCACAATCCTTAGTATGCTAATGATATCCCGTCTTCCCTACATTATAGTTTAAGTTCATATCTAATTAAGCATGATAGGTGTAAGAATTCTGAGATCAAATTTCACTATATGAATAGAAAAAATACAATGTACAAGCAAACAAAATAACATCATGTTTAATAAAAATTCATTTTTAAGGCTGCAGCTTAATTTTGATACATGTAGGTCTACATGTATACACAATCAATTGTTTAGGTCAAAAAGCAAAATCTACAGATTTGATAGGTTTTCGGTCGTATGGGAAGCCGGCCCACTGTAACATACTTAAAACAGTGTAAAATTAGACATATCGTTAATAGATGTCTATATTTATTTTTATTACGTTTGTATAAAGTTATAATCAAATTAATGAAAGACTTACCAGATTATGTATCCATTGTATTGTGAAAGACCACTCTTCAATGACAAGGAATGTGCTAGCATAGGCCTACTCCACCACAAGGAGGAAATGCTTAGTCATGTTCGTAATAAGATAATGTCGGCATTAACAGAATGTCTTCTTCTCTTTCTTGCACGACCGTTAAGTTGCAGTCTGAAGCTAAGACGACACACATTTCGGTAGATAACCTCGCGATTTTCATGAATCCGGGTAAGTCAGTAGAAGAATGTGAAGACAATTGTGTGACTGAATCAGTTTCTGTATTTCTCAATATTAAACAATAAACTTTGTTCTTTTCTTTTTCATGAAAAATACTTTCTATTCTGCCAAAGAAATGATTCTTACGTCTTCTACAAATCCCACTAACCCAGCAGTTTTTATATTTCTTATCTTTTGTTCTGTCAAATGTCGAAAGAAAATGCTTCCAAGGCAATTCAACTGTCGAATACAACTGCAAGTTTTGTCCACAAAATCCAAACCCAGTCAACAAACTGATGAGCGGTTTGTCATAAGCAATTCTATCTTCCGGATGGATTGAAACGCCAAATTTATCATTATTTTGACGGATAATAGGATCATATTTTGAGACGGTTTTCAAAAGGAATCTGTTTATCGTGGCTTTAGCTTTACAATTTGACGCTCGTGATATATTAACCAAATGACCATTTGCACTTTCGAAGGCAAATGCACTTGTCATACTTAGTGGACCAAACCGTCTTACCGTGTCTGTCAAATGGAGCAATAAATGTATATTTATCGTCATGTTTTCTTCACCAAATTTAGTTTCGAAATATCGAATGAATTGGCGAATAGCACTGTCTATGATGGGAAGAATAGTTCGGTGTATTGGCAACAGTAGTGTGTACAGACATGTTGAAAGAAGATAAAAATGTTGAAAATCTTCTTCGCTCAATGTTTGAAAATATACTAGAGGTCCGGTAAAAAGGAAAAATACTTTCAACTCGGTACTTTTCCAAAAAGGTGAAGACGTCAGAGACCGTTGTTTTCTATTGAAACAATTAGGCATAGTGATCTCTGAACGAATTCGTTCAAATTCATTCTTATCAAACAAATTGTTTTTCAAATATTGCTTCAACAGATGCCTAACAACACCTTCTAAAAATTGATGCATACAGACGTGGAAAAAAGTTTATGATAAATTCCGAATTCATAGAAAATTATAGGTTTGCTGACTTTTCGCTATCAGAAATGACTTAAATCGAGTCAAATCGCATCATGGCCTAACAGAATACACATATAGGCCCACAAAGTATACAAAAACATACAAAAACATACCTTTTTGGCATTTTAGCAGTTTTAGACATTCTTCAGAAACTATGGTTATTATGCACAAAAGTGGATGAATTTCGACGTTCACCTGAAATGATGCATCGCTGTTCTCACGCTTTATGAATAGACACGAGTGTGCTGGTTTGATGTTCCCTAATCGATATCCAATCAAAATCATCGAGTCAACTTCATTGTCAAGTTCATACAATGTAGTCAATCTCTCAGAGTCTCTTCGCAAAGATGGGCAAGCGCAAGCAAGTATCGCCTTCTGTTAAAGCCGCTGTCGTTGCTCTTAGGAAGCACACGTTCAAAACACAAGCTGCTATTGCATATGAGTATTCAATATCACAAAATACAGTGTCAAATATTTTGAAACGGTACAGAGAAACTGGAACTCACAATGTCAAGTCTCGCTCCGGAAGACCTCCAAAGACGTCAGATAGAACTGACAATCGCATTCATCGAATTGCAAAAACGGATCCATTTGTTACGTCTACGGAAATTCAACGGCTTATGTCACCTGTCCTCGATAGTATCACCACAAAGACAATAAGAAATCGATTATGCAAGAAGTTCAAGCTACCAGCACGAACCCCTCGTCGTAAACCCTTTATCTCCGCCAAGGCTCGAGTCAAGCGCTTGGAATGGTGCAAAGCGCATGTCAACTGGACCATCGACCAGTGGAAGAAAGTGACATTTAGTGATGAATCGACATTCTTGCAATTCCATCAGCAGCATCAGTACGTTAGAAGACCTTCAGGTTCAAACTCAATTCATGAAAGGTACACTGACAAGACGGTGAAGCACCCCCCATCCGTAATGATTTGGGGCTGCTTCAGCTTTCATGGAAGGGGTGGCCTTACAGTTCTTCCGAAAGGCGTTCGATTGAATTCTGAGAAGTACATCGATGTGCTGGACGAAAAGCTCATTCCCTTCATGAACATTTCGAGTACAAGAGTCTTTCAGCAGGACAACGCGCCGTGCCATTCGTCCAAGAGAACAATGAAATGGTTTGAGGACAAGGGGATTGAGGTTCTGGACTGGCCCGGTAACAGCCCAGACCTCAACCCCATTGAGAATCTATGGCAAAGCATGAAAGTGAAAGTCAATGCTCAAAAGCACTCCAACATTCACGAACTCATTCGCAACATCAAACTGTCATGGATCGCAATTTCCCGCGAAGAATGTGAGAGACTTGTCGAATCCATGCCCAGGAGAATCCAAAGAGTTCTGGAAAACAAAGGTTATCCCACAAAGTACTGACGTTCATCCCTGGAAATAATAAATGAGCATTTGTGGCATTGCAAGTGTTTTTATTTGCTGAATTTAAGCAATAATTGCTGCATTTATCCTATATCATAAGATTTACTGCAGATTTATTGAATCAGGGAAAATGTTCAAAAATCGATATTTTTGTGCATTTCATAGGCCTACCTAAAAAATCAGAAATCGACTTCAGATATCAGCGATTTTTTTAAAAAATGCTCAGAGACTACCTAGAGATGATGTCATACATGCTTCATTACGTATAACTATGATAAACTAGTTCAAAAGCTTCCATAAGAAGATTACATGAAAAATCGGCTTTCTGGTGAAATTATCATAAACTTTTTTCCACGTCTGTATAGTCAATCGGTATGTTACTTGGTATTGTCAAAATTTTACTCAGTAGACAGCTTCCTTTAACTCCTGATCTTAAGCTTTCCAAGTTTTCCAAATAAACAGTAGCAGTTCTGCTGATGAATTCCGTGCCAGGGTACACATGCTTGTGATTTATGTGTACCCCTGGAGATAAGCAATATGTACAGCCAAAATATCCATTAAATTGAACTATGTTTAAAACAGATGCTTTTGCTGGGAGATCTAAAACTGCAGCAATAACTCGCACAAATATTTGAAATGATTGTTTGCCACTTGTTAGGATAAATCCTGATTTCATAAGCTGTATTTGTTCGATAACTTCAGATAAATAAGCATCCCAACTTGGCTTTGATACACCATACCACAAAGAACAAAGCACATTATTCTGAAACGCAGATCGCTTGCCTAATGGAAGTTCACCAACTGCTGCCCATACAGGCCAAAAACTTTTGTTATCAGATTCAATTGTAGGCACTCCATCAATGTTTATCAACAAACTAATTTGAATACCTGTTGGACTGCAATTTTCATTATTAAATGCATCTCCATCGGCAACATCATATAAAATAGTCCTAGGCCTACTGGTTTCAGCATTTTTTGTTAAATTTCTTGTTTGCAATGTGGTTAAATTGTTTTCAATAATTATTTTAAGCTGTTCTTTAATTGATAGAATAAAGTACTCTTCTGTTGCCGTTTCACATTCAGTGATGATAAATCTTTGTCGATGATTTTTTAAATCTTCATCAAATATGGAGTAATATGACGGTAACTGTGAATTTTCAGGGAGATATTTCTTCACTAATCTATATACTGATTTTGCTGTACACATATTGATTCTTTCGGAAGCTACCAAAGCGTGCATGTCATTTTTAAAATTTTCCTGGGAAAATTTGCAATTTTCGTAAATTGATGGCGAGTAATCTGAGTCATCCGAATCTTCATCACTAGAGGAGAGCTCTTCAATTGAGCTGATAGATAAATCTATAATATCCAACTTTACCATGTCTTTCGTTGGTGTAGAACTTCTTGGTTCATTGTCATTCTCGAATTTAACTTTAACTGAATAATCTTTTCTATCACTGACTTCATATTCTGCTGCATAAGTTTCATCATCACTCATTGAATTGTCTGTTTCCCATTCTTCTGAGAGGCTGTGAATTGTACGGCATTCGTAAAAATTATTTTTTCTAACGGATTTTATTCTTTGTCTGTACATTACTGTTAGTAAAACTTTTACTTGTCAGAGACTGCAGACTGAATCGCGGTAAGCTGGTAAAATTAACTTTTTTGTGAGACTTATAGGCAAGTAAATTTTGATTCGGCATCTGATTGGTTCTTTAAAAACTTCTTAGTACGCATTATATTTATTAGCTACATCACTTATAAATACATATAACATTTTATAATTCAATAATAATAATACCAAGCTTTGAGCATATAATAGGTTTTTTAAATAATATTCAATATATTTAATATAATTTTTTATAATAGCATATTTCTTCTTCTTAAGAATGATTGGTTAAGTATTGACGAATGGTGTGACAATGATTTTTTATCAACGCATTTATCAATTAAATTCAATTTACATACTTAGCTATTTTGATGAATCACATGACATTTTAAAATAATAGCACGTTTTTAAAGAATACATTTTTGTAAACTTAAAGTGACTACAAATATCTAATACAGACAAAAATAAATTCAATGATTGGAAATATTAAATAGGAAATTTTAGAAGTACGATGTGACCAAAGTTATTCAATATATATTAAAAATGGCATGACCAAAGACTATGAATCATTTCAAAACTGTGAGCTTCCCTATCTCTGCATGATTAACTTTTGGAAACACTATTATACTGCTGAATGTCGGACAATTTTTTAAACATTGAAGATTAGGAGTTACCATAGAAAGTTAAACTACCGATCATAGATATTGCGCGATTCCAATTTTTGACTGACTGATATCTTCATCTGATATCTGCGCGTTTACTGTCTTGATATCTTCATTGTCTTAGGGTATGACAAGATAAATTTGAATATTGGATGACGATGATGTTTTTAAAGAATATATTTTTACAAAAGCATTCTGCTAGAATATAGTATTTTTTGTAAACTTTGAGTGACTACAAATATCTTATACAGACAAAAATGAATTCAGTAATTGAGAACATGGAATGATAACTTTTAGAGGTACGGTATATGATCAAAAGTAAGGCAAAATTATAACTCGCACCAAATTCCTCTCCAGTACGATCACACGTTTCATTCACTGATTGGCCAAAAAATAGCGCGCAATAAAATCTTTTGCAAATCATTTATTTTAGAATATTTTATTCGACGTTGATAATATGAAAAGCATTTTATTACAAGATTTACTTTAAATAACTTAGAAAATATAATTTCAGACATAAATTTAAAATTGAAGCTGGGACATTCCCATAACGACGTCTACATGTTTCATAATTTTAACCCATTAACGCCCGGATTTTTTTTAGCAATCAAAATTTAAAAAAACCAGTGAAATTTTTCACGAATACCTATTCTCATTACAAATTCATCGTTTCCGAGAAATTTCGTTCCGCCATCTTTTTTCTACAGAGGTGGCATACATGTATGCCATTGTCGGTAGAGTTGTCACTGTTACAGTAAGTGGTATTTCTTGAAACACCAAGTGTGAAGCCCAACGTTGCACTTTTCACAGATGAGCTTTGATCTGCCATTAGAACACCCTTGACATCTTCTCTAAGTCTCGACCGTCACCGGCCAATTATCTTTGCGATCATACCTATATGAATTTTGCAAGATCTGTGATCTCAAAATTGTCGACTTCCGTTTGCGACTACGGAATGACTGCTTGAAACCGACGATTCCTCCCAATTTTCAATTTTAGGACATTTAGCTGCAGGTTCATCTACTTCATCATCACTATCCTCATCTTCAATAATTTCAATTGCAGCCGGAGCAGACAGCAAACCCGATCCCAGGTTATTTAAACTTATTTCATCGGACTCGTCTTCTGGAGCACTATCTTCATCTGAATCATAATTGAGATTAGGCGGCGTTGCATAAATCGCGCGAATTCGGGAGCTCCGTCTTATCCCACTTTCAGCGGTTTCTAACGCCTCTGCCAAGGTCGCCGTCTCGCAGAATCTCACGTACTTGTCGACCCTGAAGGATAAGAGTAAATACCGGTAAGCAGCTGGGGAATTCAGGCTATTAGAACACTAAGCGGCAGATTCACGTGTCGTTAGCAACGTGTCACAGTCTAGTGGGTAAAACTACGACTATCACGGCTTTGCGACGCGGGTTCGATCCCCAGCGCCGCTAACTATTTTCACTTTGTTTTGTTGCAATATCATTGTTTGTATATTTTTCAACGTACAAATACATCATCCTTCTTGTAATGCTAAAGTCAATGATCGGTGATTGATTACCATTGTAGCGCATCCATGATTTTATGGAAAAATTGCTAATGAAGGTAAATTGCTAATAGACAATAAACCTGTATAGTACATGTAATACCATAAACTTGTATTATAAAGATACTGCTCTTTCCTGAAGTACTTTTACACATAACTAAAACTGATGTCATTAGAAAAGGGCATTCTGCAATTCTCATCTGCTGACTTTGATTTGTCCCATGTGCCAACCCTAATGACAGCGTACTAAATAAAGTGCACTTTTCTATAATCAATTATTCATACTACACACTAATTACGAAACAAATATCCATTATATTCATTCAAATAGTATCATTATTCATTACTTTGCCGACAGTTATGATGATGCAATATATTCAAAGTAGATAATTTCACACTTACTCATTCGCCATGTTTTTTGGTAGAAAATTGTTTCAAAAGTCACGGGAAAAGAAACACTAAAATAAAGTGTTGAGGAAATACACGTGGTTCAGTGGTATTTTAAATGAATTTATCGTTTTGAACGTCATTGTCGCCGAACTGCATAGGTTTCGATCAAAAATATGTTACTCTTTCGGTGTACTTTATTTATGCCATTGTCGTTAATGGGTTAATAAACGTATAGTTAATAAGACTTAAGGTTTGTCCTTAAGAGGACTGGTGGTGCGTTCCCACCGGCAGACATTAAACGTTCAAGGCGCGTCAAACTTTTGACTATCCTAGGACTACATTTTAGAGCCAAACTTGACGAGATCGGTGTGGAGGACCTTCCCACTAGTCCATTTTTCACTCAGCGCTTCTAAAGCGGGGCTGGACCTTACCCCTAATGGTCCTCTGACTTGTGATCCTCGACAAATGCATGAATGCATGAAGGTCTTTAAGCACAAAGACTTGACGGATCTGATTGCGTGCCGGGCGGACCTACCCGGGGGTCCATAACATAGCGCTATACGGGCTGGACTTCACCCTTAAGTGTACGAGATCGTACAAGGCCGCTTAACAAGTGATCTCCTTGGTCAAAGTTTCAGGCTCGATTGATTAGGAACTTATATATAAATAGACACTTAGTAATCACCATGTCAACCCCATGGAGACCAGTAACCGACACAGTCCATTCATCACACTAGGGTAGTTAGCGATAAAAAAAACAAAACAAAACGTAAAAACAAATAAAACAATAGCCAGTCGTCAGCAGGTACCCGCCTGGTTGCGTTTCCGCCCCTCTACCTGAACGCTCAAGCCCAGGCGGGCGGGGCCCCGCATAAACTTATATGCGGCTGGCATTCTAAAATCAATACAGTAATGATATGTGTAATAATAAGTAATACTGATAGTAATAGTAAAAACAAAACAAAACAACCGCAAAAGACGGATACAACCAAAACAAACTAAAATATATGTGTGAAATACTGAAATGGTATAACCAATAAAAAAGAATGTTAAGAAAACAGTGTTAATTATATAGTTTAAAATGCGCACTGCGATGTCAGCTGCCTGGCTGAGAAATATCCAAACTTGACTAGAAAATTGTTATGACCGGTTAGGATTTTCTCAGTACATGCCTTCATTTTAGACTTACAATATCCTCTGCTGCTCATCACAAAAAGTGTCATATTAATTCGTTTAATTAGATCTTCAAGATGTGAGCAGATGCGACAATAACGTAAAACCTGGCCGGCAAATACATTAATTCCCATGTTATAAGGTATTGCACTGTCTGGAAATGTCAACAGAACAACAGGGAAATCAAAATCTTCCACTTTATGATATATTGAGGTTCGAAGACCGTCACTACTAGATTGGAGTCTCACATCGAGGTAAACAACGGCTTTGTCATTGACTCCGTTTCTATCTGCAAGAAGCTCCATTGGGTAAATTTTCGGAATTAAGGTATTGAAATGCTTGTAATTTATTACGCATATATCGTCTATATATCTCGAAGTGTTTGACAATAATTTAGCTAGTCCAAACTTTTTATTTTTAACCAATTGTTTCATAAAAGCAAATTCGCAATTTAACAGAAACAAGTCGGCAAGTAAAGGACTGCAATTCCCTCCCATTGGTACTCCTCGAATTTGTCTGAACACGTAACCGGAAAAAGAAATGTAGACTTCAGACACTATAAAATCAATAGCCTTCTTAAAAGAGTCCACGTCATAACAAGAATACCCCTTATATTTGATTTTGGTTAAAAAAAAAAAACGACTTCTCATATCCTACACACAAGTATCTACGATTAGTGGAATTGAATGTGAGATCAAGGATGGAAAAATATTATTCTTGATAGCACCTTGATCTAAGTTTGTATAAAGAGTAGAGAAGTCAAAAACTTGCATAGAGTGGACGTTCACGTTAGAAATATTCCTCAAAAAATCTTGAGTCGAGGCTACACTCCAAAAATAAGAATAATCAGTATTACTCCTGATTGACTCACAGTATCTATGGAAATTTTCTCTTATCACTTTCAGACCTTTGTTGATATTCACCGATAACTTTTTAGTTGTACAATTTCTGGCTCCGGCAATGAATCTAAACTTATAAGGATTTTTATGCAATTTTGGAATCCAGAAAAGTTTTGGTAGTTTAAGGTCCTTGTCACTAACATTAATATTAAAGTTTGATTTCATATCTTTAACGTGTTTAGTAAGGACTTCCTTATCAGAAATAAGCTCAGGTTTATAAGTTGCATTGCCTACTGCAGTGGAAGAATCTATGTCAAAACCAAGCTCGTCCATCAGGATTTTGAGATAGAACTTTTTACATATGAAACTAAAGTTGTTGGATGCTTTATCGACAGGAACGACTATCAAGTTTTTTTGGAGATCTTGCAACTCCTTATCAACACAAACGCTGCTGCCATTATCTTTCCCACCCAACTTCTTACAACGAAAGATGCGGTGCTTTACTAACAACAGGACCCTGTTTTTCCAAATAGAGAAGTCATCAACTTTTAAGTGAAGGCGACTGGACACACGAGATATATGATTATCTATGGAATCGCTGATCTCTTTTTGAATGGATTTCCATGATATTGATCTAGACAATCTGTGTTTAGTGCCATACGCAAATATAGCTCTGAGACCTGGATCATTTATTATATCTAAATTACCGGTAAAAACATGCCCATAAGGCTCATAAACAAAACTGGTCATCGAGTCACAGCTGCAATCGCTCTGTAAAATGCCAACAACTTCCTGAATTGTCAGGCTATTAAGAAACTTATTATAATTGAAGAATTTCAAACAAATAGGGTTATTAAGCTTATGGTACACTTTGGGAGGATATAGATGTTTCGCTTTTTCTGGAACTAAAGCACAGACACTTTTGTCATTAAATACAGAAGGTAAATGAAGTTTGTCAACTAAATGAGACTTGAAAGGAATCACTATATGCGTTTTGTCTTCGGTAGAGCTATCCCTCTTGTTTCTATATAATTTACTATGAACATATGTTGTCAAAACGAAAGATAGGTCATTCGACTGATCAAGAAGCCTAGAATACATAATTTTAAGCATGCTATCACTAATCGATTTCAAGCAATTATAGAAATGTCTTATTTTGTTGCTCTTCATCAACTCTTGAAGCTCCTTGAGAATATCCTCACAACTATTAGATGGAGGATATTTCTTTCTACCCGACTTCCTAAGGCCATGGCTTCTCTTACGTCTGCTAATAGGAGAACTAAAAAATGAAAATGAATTTGCAGTGTTCTGAGAGACGCAACCTCCGCCTAACACTCTGTCATTCAAACCCAAAGGATGCAAGGTGTTCAGCGTTCATATATGAAAATCTTCCTTACTGTTAAGCTCGAAGGCAACTTCTGTATCAGATTTATTACGAACATCGACAAAGTCAATAATTTGTATACTTACATCATCCCAACTGTGATTAGAACTATTAAAATGATTACTTAAATACGTATTGAGATGATTCTTTTGAACAGACTGCCGATGCCCATTAAGTCTACAATGTAATGGCTGTTTTGTCTGTCCAACATACTGGACCCCACATGATTGGCATGTGATCAAATATATTACATGTCTACTCTTACACGAGAAACTACTAGGATAATTTAAAACGAACCGTCTGCCGGTACTAAAACTCTTAAAAGTAGTATTAGTGTCAAGAGATTTACAACATAGGCATCTTTTGCTGACACAGACATCAACACTACTGACGCATGTGGGGGGCGCTATCCACTCCTTCGCATTAACGTCATACACTTTAGCTTGAATTATATCCATATTTCAAATGCCAGGACCCCATACTAAGCAAGGAATCCTTTCAGAGGTTGGACTTTAGATCCTTGCTATCTAATTGGTACTTAGACCTAACACAACTACCAATGTCATTAATAAACCGCTATAAGAATGTGAGGCTTTCGCCTGCCAGCAGAGGTCCAGTAGCGGGGTCATAAACCACCAGCATCTGCAGACTTACTGTGTTAGCAATTGAAGCTGGGACATTCCCATAACGACGTCTACATGTTTCATAATTTTAATAAACTTATAGTTAATAAGACTTAAGGTTTGTCCTTAAGAGGACTGGTGGTGCGTTCCCACCGGCAGACATTAAACGTTCAAGGCGCGTCAAACTTTTGACTATCCTAAGACTACATTTTAGAGCCAAACTTGACGAGATCGGTGTGGAGGACCTTCCCACTAGTCCATTTTTCACTCAGCGCTTCTAAAGCGGGGCTGGACCTTACCCCTAATGGTCCTCTGACTTGTGATCCTCGACAAATGCATGAATGCATGAAGGTCTTTAAGCACAAAGACTTGACGGATCTGATTGCGTGCCGGGCGGACCTACTCGGGGGTCCATAACATAGCGCTATACGGGCTTGACTTCACCCTTAAGCGTACGAGATCGTACAAGGCCGCTTAACAAGTGATCTCCTTGGTCAAAGTTTCAGGATCGATTGATTAGGAACTTATATATAAATAGACACTTAGTAATCACCATGTCAACCCCATGGAGACCAGTAACCGACACAGTCCATTCATCACACTAGGGTAGTTAGCGATTAAAAAAAAAAAAACGTTAAAACAAATAAAACAATAGCCAGTCGTCAGCAAGTACCCGCCTGGTTGCGTTTCGGCCCCTCTATCTGAACGCTCAAGCCCAGGCGGGCGGGGCCCCGCATAAACTTATATGCGGCTGGCATTCTAAAATCAATACAGTAATGATATGTGTAATAATAAGTAATACTGATAGTAATAGTAAAAACAAAAACAAAACAACCGCAAAAGACGGATACAACCAAAACAAACTAAAATATATGTGTGAAATACTGAAATGGTATAACCAATAAAAAAGAATGTTAAGAAAACAGTGTTAATTATATAGTTTAAAATGCGCACTGCGATGTCAGCTGCCTGGCTGAGAAATATCCAAACTTGACTAGAAAATTGTTATGACCGGTTAGGATTTTCTCAGTACATGCCTTCATTTTAGACTTACAATATCCTCTGCTGCTCATCACAAAAAGTGTCATATTAATTCGTTTAATTAGATCTTCAAGATGTGAGCAGATGCGACAATAACGTAAAACCTGGCCGGCAAATACATTAATTCCCATGTTATAAGGTATTGCACTGTCTGGAAATGTCAACAGAACAACAGGGAAATCAAAATCTTCCACTTTATGATATATTGAGGTTCGAAGACCGTCACTACTAGATTGGAGTCTCACATCGAGGTAAACAACGGCTTTGTCATTGACTCCGTTTCTATCTGCAAGAAGCTCCATTGGGTAAATTTTCGGAATTAAGGTATTGAAATGCTTGTAATTTATTACGCATATATCGTCTATATATCTCGAAGTGTTTGACAATAATTTAGCTAGTCCAAACTTTTTATTTTTAACCAATTGTTTCATAAAAGCAAAGTTTTAAAAGGATATTTAAAGATCTACATATTGATGACGTCATTGTACCAGGGAGTAGAGACTATCAGGTTGTAAGCTAACCATTGGTAATCAATATTAAAAATGTTATGACAAGGTAATGAATCTTGGATGACTTTCTACCACAAACAAATTAGAAGTTGTAGAGCTAAGACTAAAAATTGAATTTGTTTATTATTATCAATTGACAACTAACTCAGTCTCACAGCTGATTTTTCAATTATTCTAAACCCCGATGACTCATTTGATGAAATGATTTAAACGTGTCGCCGGTAATTTAAAACTGATGATGTGATTTTCTAAATCTTTAAGATACTTAGTAGTTATTTGAAAAGAATACGTCGAAAATAAGACTGATTCTTGATTGTAAAAATCATTCTAATTCCTGATATTTCAGGGAAAATCGTATTACAACTTACTTTTAAAATACGGCTGAATCTTTTTTTCAAAACATGATCTTATTTTTCCTGATTCGTAGCACACATAAATTTCAGGCAAAATCAGACCGAAATCTGAATGGTTATCTTGCAGAATGACAAAGTAAAATAAATCAAGTTAAATCTTACTGAATCTTGTTCAGTCTAGCACTGATTTAGACTGATTTATTAGAAAATATTGTAATGAAGTGATTTTACTGAATTTGCATGGTTTAATACTGATTCACCCTGACTTTTCAGAATACAATTGCTTGGGAATCCACTATAATTCAGTACAGTCATTCAATGTACGCCCATGTGATTGTATTCTCTATTATGTTGGAGAGGAGATAAATGCAACAGATGCTGTCCTCCCTTCATTTGGAATCTTTGCAATGATCATGTCATCATTTTCTTCATACTTGATAAGTCATTTTGTATTTTCACCCAGTAGCTGTTCTGTCTCTCTCTCCTCTTGCATTCTACAGACGATTGCGTTTGTCTTTCTGATTGTCAATGGCAACGCCAATTGAAGTTCAACACAGCTGCGTACGTGGCCTCTTTCCAACTATTCAATTGACGTCCTGAATATAAGACAAGTATTTAACTGCACTGATCAGACGATATAAAGTCACTCGCCGATCAACACTTGCACATTGTGAAGAATTTACGTGAGTATCAGTTTTCTATTCAGTTCAATTCTCATAGAGATATTGCATCTTTCTTTATTTTGTAAGAAATATTCAAGATATTCAAATATTCAAGAGATCTTAATTGCTAATGAAAATGTTTGTGATTTCAACCTTTTAACAGAAAATTTAAAATTACGATGAGAAGGTTTTCTGTTTCGTATCCTCGTCACCTTGTCCGTAAAATACAGTCCTTGAATATCTGCAATGCATTAAGTCAGGCTCTTCTGAATCGAATGAAGCCGCTGCAGAGTGATGGTTGTTTAAAACCACCATCATCTCCATCTGAGAAACATTTTAATGATATTGTAGCATGAGTTGGTGATTTCTTGAAGAGCAATTGAACTATCAAAGAATTTGAATGCTATTTGAATCTATTTGAATGTCTCATGATGTTCTACGGAGTTTTCCTTCAAATGAACTATTAATTTTCTTCCTTTACAGAATTTTGTTTTAAATCTTTCGAATATTCAATCTGAAAGGATGGCAACCGCTAGCGGTAAGTTTGTTTTTACCTTTCCTAAACATTCGTAAAAGTACATATCTTCAAATCTCATGACTCGGTCCGGTGTATCGTGAAAGACGCCATTGTTAATTCAACTCCTACATCTTGGATGCGAAAGAAATTAGGTTCCTGAAAAAATTGGCTGAAACGATGAAATGACTTAAGTTCGGATTTAATCGAGAAGGTCCTTATATCAACGAAAACAGAGAGCAACGTGTAATATATTTGACAAGCTTCCCGGTCTACCGTAGAGATTTTTCTTATTCTGATGAAGTATATTCGAATATTTTTATGAAATCTATTGTGTACCGACCTTCTTGTAACAGAATGTCATGTTCCAATGATGGCAAGGAATGTGAAAATTGATCGATCAGGCATTAACCTAATAATACAATTAGTTTGTGCTCTCCTGATCTTAATCGGCTCTCCTCAAAAACTTAAGTTTGAAAATTTTGAAGATACTCAAGCTTGAACGGCTGAAATTTCTTCTCTACGCTGTAAACCAACACCTCCTTAAGCGAGCTGATTCACCTCCTAAAACACTATTCGCAACTACGAAAAATCCTATATCAAAGCGCCTCATGAGGCTGGCGCACTAGTCAGTGCGTCTTTGGGTTATTATTGGTAGGTCAGCATTCTAATTCAGTGTAGCATCCCAAAATTCGTGTGTGTGTGGCGTTTTAGGATGTATTTTCCTCGATTTTAGGAGGTGGCAGATTGCAGTGTAGGCCAGTTATTGACATGCGGTTTCTTTCTGCAAAAATACAAAGATCTCAATTTCACGATGAGATGATATATTCATCTCACTTTCATGAAAAGAGTCCTAAAGAGTAGTTCTATGAGAGCCGCGTCATTTTATCTAAATAAGAACAGTGAAATGGATCAACAGTAAGACACCATTGATTAATTAAAGCAAGTTCCAAGTTTTTCAGGACATCATGCCTATGTTCATGTTGAACTTCAAACAATTTGAAAGAATTTGAAATGTTCACGTAGCTTATCGTAGAATTGTCCCATAGGAAGAACATAGCGTGTGCTTGGTTGAGCATCAAATTAAAACGCGTTGACACGCCGCCGTGGAAAACTGTAAAATCGACGACCCTGCCGATCCTGGCCTGTTTTCACTCTGAAAGGTATTTGTAGTAAAAATTGATTCAATCATTTGAATTGAATACTAATTGCTTTACTGAAGTCTCACAATACAAGCAGATGGAAGACTTTTATAAGGAAACATGAAAGAGAGTTGCAGAAGGATGATGGTCACATTCAGTCATAGCGATGATGTCTCACGTCTCATTAGAGAAAGGCGTCACACCCCTAGAACTGTTGAGGAATCATTACTCTGAATCACTGCAATTAAGCGAAAAATGCACATCGTTCCTTTCCCCAGTGAGACACAGTCACTTAATGTAATCATGTAAAAATGCCTTGACCGTGCATTATAAAAGAATTAGAAAATCTGGGAATAGGTTAAGTGTTTATTTCGATAGAAAATATAAAACATTTACAAATTATACAAATTGTGTTAATCTCCGATATTTATTTCATTGAACACCGGTCAATATCATCATCAGGGAGTATAAAAACTTAATTTAATGGAAGAATATTCTATTTCGTAATTTTCGACAGGAAATATTTTATACTTTATTGAACAAATGTATTTATAACTTCATTCATCATAATGAAACAGAAAACTGGATTCAAAGCTGAAAATACTTAAATTAAGTGCGCTCCAAAATGAAATTTTCAAATAGAATTGCACAAACAGATTGTCATGAGCTTTTCAATGGTTTTCTGTACTCTATGATCATTTGTATGAACTCTCAGCAGCACAAGTGTGGCATTGATTGTGGGCATTGTATACAATTTCGCTAAAAGTACAATGTCCATATTTTAGTTACGTACTCTGCATGCATTTTCAACGACAAAATGCAGTATGCGATGGCAAGAATATTGCAGTTGAAAAATATTGAATGGCTTCAATTCAGAGCCGATTTAAGTTGACAAACGAAAAAGTTGTCCATTGCAAAATGTTGTGCCATCTACCATCTCAAATATCTGAGAGTCCTATTACAATCATTGTAAGATGTATTATTCAACTTCAATTCATTGAAACAGTCTCAAAGTCCTTTTTTCCTACAGAAATCCTTCTACCAAAAGGAGAACTGTATAGAATTTGTTGCGTGCTCCACTCAACACAGCAATTCATATTTCAGAGCAGTCTATCATGAAGCTCACGAGTTTAAGTAATGACATTAGGACCGAGAATATCCTGAACAAATGAAAGTTTAGGAGGATTTGATGTCATAGATTGTTGTGTGGAGAAACATGGAGGACAGCATCTTCTACTTCTTCTCAAATATTCGGCGTGACATTCCCGATCCAAGAATCATTGAAGCCTGGTCACGGCGGCATTTTGTTTTTGATATGTGATTTTAGTGCTACGTACTCTACCGAAGAAGAATTATATAAATCAGCTGTCACATCTTTCACACGACATCTTATTACTGATCTCACCTGTATTTGTATGACAGGCAATATCTTCTTTGTACTTCCAAACAATATTTATCACCCTATTCAAAATCCATGCCAAGAAATGGCATTGGTACTCAGAGATAAATGTACGGAAGGATATGGCCATACATCCTTATTATCCATTATTTCATGTGGGGGCTCAATTGCATAATGCGATGACGAGCTTCTATCAAGTTTTAATTTAATGACGAATAATTATCCCCTCTTATTCCCGAATATCTAAGTCGTTTGCTTGCGGTTACGTGCTCTACCAAATTACTGCTAAAAATTTGCTGAAAGTTTTTTGTCACATATCAAAAACGTGCACTTATAGCAATAAATTTCGTTCAAACTCGCATAATTTGCTGACCTCGTTAACTACAAAATGCAGTTTTAAGATTACAATTCCACAATTGAAGCATTTTCCAAAGATTCTCGTGAAAACTAAAATATTTGAAATGTAACTTCTAAATTATCAGGAGAATTCTGCATGAGTGTGTTGATAGAGAATACAGAAACTTCAGTTGTTCAAATATCAAAAACAAATGATTGAAATTGGAGGGTATAGAGCACGTAACATCGTTTTGTTATGTATTCATTACCATTCTCCGTTCAATAACATTAAGTTTAAGGCCCCTCTGCTTCTTATGATGCCCAAGGAGACTACGGAACGGAAGTACATTTTTAGAAATTTAAACAGCTTGAAATGTTTAGCCTCTTCATGCAATGAATGCTCTTTGTTGAGAATGTCCGCACTCGACACTGGCCGTCAAATGACCGGAAAGTAAAGTCGACTGAAACTATCCACATATGAATATATTAATCACCTTTTGCGAATATTTGTCATCGATAGAAACCATGCAATTTCTGTTGGAAAACAACTTTGCAATCACACATGTAGACCTAGACATACCACTTACTGTTATGCATAATTATAGGTGATTACAGCATTTTTCATTCAATATTTTTCAGACTTGGATAATCCACAAGTAAATGTTGTATTGGAAAACCGTTCTGTCTTGCCTTCATTGATTTGACAGAGTTCGATATCGTCGTTCTCCATGTCCTCCATTTCCACAAAGAAAACAGAATCCTTCAAAGTCAAGTATAGGCCTTAGTTAGACTTACAAAAATACAAAATGTCATGAAGATTGGAGAAATCCGTTTGTGTAGTGCCAACGTTGCCATTGGATCATTTCAGATTGAAAAACCGAATCACTTTGGATCTTATGCTGCGTTCAGACTGTTGAATATTCACTTCTATTTTGGTTGTCACAGCTCTTATCAAAGTACAAAGTGGGATATGAACACAAAATGAAATGCAGGATTCCAAGATGGGATAAAAATCAATTTGATCTTCATCATCTATTGCAAGTGATCCGGGGTAGCACGATATTCCAGCATTCTGCTGGCGATTTTGTGATCTCATCTTCAATGGTTAGTCATGTCGCTGACCTTCGAATAATGATAATTCTACTGAATAAGGTTCATTTCTTGAACATAGAGGATACCGTGCTCATGCACATTCGATTTCATTGCTTATCAATTTATCAGATAAAATAGTGTCCAATTCATTTAACTTCTGTCAGATTAATAACATTCCTCATGATAGAGGAGCATTCGTACGAGCATTAGTGCTGATGTAATGATACACAATATTGCATTTATTATCGTGATCATTAATTAAAGCATGCCTGTATGCATTGCGCATTACATGTAGACATGTAAGACACGAGTAGGCCTAAGAAAAGCTGAGAAATCACCAAATACCAAAACAAGAAACATTAACAATTCAATTTGTTATCAGCAGCCAGTGTATTCAATATTTCAAAGCCACATCATTTTCATTGACATCTGATCACTGATCACCATGCAGATGTGAATCAGCGCTATGAATCATGTTCAAAGTGTCCCATCTTGGGCGGCTCAATGTGCCCCACATCTTTAACTGTTCAAAACGTGCTCGTGTGCAAATAAGGCCGCACTCAAATAGTTTTTAACTAATAGATTAATGAAACTGACAAAGAAGAGTTGAGAAAAATGTTATCTAATGAAAATATAAACAAGTTGTTGGTTGTATTAAAACAAAAGTTCTGATTTTCTGAAAATCTACGTTTTCATTGAGATTTTGGGAAAACCTGTGAAAATAATGATGGAGTGCATGAACAATTTAAATTATAAGTCAGGAGTCAGAAACGTTCCTTTTTCAAAAATGAAAACACGTTGATTATTATGATGATTACAAATTATGGATGGATACAGATTATGATGCACATGACAATTTGTGATGATATCTATTTACAATTTCGAGAATAAGACAATGAAATGGTAGCTGAGATGAAATAAAATAATGAGTCACGCTGGAAGGAGAGGATCTGCAAATCATTTGATGTTTCAATATCTAATAATAGTCACGAGATATTAGTTGGATACCATAAACGGCAAAATGAAGTTAGTGTTATATTTAAGTATCAAGATTGGTAAATTCCTTTCCTATTCGATTTGCTAAGTATAATCATAATTATTTATTGATCATGAGGTCCGGAGCAGAAAAAAGGCTCTTGTTTATCATCATTATATATTTTGAAATAAATAAATGACTATCAAATTAAACTTACCTGTAATTCAGAAGAAAATCACGCGTTTTTAATCTTGCAAAATCGCACGTTGCTCCGGACCGCCTCGTTCAGCACGAAAATGATTTAGACTGATCGTCGATAATCTTTCTCAATACAATGCATGTGAATATTAATCACCTGACAAGTACCCTTCCGATTTCTTTATTGTTCTGATGTCATTGGCCATTCTGATGTTTTTCGTTAACTTAAATAGATTACCTACATCTAGCTTCTGTATCATGTCATAGAAATCGTATTTAGAGGCATCAATACCGAATGGTATGAAACGTGTTCTGATATCATTGTATAAGGTGCATTCACAAATGAAATGAAATATTGTTTCCACCTTTTGCTCATCGCATAAATTGCAGATTGGATCTTCATAAGCAAATCTATTTTTATAACTGCCTATTCTTACCATTAAATCATGGTTTCCACATCTAAATTTTAGCAAAGTTATGACATCTTTCTGATTGAAATTGAAGGTTAATCAGTTCTTCAGCTGACAATCAAATTGCGTTAATTCTAAAAAGTCATTGCCGGTTTGACTCTTCACAGCACTCTCCAACCATTCATTTCTAAAGTGCTCTATTAATCGCGTTTTGACAATGGACTTGCATTTTCTCTCACTTATCTGTAAAATTTTTTGGTTTTGCCAAAGATATAATAAATTCAACTGTTTCAGGAGTTTTTGCATACGCCAACACCAGGTATAGGAATATTTCATTTCAATTAAGTTTTCTTTTATGTGGTTGTAACACATTTTTTGATATTATTGCTATCACAAAAAACTATTTTAATCCAATAATTGATTGCTGCTTTATAAAAGTGATATTCAAATGGCAGCAGACCACATTAAACTATTATTTGTACAATTGTGCGTGGATTTTATTGAGATCAGAAAGTTTATTGTGAAAACAAAAGAAATTATCAGATGAATCATGCTTACTTAAACAACACCTTAAAGCATAAAGTTTCCTCTGTTTATAGTCTGGGAGAAAAGGCTGGTGGTTCAATGTGCCCCACCCTCCTCTACAATATTTTGTGATGAAACCAACGTAGCAGTTCCAAATTCTCTTTGAGCAGCATCTTTGTAGAATAATTGAAATTGAAACTATTCAATAGTTTTGTGCAGACGATGATGGTTTTCAAGAAATGTTCACTTTATAAGTACAACATTTAAACTGGCACAGCTCTTATCAAAGTGATAAGTAGAAAAGATCTACAAAATGGAGAATAAAGATGCATAAATGTTCTTAAAAATGAAAATATCACATGCTCACTAGTGACCAGATATCATTCCCTTCATCACGGATACAGATCGGGTCAATATTAAGAAACCAAGTTGATTGGCAATTAAACATATGGAACTTTTCAACTTGGATTTCTAACTGTCAATGGTCAATAACAATCGATGGCCAATCCTCCAATTGTCAATCTGTTCAATGTGCTTCATATACTTTTCTAAATGCGAGTCATCAATGCAGTTTTGAAGTGTTCATTCAGCGCTGTTGATGAGCTTTATTCCTTTCCTTTCAGAGTCCTGGAAAATCGTCATCTCTGCCGAAAATGAGGCGCTTGATACGATGTTTCGATTTTCACCTGACACACCGCTCTACAAAGTATTGCAGGCATGGCAGCGTCATTTTGGTGCCTTTGGGTATTACATATTCAAATCAGAAGATAAACGCGATCAATATGACATAGACTTCACACTGAGAGAGATAGGCGAGTCGTTCGAAGGATCGAAGCTGGTTGTTCTTGCGGTTGAACTATCGGATGATCCGACTCCGACAGCGACCCGGAACATCTCAATTATCATAAATGGTCGGTGCAGACGGTACTCAGTAAGACCGTTCCAGAGATTGAGAAATATCGTGCCCAATTCATCACAAATGAAGTTCCTCTACAATGGGAGGGTTTTATCACGCAACAAAACTCTAAGACAACTACAGATTCCTGAGAATGCAGTGATCACTGCGGAGAGGAAAATTACTGTCGAAATGTCCGACACCTGTCAAAAAGTGATAACAATGCCGGATGGATCATTTGTCGGTCAGTTGAAGCACGAACTGAGACTTTGGGAGAACGAGGACTTGTTCTTGAAGTCTAAAGAAAAATTCCTTCCCTCAGACAAGCCACTGGACTTCACACAGATGTTGAAGATCTGCAGACCTGAGCTGAAGGTCACCATCAAAGATAAAAGCTACCACAGGAGCATAAGTGGAGGGAAAATGGAGTTCAACTTCCACGATTTAACAGCTTTTCTAGCGGAAGAGTCCGGAATCAGCAGGAGGGAACTATCAAGAATGGTCTATATATGTCAGGGATGCAGCAGACGCATCCAAAACAGGGGAGAGGATTGTCCTCTCCTCAACATCGACTGCTGCGGTATGAGATCGCTGACATTGAAGGCAGAAGAGAATCCAACAGCAGAAGGTGAGTTATCCGCAAAATGTTCGAATTACAAATGCTGGTATTTCGCCCTCCATGCGCGGAGGAGTGAGCTCCATACTGAAGCTTTGTTATAGATATTTGAAAACTACTCCGCGCAACCTAGGGTTTTCTGACGTTTAGTTTTAGCGTGTTCTCAAAGTTTTCCCCGACAATCATGGGATTTGGTCAACTGAAAGGTCAAATTTGCGCTTCATTTTGAATAGTTTTTCTTCAAAGGGCTAAATTTTGCAATTACCGTGTATGTCTATCTACTTTTCTGATATCTTCCAATAACCATAGTCATCGAATAAAGTTCTGAAATGTTGAATTTCATTGAAATGACTACTTATTGCAGATTTTGGAAGGCACATTTAAGTAGTATTCATGATAACATTTCTTCAAAGCACTCTTCGTCTATATAATCTCATTTGAAGATATTTTGACATACAGAATATCATTTCGAGTGATATCGAAGCAGTTTAGAAGTAATGAAAAGAAGAAATGCAAGTAGGCGGCTAACTGATAATAATTCAATGACTTGTAGCCGTTTAAATTCAACTACAGAACCCGGCCATCTTCAGGGTTAACAGAGCTCTAAACTGAGCATTCAATGACACAATTTTCAAAGTTTAGAGATGAAATCAATCCTTTATTGAATTATCATCAGTCACTTGATTTCCATTTTCCTTTTTAATACTTTCTAGCCAAGGCAGCTTCTCTCAGGAACAGATTGTTTGTCCATATTTCATATTCATAGATGTCTGAATTGTATTCCATGAATAAATCGATGTTATCAATAGTTTGGCACTAAAAAGTGACTTGTCAGAACATGCAACCATTTTGTCATCTTAATTAGCAATCATTATGAAGAGGATTTTTAGCAAAATGACAGGGAAATGTTTTACACGATGGTTTTCATGGAATTCTGAGGAATACTTTAGAAATGAAGCAGCCGCGGGACCTTGATGCGTTCCAGAGCCCAGTGCGGAGAGCGTTAAAGAACTGTTTTCAAACGAATTGATTTCAACTGACTTTACCATTTGAGGCCGCCTATGTAACTATCGGCACATTTTCTATAATATTGGTGGTAATTATTTTAGATAGCTATAATTAAGAATAATCTATGATGACCGGTTCACTACAATAACCATTTCATAGAAAGTTAAGCCGTAACGAGTTCGTTGCGATGGCGCTATATGATGGCAAAATATGCAAAAATATGTTTTTTTCAAATGTAACTTTTGAATTGGTCCAAACAATTCCTGTCGAAGTAATGAGCCATAGCTTCATCATGGAAGCTTTCCATCACATTTAAGAGGTGCTAGTAGATGTGGAGACTGTCAATTAACAAATTTGATCGAAGGCCTTTTTATACAGCTTCTCATTGCTGTTTGCTGCGAAGTCGTTGAAATGAAAATAAGTTTTTGTATTTCGAAGTTCCTGTCGAGAAATTGATTCTCTTGCTGCATCGACTCCAAAGTCACGCTAGAGTTGGAGACATCTCGGTAATTCGTGATATCCACTCAAATAAAGAACACCAAGAAATCAACGCATTTAAGATTGTTCAGCATTATGTAGGCCTAAACAATTCTTTTGTCCCGTGTTGGTTTCTTCTATAGGGCTTGTTACAAAAATTCGTATTATGTCGGATGGACATTTTGATACATTAATGCTTTGCTGTTAATGAAGTAAATTCTGTAGGAACCTATTAATAATGTGGCTTATAAAGCATGGCTAACACTCTCAAACCATGCAGAAAACATGTAAAGATAATGAAATGATAATGAGATAGAGCCAAATGAAATATTATGTCGGATGGACAAGATAGAATTTTGACTTTTTATTTTTTCTACTTCAAGCCAATTTCTATCTAAACTATTAGTTGTCACTTGCTTTTGCCTTATGTTAATAGTAGACTAGTTAGTCTCGAATCATTCTGATAAATAATAATGAATAAGCTTATTACTCTGTTAGTCGTATTATTTTAAATACTACTTAAAATTCATTATCACATATTTCATAACAAACCTTATTCGATTAAGAAGACGTATTCTACGAAATCATAGCTTTAATCAATTATAACGAAACAATCAAGAACAAACTAAACGTAACTTTCAAGTCTCACAGTTCAAAGCATTCCTCATGGAAACACTGGTCACATAAAGGACAGCAAATCCATGGTGAACCTGTTTCATCATTTAAACATGTGACACATGCTGTGTTCAGATCACAGCTTTCGTCAATATCCAGATGGCCACATGGATCAACTCCATCTCCTCTTTGATACCAATGCGTGTAAAATGGAACAGAGTCAGTTGCTGTTTGTAGAATTGTAGGCCAAAATATCCTGCCTTGGTAAGAAGTCTTTCACCATATGTACTTCAAGAGTGCACATTTTTGGAACATAAGGAACTTGTAAAACAGACTCCGGTTCCATCATTACTTCATTCACTGGCAAATATAAACAATGAATTCCACGCAGATTGCCATCCGCATATACTTGACGAAATCGCTTGGGGATTGCACGACAACTTTACTTGCCAACACCGCGCGAAAAACAAAACGTTTAACACATCCCCCGATGCCGCCCATTGGCCCTTTTCCGTGATGCCTTTCACAATAATACCTTGTCACATTGTATGAAGTCGGAAGTATTCAGTCAGCTTGAAGACGTATCGAGACCTGAATTGAGAAGCACAACCGTCACTCCATAGATGAACATGCTTCAACCGGTTGTTTAGATGAGGACGCAGATTTTGTTTTTTTTGAGTACTTCCATTATACACGAAGGCGCTGCGATGCGGGAATGATCACTTGCTTCAGATATGACAACCAAACAATATTTCTTGAGATGGTCATCGCTTTCTTCTCTGTAATGCAGTGAATATGTTGAATTGTGTATGTCCAAAATAAGCAAAATCTGAACCTCATCTTGTTGTTTGTTCGCATAATTTTCTGCGTAATCTACATAGTTAATTCGTCATGTCGGAGATTTGATTTTAGATGTTCATATACTTGCTGTTGCTGTGCTTTTGTATAAATATGCTGCTTTAGCTCCTTAATGTTCGAAGTCAATAGAGAAGCTGCATCGCTAACACTAACCTGCAGAGAGACCTTTTGCACTTTCGAATCGACAGATTTCCATTGATAACTTGGCGGTTTTGGTAACTTACAGTATTTTGTGTCGGATGGACATGAAATTTCTTTTCGATCTCATAACGTTGATACGATTTGCGTGATGGGGGAAGGGGATACAATATTTTTCATTGATAAAGTATTGATAGGTTCAGACATTTTCAAGAGAAGAATCCATTACATGACATGAAGAAATTCATTTCAAGTACTTTGTTTATGTCGGATGGACACAATTTTGTACATCACATTTTAACAATTCCTAATTCTACACTTAAATGTGCAGCAAGCTCTCTATATTATTCTTGAAGTTTCATGAATACATGATCTGGCTCACAGCAGATTATCTGTCTGTCATAAAAAAACTAAATCAATATGTCACATCCCTAAGAAGATAATACAAGGTGTCCATCCGACATAATAAGTATTCAACATGTAGATTTCAAGTCATCCTTGTGACAAAATGAAATTATCTGGGGTCAAATCAACTTTAATTTTTGACGATATAGGAAATCCACTTTCAGGAAACGTATTCGGAATGGAATCACCAGAGAATGGTTCTCCTACTTGTGAAGATGAGAATCACCGATATTTGCCATTTTATTGACTGCTTCTTCTGTTCACTGAAATGATCATTCATGTCATCCCTCGTTGGAATCTCACACTGCCCTGCCATATCACTAACCTCTGAGACTTCCTTTTTTACTCATCATCAACCTATCCCAAATCTTACAAAACATTTGCTTCATGAGGTGTTGGCAACAGTCATATTCTCAGTCATCGGTGTCAGTACTGCATATTTCAGTGAGTGCGTGATCCAAAGTTCGCAACTGCTTCGGCATTATCTTCAGAAACCTTAGAACAAGCTATATCGACACAAGTTGATATAGCCAAGTTTAGCCTTTCTAAATATCTTAAACTACATGTAGTTTGGACCATTTCTAGCCGCTGACGAGACCTTGTTGGGCGGGACGCAGTGTCTACTGCTGCGTGCTTCCTAAGCTAAGATTGCTAAGCTTTGTGCTAAAATTGTTCAAGTCTGAGGACATCTTTGCCTTCGATGCCCATGCAAACTGGCACTCTACAGCCTTTATGATTACAAGTGGAGTTGTTTGAGATTTGATGTCTCACTTTGACTTGCATTCGCACAAGCGCTAGCATGTCCAATGTTCGTGAAAATACTATGGCAATGGACTTCGTCTGGTTTTGCAACGGGAAAGCCATAGGCTAAAAATAGCAACAAGCATTACATACACACAGTTAGAATGCACTAATAATATAATATTGCAACGAAGTTGTTCATTTTCAGAATTCAACAAAAACATTACTTTTGAAGCAAACTGACAGTACTCACCGCCGTTAACAATTCATTTACATTGTTGTTGTATTTGACATTTGTATATCAGATTACGCCAGTGTAACTAAAACGTTGCGGTTAAAGAAAATGACATGCCATGTCAAGAATGAATAGGAAGTATGGAATTGTAGATTAGTATGGAAGTATGGAATTCAGAGGAAGTATGGATTATTATTTTTTGCTTTTCATGAATTATGAAATCACGTAAATCACAAGGATAGTAAATTACATGTTGACGTTCATACACAGTGTCTTCCAGTATATAAGCAGATGTCATGCTCAGTTTTTCTCTAATTTCGTGATCGAATGTAAGCAACATCAAGTGCTAATTTTTGAATTGACGATCGCTTATCTGAAAATATGTGACAAATACAGTAGTAGATGGCAATCAAAATTTAGCATCATATTTCGCAAACTGGAGAAAACAGAAGATTCCGAAAATTACTGTGATGAAAGCGCTACACTGGCGCCAAATGGGTTTTAACTTGACTTTCTTCCCTACTACAATGTGAGTGGTGGGAGATGTTTCAGATCAAATATCTTTTAAACATAGAAATCTTGTTTGTCTGCAAATGCATGGAAATTATCGATTCAATCGAATGAATTTTCAGTTGTTTGAATGTCAAAATCTATTGTTGAAAGTAATCCATTTATTCTGCATGTCTTCATTTATCTCATTAAGGCAAGAGCAGCACACATTCTAAAAGCATCGTATTTACATAAAGCTTTGATATTTATTTCAGATAAAGTTACCGATGATCTGTTGAGGGATCTACAGAGGATGCATTTGAAGATGTTATCAGAAATCAAGAGGTTAGAAAAATGGAAAGTTGCAGCCGATTATAAATTATCAACTTTTGTGTCGGAGAAAAAGGAATTGCAGAGGACAGTTGATCGTCTGCAGACATCTCTGACTGCTGAGGAAGGAAAACGAAAGGAACTTGAAGAGAACAGAAAGAATCTGCAGAAGACAGTTGATCGTCTGCAGACATCTCTGACTGCTGAGGAAGGAAAACGGAAGGGAAGTGAAGAGATCTGCAAGATTCTGCAGAGGACAGTTGATCGTCTGCAGACATCTCTGACTGCTGAGGAAGGAAAACGGAAGGAAATTGAAGAGAACTGCAAGATTCTGCAAAGAACGCTGGAGCGTCAGCAAAGTAAGTGTTGATTTACTTGTATCTTCTTCTATCAAATTCCCGGGTGCATTGATACTCGTAAAAGCCTAAAATCTAAGCACTTAATTTCTTGAAATAGTAAGTCTGCGTTCTACAGGGAGGATGAAAGGTACTTCCCATATCCAAGTCGTGTGAATCATTGAAACAGAACTCTTCATCTTTAGAGTGTTAGATACATGTTTGTTCGATGGAGAGAAAGACGTGGAATTGTCGTGGCTAATTGTTGCGAAGCAGAAACTTTCCAACCGCACTGCAAGGTTGTGAGAAGCAGACTTTTATTGATTCATTTATTCAAAAAAGCTCCGACTGGATCCAATTTTCAACGTGAAGTTCCACACGATTTTTGCGATTCTAAACTCAAACTTGCTCGATTTCCTAGTTTAAGAAGCTGCCAAACTATGGAGAGGAAAACAACTTCACAAAAATTGTGACATAAAATGGATGTTTCAAATACATAAATTGTACTATTCTCCTACGATGATGAAAATCATCCCAGCAGCCATTTATAATAGAATATAATTCTTATTAAATCAAATCAAAGTAGTCCTAATGAGGACTGATGACGTTCTCCAATCCGCAAGTTTACAGATGCAATGACTGGATGTAACCATTGGATTAATCAGTTCTTAAAAGAACTCAATGGAGCTTCCTCGTGGCAACGAATTAAAATTGATCAGCTTTGGACTAATATGTGGTAAAAATGGAAATCTTAAGACTTGTAACACTACTCATTCTTACTGTTAATATGTACTAATACCATAGATTCCAAACACTGCCGTATACATGTTCAAAACAGATGTCTAATATACAGTACCGACTACAGATGCTGGTAGTGGAAATAGAATAGGACAATGGTCACCATAGGTTAAGGAAATTAAAAATGGATATTATAAAACAACAGGAGATCGATGGATAAAATTTGGAAAAGTGGAGGTAAAACATGGAAATACAATGATACTACTACACCGATTACAAGTGAACTAATGCTACACTATATCTGACACTACACATCGTGGATAAGTGGAAAGTGGATAAAGGAGGCAAACAATAGAACTACAATGACACTCTACTACACCGAAAGCAATTAAACTATACACACTATACCAAAGACTACACATGGAAAATACTATTTCTTCACTTGAATTTGTTATCGCCAGTTTCTTAATCCATCTATAATACTTCATGTAATCCCACATTTCTTCATTTGTTCTTCATTTGAAATACAGTACATCGGCCACTACTTCAGCAACCGATTAAGGGATATAAAACATAATACTGTAAACTGCACATGTGAACCTAATGTAAAAAAACCTACATGTAAACTCATTCTGTCATTGAAGTCATCCCATCAATACATACAGTATGCTTTTTGCGATCCGCACATGTAAACAAATCCTGTACATCAATATTTGCCTTTTCGATTCCCACAAGTAAAAAAATCCTGTTCATCCTCGAATCCCAAAAACATGTAATCGTTGAGTGATAGATATGTAATCCGCCTTTACACAAACTTCGCCTCATACATCGCGACTTAGCAATTGGAGGTCTTTCATATCCCGCAAGCGAAGCTAAGCGCTCTGGATTCACTCTTCACCGCCCCCATATAATATACAAATGTCAAGAGATATGAAAGCTTGTTGAAAATCGAATCATACAAAAGATTCAGCATTATGGCTGTTTGTGAGATATTAGTTGCACTCTGCAAATGCATTCCTTAGACTCTAGGTGTACATGCTTGCGCTTTTGGGAGGTTCTGTTTGTCCTGTACACCATAACGACCTTTTTGTATTGCTGCGGTGGACAATATGATGACTGCCTTAATATCGTCAGTTGCTGTTAATTCTAACTATCATTTTGTAAGAAATTTAACTCCACCAAATTGCAAAACAAATATAACTTATGGCTCAAGACACAGCGATGAAGCTGAAAATTTGAAAATGCGTGACCGCTATCTGCACAATCTGTTCCCTCTAACTACAGAGGCAGATAAAGTGGCAAGATCAAGTAATCTTCCATTTAATGCAAAATTTCAAGAAATTTTAACATTCGAAATGCAGGAATCGATCATTTTCCGTGGCAAATCAAAAATCAAAAACAGAAAATAAAGAGATAAATTACGCAAATGAATCATCTGAAAAACTCTTCCAAATTTCATGATTTTGTAACTCAATGGTTATCAAACTTTCTTAGTAGCGGGTCATATTATGGATCCAATGAGCATTGTGGACCGCTAGTTCTATAGTGCAATAGAAAGCAGGGTCATTGAAATATAGGATAATATTCTGAGGTGTTGACCTGCCTCTGTGACCCAGAGTTCACACCGGGTCAAGATTTCAAAAAGTTCAAATACTTGCTTCAATCCATGGGAAAATATCGTAGAATG
This sequence comes from Prostheceraeus crozeri, assembly GCA_907163375.1. Lineage (NCBI taxonomy): Eukaryota > Metazoa > Platyhelminthes > Polycladida > Euryleptidae > Prostheceraeus > Prostheceraeus crozeri. Next base: position 224,841 of record CAJQUW010000787.1, read on the forward strand.
TCCTTTAGCAGATGTTCTGATCTATGACAAAATCTACATTAAAAATCTTTCACAAAATCTTCATTTACAGCAATTTGGAAATATAAAATGTTCTGCAAATGATAAATTTCTTAAAGAAGAGAAGTTATTTGACATGAGAGGATTGTTTCGAATCTATTAAATTGACACATTTCATCGTATCAAACTTATTTCTCATGTTAGATAACTGGTGAGATTTGGTCGATGGTTTATCGAAACAACATGTTCCTGATACCTACTCCAGTTCAACAGTTTCTCGAAGATGAATTCGATCGGATGTCTGTTTCAAATGTTTGAGTGATTTAAGTGAAAGCATTGCGAATTTCCCATTTCTGGTTAATGTTCCTGCTGCCCTACAGTTGACAAGAAGCATCGAGAGGAAGCTTCAATTGCGCTGGCATCGTGCAGCATTCTACTAGTTCATATTGATCGAACGCATTGAGCTGAGATAATTACCGCTGCTAGAGACTGCCCTGAGGCAAATTGTAAGAAAATTCATTTGTCAAAACTTTATATAGGGCAGTAGACGCGCAGGAAAGTGCGGTACATCCTTATTGTACTACAAGAAATTTACTTTAAGTTGTTTGTATCACGTATAGGCATCTCATTTGCAAAAATGGCTTGTCTGCAGTTGTTCGTGATCAAAATGTGTTGAAGAAGTTATCACCAACAAATAACTCTCCAAATATTTGATATTGTACCATCCTTTTTAAATGTGGGAATTTACTTAACCTCCGCTTTGCGAAGATTTGTACAGGAGGAACATTGAATAAATTGCAAGATTCCCGCAGGCAGACATGAAGCAGCGGTTGCAACCGGAAAGATATTTTCATCAATCTTCTTTCGTGTTCCAAAAGCAAAGCTCATTTGTAGAAGAGCAGTTTAGTTTATAAATTCATGAATTTGACTGCATGCGGAAGTGAATTGATTGAGAAAACGTGAAATGTTCAGAATTGAAAGATTTTGGAAAAGCAATGAGTTGAGCTTCATGTATCTTTTCTTTGCCACTGCAAACTGAACACTTCATATTTTGATATGATTATCATTTCATGAAATTTGATTCTCTTGTTCGAAATGTTTGCGAATTTGTTTTCATTTTTACAGACATCAAGAAGGAAGATTTCGCTGTCCAGCATCCTCCTCCTCTAAGACCTGTGGCCTCCAGTAAGTTCGAAGTTGTGCTGAAATTCTGATGAATAACATTAAAGTCAAGAAAGAAAAAGGAATGTTCACATTTCTAACTTTAAATTTCATTGAATGGGATGGCTGCACGGCTTGCTCTGATTATCCTAACCGTCTTCACTGATACACAAAGACATCGAGAAATCATAAAAATTGTACCAACGGGGAAAGCCTGGTGCCGGTCAAACTAGGTAGGCCTACGTACACCGGAAGTTCATGCAGAGCTGTTGATTTTCCTTTCTGTTTCCTTTTCTCCTTCTTTTTCCACTTCTCCTTCTGCTTCCTCTTCTCGTTCGGCACGACTTGATCGCTGCGCTGTAATTAGCTTGTGAGTTGGATTCTCACTGGAAGCGGTTGAGGACGTCTGCTGCTAAGCATGTGTCAGTCAAAGAAGTCGTGCTGCAAGTTTCTCGAATGACGCGTGGCTGTGAGCAGCCGGGCTCCTGTAAGCACTTAAATCAAGCCCGGGATCAGAGCCCCAGCTTCAATGTTTTAAATTTTCCATCCCGGATAGTCCACTACGAGAATTCGTCCTCATTATTCTTGGTCTGTAGTTCTCAAAGTCTTTGAAAATCATCTGCTTGTGTGCATTTGTATGACCTGACCTTAAGTAGCGAATTTAGACGTCTACATTGTTGTGAATTTGGTCTGAATAAGATATATAAATGCAGTAATTACGGACGCAGCGATAAAATGGGAAGTTCCATGCACTACTCACTTGTAAAATTTCAACACTGATTTCTGAAATTCAGACACAAATGATTGGATCTACTGACCTTTAGTTCATGAAAATGTGTGCATTCCCGGGCTCAGGATTTGATTAAAGTAAGGGAGTAATTGATGGAAGTTCCCAGTCGCAAGTGAGATCCGAAAGACTTTTTCTACAAGTCTGAGGATGAAACCAAGTCCTTATCATGAAGCTACATATTTTGGCAGAACAAGGCGGAAGTTACATGTCAAATCAACATGAACAATCTAACCCAGAATCCAACGTCAAGATGTCAATCGAAATAGATTCAGTTAGAAAGCGTGGCAGACCATGATCTTCTCAGAAAGATACAGACACTTTAATTTGACTGCTTATTTCTTCATGCTTGCCAAGATGTCAGTGTATCTTTCAATACCCGTGTAAAGTGATGTGACTGCTAGAATATTTTTTTGATCGGCGCTTCTTATTCGTCAACAACAGTTTGCTAAGTTAGTCGTATATAAAACATTGAACCTTAACTACATTTGATCTATTGTACAAACAAGCGCTTATTACTGTAGCTGTTCGTAAAGTACATCATACCTTTGTAAAAGTTCAATTGAAGCACAGCAACACGAAGATAACAGGGAGGTAGGCACGGGGAAGCGGTGGGAGCGGCGCTCCCCCTTTGCTCAAGTAGTAAAGAAAAGGAGATTACAAGATTTTCTTATACTGCAAAAAATGAACACATAGCTGAGCGAAGAGAAAATATCAAAACTAAATTTCAAACTTAATGTATGGACTCACTATAAACTCAAACAATACTGAATTACAAAGCTGTCAGCCCAATGCATCGTCACGATTCCTCGATTTTATTCGAATCATAGGATGAAGGTCTTCCAAAGTCCAAACAGCTTATACCATTTTCCCGCTCCATCTATTAACTAGAGCTGTTCTGGAGGCTCTCCAGTCCGTTACATTCCTCGTTTGGAGACGCTCCGCTCCATTTGCCTGCTGGAGCTGTGCAAGGGGGTGAATCTGGTTGAAGGCGGTTCACCTCATTTGTCTAAAGCACACTTCGCTCCATTTGTCTAGATACTGAAACTAGTGGAACAGTTCTGGAGGCTCTCTTATCAGCTGCATTTGTCGATTGAAGGCGCTCCGCTTATTGACTGGTTATTGTGATATTATAAAGCGAACCGAAGTCGTTGTTTTGGCTTTTGACATCAACAAAGAAAATCTTACAGATGGTTGATGATATCGGATACTAAAAAATATTCGTTGGATTTTTTGCAGCCTCTATCATGTTCTGCATTATTAAACCTTTCGCTTCAAGAATGTTCCAGTATCTGACTTTTAGATGCATTGCGGATATGCATAGACTACTAACGCATTACTGTGCTTCACCCTCGGAACCTTGGTCATAAAGATAAATTTATCACACTTTCTTGAGATTTTGATTTTACCATGTAGTGATAATCATTCTTATTAATTGATTTTGTGAGAATTAAACCTTGTGTGAATGTGCTTGTATAGTAAAGAACTGCAACACTTAACCCAGAAAGAAATGCATAAATATTGATCTGTCTGCACGCTATTTGTTAAAAAATGATTGCCTGTTGAAGAGAAGTTTTTGTTTATGTCAAGGACAACAAAGGTGTGATGAATTTGTCACATTTGATTTTGACTAGTACATGACTAGAAGCACATTTAAACAGCTTTAGTTATTGTTCAAACAGCGGTTGGCCGATGGTGCATTTTCTTGATCAGCTGGAAATATAGTTGGATTGATTTATGTTTTGTAATTTCTTTGATGCATTATGAAAATATGCATAGAATTATGAGATAAAATTGGTTTACACATGATTCAATTGAAACACAAAGAATGCATATTTCATTAATGTCCATATTAAGATAAAAACATTGATAAATAGGGAAAATGAAGACATTTATTTATAAAGATGATAAATTCATCACTGCTTCGTAGTTCTAAAATGTACAAGACATTGGTAGTCCGAGGGTTCAATACTCTAACCCCTGCCGATTCACCATAATACACAGCAAGGTTGGGCCAAAACTTCGGTCAAAACCCAAAACCCAGCCTCAAGTTTCAATAAATGAGAGAATCAAGTAAACAAAGTACATTCTTTGCATTTTGTGCTCACATAAAGATTCTTCTATATGCCAAAATTCTTGGTGTTAGTGTCGTATTAGTGAGAAACGGTATATTCATTGCAATAACTGTAATTAGCAGTCTAAGTACTAAGTAAGCACGTAGGCCCTACGCGTATTACGTCATAAGGCTTTCCTTCAATTTAACCTATTGATGGACCTATGCTGACTATTTGAAGATTATTATTTAATGATGATTGAATCATACATTAGTCATGACAAAGTAATTGCTTTCATCTTATCATTCAGAAATATAAACAGACTTAGTGACTGCGTAGTGAGTGGATGGTTAAAACATGTTTAGAATACAAAGTTGGAATGAATTCATTTTCAGATAAATGTCGACTGTCGCAGACATAAGATAGCTGGTGGGAAGATATCTGTGAAGATATGCATGTAAAATATATGAAATATATAAAAATTCAATATGCACAAATGCAACAAAATACATGCAAGCTTACTGCAAACAATATGCACGAACTAAAACCCAAGTTTCACCCAAAACCCAATGTCTAACCTTACACATAGATCTTCATATCACATTTTCTCGAATACAACTCGCAGGTTGAGTGATTTTTTACATTTTAATTGTGGCCTCATTTGAAGGCGGGTGGTGTGAATAAAGTTTTGAGCTTGTGATTTGCCTCTCGATATTCTAGCAATTAAATGCAGACTTGTGTGATGAGTCGGATTAGGAGGAGGAAGAAATCGAAGAGAAAAATAGAAACAGTGCCGTGTAACTTGAGACAAGAGATTTTCAGGAAGTAGAATCAGTGGCCTATCTTAGGTGAAGATACAGGAAAACACCTATTTGACTTTACCTATCATTTTATATCGATCTCTAGGAGCATTAGTTGAGGTATTATCGATTCTATCATTTCTTATCATTTTGATGAAAAATGTACTCCTTTTAAAGATAACAACGAAGATAGATTTCTTAATCAAGCAGCTTTTGATGTTGAAAGGAAGATCGGGGCAATTAAAAGAACATGGTCTACTTGCATGTTATGTTAACTGTTGAGAACTCAAGAACTTATGGCTATGTTAACTGCTGAATATTGACAGACATTGTTAGACAATGACTTATAAAGACATGTACATGCAGTGGTTTTATAATAAAACTCGTAAAAGCATCTTAAGTGACAAATTTAGGTGCGGTATTCATATAGCGTATGCTTTATGCTAATAGCTCAATAGGTGTAACTGTAGCACACCGCAACGTATTGCAAGGGCGCATTTTAAAGAATCTCAATTGAAAGATTCTAATCGCCTATCTCCTAAAATCCTAAAGATGGCATTAGCTGCGATGTGAATTGGGCTACAACCTGAATTTAGATGCCTATAGCATTTGTTCAGATGCGAAGAAGGCGACCAGCATCTCCCATCTATATGGCGTTAGTTTAGATATGAAAGGGGTACCCACACTGTACGATACGAAAGCGAAGAGATTTTCCGTACGAAAGCGTATGTACAAATCGAGAATAACAAAATGTACCAGTGCATTTTGCTTTCGTACGTGCACGTACGAAAGCGATATCCGCTTCCTATTGGCGCAGAGCGGAGTCAGTTCTATATTGGTTAATTTTGATTTCCCCAGCGAGGCTTTGGTTGCGGTGAATGAGCGTCCCCGATTAATTATTCTTCTATCTTTATACACTTCTTGTAAACAAATATAGGTAGATTTCCATAAGCTCATTGAAACCTAAAATTCAATGCAGTTAAATCCCATTTTTCTCTCTCTCTCTCTCTCTGTCCGAGGTGTATTGTGTGTGCGTCTGTGCGTGTTTTCATTTCCTTCATTGTAATTCATTCCTGAGATATTTGAAGAACAACCATGAATTTTGAGTCAGTTTATTAAAATAAAACAAATACGAGAAATAACATTTATCCCGTTAAATGCCGATATAATTCAGAATGGAAAAGCTTGATTACAAAAGATTACATGTCATCAGATGATACTGGTCTGTCCTTGAAATTGAAGCTAGAAAAAAATAATAAAAGTCATAGTCAAACGGTCTTCGCCCGCAACTCTATCGGTCTCGATGACAATGTCCTATATTACCACATAGGGCTGGATTCGCGACGGTTCTTCCAATACGCAGTGGTTCCTGTTGAAGAAAGAAGCGGAACTTCAGCATATCAAATACATAACTTACTTGAGACAAAATTGAACCTGCTTACAAAAGGATATAAGTCTTCTCATAGGATATTTATGTACCAAGCATTATTCAGAATAACAAATGTGTAATTTCAGATACAGTCATCTGATAGCAGGAATAACAGCAACCTATGCATATAAGTGATATAAATAGTGACTTCCCTAGCGGTAATTTTGGACCGGTATTTTCTGGCAAAAGTTAACCTCTTGGTTACAATTCAATACTATATGTACTGACTGAATATCGCATAACGAATATCGTTTGACGAATTTAGCACACTCACATTTTTACATTGTCATTGTAATATGAAATCTGTGTATTGTAAACACTCCATGTATCATGTAATCCTAATCGCAATGATTTTACCATAGAATCATATTACAATACAACTGTGAGCATGTTTGAATTCGGGCAGCAATGAATAACTACGACACGCAGACTAGTTTATCAATAGCAATATGACGTTGATGGACATATGCAGGTGTCGCAGTGTCACTGTTGTAGACTTCTCTCAGAAGCTATGACTGTTTCATTGCCGGACGGTTAACCAATTCAAATTTTAATTTTCCATAGTTTCATTTATTGGACACATACTGTAGCTTGAATTCTTCATTTCCAATAGAATGCGCACATCATGCAAGTGAAAATTGATTTGGAGAGATTCAATGCAAATTTTCATACATAATTCCCTAAAAATGTTCTATGAAACAAACAACAAACTGAAATATGAATACTGATGTCTCGAGCATACTGTATTTAGGATAAAATTGAGCGTTCATGTTGCATAACGGATAAATTTGGCAAATCCACAATTCTGCATTCAACAGCATATAAAGAATTTTTGTGAAAGGGTTTTGATATTATTTTATCGGCTCAGAGATGAGAAAGGTTAGTCAAAAGTGACCAACGACTTATTTGCTTCTAGACTTCTATCAAACAGAGAAATATATATTTCCGCACCAACTCGTCAATGGTGTTCAATCAACCATACTTCAATATTTCAACACCTCGTTATTTCGTAAGAGAGTAAAAATGCAAGCAATTTTTTGAAACTGATGTCAATGGCAAATTGGAACCTTGCCAAATGGTTGCTTCAGTATTGTTCAGACCCTTTGGACGTTGAAAGAACTCATCCACAGGTTTTGCGATCATGATAAAAATGTATAACTTTCTTGATGCAATCGCATCTAATCTGATATGACGTGCATCAGTATGAACTTATTGACACCATCAGCGATTGTGAATGTGAACATTTGTCATGCTAATAGTAGTTTTTCCCACTTTATTTAGTGCATCTCTTAATTGCTAAATTATTGAGTGCATCTACTACTCAATGTTTGCTATCTATGGCCTATACTGTTGAACTTATTTGGTGCTACTTTGCATATCTCTGCTGTGAGGAGAAATTTGTATTATTTATGTACATTGTGTATATACTGTTTATTATATTAATTTGCACTATACCAGAGTACTCGGAACTATTTTCTCCTCTGGTTCAAATGCTATGGGATTTAGTAAAATCTCCATTTCTGGACAGTAAACATCAAATATCACTGATTTCTGATATTAAAAATAATGGGAAGGCAATTTCTAGGTTAGATAAAATCTCATTGCTGGACACTTAAGTCTACAATAATGACTATCAGACTCGACTGTTAACGCAGCCTTTTCTTCACATAGTCATTGCTTTCCTCTCAAATGTGCTCGCAGTTATACATTGCAATGCACACTTTTATCATTGAGAAATCCAGTGTTCCTACTCTCATTTCTCAAAAAATTCGGGTATCGGAAAAATATTCGGGCATGTTTCTTAAATTGTAATATTAATCGTTGTATATATTTGAGCATATTGGGATATTTCGAGTACCTATGCTCGAGTAAAGTTCCTCATTTTAAGCTATTAAGTTCGATTTCAGCTCTCTAATTGTACCTGACGCTAATTGAATGCAAATCTTAACCAGAGCCGGTAGCGACAACATATTGTAGAATGCTTGAATTGATAACTTAACTTACAACCGAAAATTTTATATAGGTACTCTAAAACACAGTAAGAACAATTTTGCTAATTGACCTTGGAAAATCTTTATCAAATCTTATCAATTTTTTCTTCTATGTAAAAGTAAAAAGGATTTTCACAGTTACTTTTAATAATTATCGCTGTACGCTTAATATTTCTTACACGTCATATCACACCACACATGCAGACCACGAAAGCACTACCCTGTAACTTGGCTTTCACAAAAATAGTTTAGTTTAGCGTGAGTAGGATTTTGTGATATAATAGATATCAAAATTATGCAAGTGCTACTCCCAATAGTAAAACATAGCTGAACCAGGGATGTCTATTAATCATAGAAAGTTTCAGGGATTTCCAACTCTCAATCCCTAGGATTGAGCGTAGGCCGGTTTTCTGGAGAATTAGGCTTCTGGACATATGGCTTTCATGAGTTATAGGAACCTTTATTTCACCAATCAACTGGATATGATTATGAGCAGTTACACAACGGTTGTTCAATTGTTCCCGAATTTCAAGAAAATGATCTAAATGCAGATGTATCATTGCAATTATCAGAACAATTGTCAAGCGCCTGAAGAACACAAATTTTCTCTTTCTTTTCGAACGAAGATAGATGGAAAGTATTATAGGACGTTTTGAGACTGTGCAGCTGAATTTATGATCAATTGATGCAAGCCAATTATTTCTAATAAACTTCAATCAGTGGACGAGATAAAATAATAAATAGGGTGGCGTAGGTGAGGTTCGGCAATGTGTTTCACTGAGAAATTGTTTGAGCTTTTGTGATCCTTCTGAACTAGTGAACAGAGAGTTCAGATTTGTGACATGATTATCTATCTTTAGATAAAGTATGAATATCCACCGAAAGTACTCTCTAAAATTTGCTTCATCAATTTTGAAGTCAGTTAAGATACAGGTAAGAGATGTATGACAAATGCACGGATGGGTTTTCTAAAACGAAGACTTAACCATCATTGCTAGAATACTACGGAATTTTTATACGCGAGTCATCAGTATGTCCAATAATGTGTTTTCCACAACATCTAAGAGATGACAAAATCTTCATCTCATCACACACCACAACTTGTCCAGGAGAACTTGAAAATATGCAGTTCTTGAAAATTTCTATTGCTTCTGACTCCGAACCAATATTTTGGAAGTTTTCAATGTTTTCCATCAATGCAGTTGGATGTGGAAATGGAAGAAAAAATCATTTAGTATTATTTATTGTTTGCTGTATACAATTTTGATGATATCAAAATAATCAGTGATGCATTATACCTGCCCCATTGAATTCAATTTCAGACAACTCAATTAATTCTAAACGGATTTTTGGGTCTTCATTCAAATTTGTTGGATTAATTCATTCAGCTAATGATTTGATCGACTTGATAATATGTCATTCATAGTTTTCATAAAGTACAGCACATTTCCCAAATCTCTAATACAGTAGTATTCGGATAACTCGTCACCCGGATAACTCGTCATTCACACTTAACTCGTCATCGAAAAAAATCCCTTCAAAATCTGCTATCTAACACATATATTTAACTTCGCTTAACTCGTCAAACCCGATAACTCGTAACTCGTAATAGAAAATAGTCCAAAAAGAAAGTTTCTTCGGATAATTCGTCAATATTTTTTCGCACTTGTTCAGCTTAACAGTAGGCCACTGGTTTGGGCTATCACTATCCGTGTACCAGAGAGCCGTGTACCGTAATTTGATACAGTGTACATGAATTTTATTTCTTACCAACAATAAGAAAAATTAAATTATTACTGATTAACTTAGAATTTTTAAGTGGCAGCCTACATACAGAATAACATGACACATTCAGGTAGATTCCCTCTATGAATTTCCTTAAATGGAAGTGAAACGCTGAAAAATACCTTATATGGAATTCTGCATATTGAAGAAGTCTGCACACGAGATCATGTGACTCATTTGCATCTCAAAGGCTAGCTGAGATGATGATTCAGCTACATATGATGATTCAATCAGATTACAGTCTCTAGACGATCAAAGATAGGCCTACATGTATTTGGGGGGGGGAAATAAAACAGTACCACCATTTGTACAGTCTGTCACCGTTGTGTACAGCTGACACTGTTTACAAATAGTACTGTACTGCAAACTGTTACAAATAGTACTGTACTGTATATTCACCTACATACACGTAGTAGGAAGCAGGCTAGCAGGCAAGTTTAATACATATAGGCCTATATGTACATATAGACATGTACTATCTAACAGGTTAAGCTTTGTAAGTACTGTATTACATGCATGTACACGTACATGTATTAGGGATGAAGTTGGCGGTGTAGCTGTGATATTAGACTATATTTCAAATATCATTAATGTGCACTCAATGTAAGTGGTTAGCCTTATCATTAAAATAACAACTTCGGATTACTCGTCAAATAAGATAACTCGTCATGTTTGGCCGCTCCCCAGGGGTAACGAGTTATCTGAATACTACTGTATATACTAGAAACCAAGCATTGTGGGTGAAATTGAATATGAATAAGCTTGAAGCAAAACTATTTGACGCCTTCATCAGTAAGCATCCATGATCAAGAATTTCTGACGATGATATTAAACCCGACATTCTCTGTGCATAAAATCCGTACATTCTCTGATTCCGATTTTCAGTTGATTTTCAGTTGGAATTTTTCGTGACTAAATATATGCTCCACGAAAAATACCTGTACGGTAGTTAATGCATGAATCGAAAAATGATAGATTGCATGGCTATCAGATGTCCACTTCTTATTCAATTCTTTGGCGTATTGTAAGACCAGTGTCATGCACTTGTTTTCTATTAACTAATGATGTTAGGAATGGCGTTCATCCACGTGTCTCCATTTTTCCATTTCTGATTGGCAATTACAATTTACGACCGTGCACTTTCTCAACATCTTTGATGAAAATTCTTCAATCTGTATTTTCAAACCGGCCAAAGCTAAATCCTACAGACTGAGAGTTGGAAGTCCCTATCACTTTCCATGTTTCATAGACATCCCTGACTGAACAAACAACAATGAGGTTGTTTAACTCAAAATCTATGAGATAATTGCGACATGGATTTTTCGTTCAACAACTCTACTTTGTCAATCTTCGGGCGCGAATTTATGGCTATTCGTATTATTCTAAATCTTCATTAACATGACTAATGGGATAATAGAATGAATTTCATTAAATCATCATTCATCACATTACATGCATTTTTCAATTAGTTCTCATGGTAGGTGCCGTACATTCTATGGTAGAATTCCGGTTTGATCTCTACGTGTATGTCACATCACACAGAAATCACAATATAACATTAATCTGGATTTTTGAGGGCAGCAATGTAGGACATTTGAAGGCGACCTGAAAATGCCCTACATTGTTGCCCGAAAAAATAGATGTTAATACTATTGTGCGTAATTGAAATAGTCTGGGCAGCAATGTAGGAAAAAGCGGACAGCAATGCTACGAGTATGAATACATATGCAGATATACGCTAGCTGAGATTTCTTCAAATATCTTTCACATGCATAGATACAGATATCATCATTACGGATACATTGTTACCTTCTTTTTTCAACATTGTACCATAGCTAAACTACGCACAATAAGAATTGTCAACAATTCCTTTTACACTATTATTGACACAAACTGCAATATCAATTGTCATTTTTACACCGTAAGTTGTAAATTTCTCGCCGTAAGCTTTCAATGGTTGCCTGACAACTTTGAAGCTATTGGAATTCACTCACTGGAATATTGTTGAGGTGAACGAAGTGAGGGCGAAATACGTCATATTATGGTTCATGAGAGAAGGCATTCAGTGACACAACATCCTCACCGACGAATGCGGATTCAACATCTGGACCGCGAGGATTCAAGGCTGATCATCTCAAGTAGAAAGGGCAATGCGTGTAGTTGAAGGACAGAGAGGGAATATTCCATAGCTTGTTTAGCTGTCTCTCCCATCCTACTTCGAATTCTTACATTATCATATGTGTCGAGGGAGAATGACGAAATTCTTTTTTGAAATTCATCATCAAAGCAGGTGACCTTCTTTTCGAGGAGTCCATCTTCCTCCTTTATGACAATGCTCTCCTCCATACAAAGATTGAAGGCACTCCCGAGATATTGCCCCTTTGCAAACATGACAGAAAATGCCGTATCATGCGCTGACGGATCCTCGCATCCAGTCGATCTTCAGTGATCATTCAGCCCCTCGATCTGCTGGAGTGACTATTTGCCCACATCGAAGGAATACAGCAGTTTGAGGAAGCGATGTCGTCAATCACTCGCGTCAAATGCTATCAGTTTCATAATCGATTTCTTATCTACACAGATAAATGTCTGAATAAAGAGGACATTATTGATAAGTATACCCAAAAAATTGCAGTTCATTACTTCACAGATGTATTGTCACGCAATTGTTCTCCCTTATCGCAATAGATTTGGTGAAATGGAAAATTGTGCGAGCGTACATTATAAAGCTTGGAATGTGCGACCTATCACTAAGAACGGAATAATAAAGATATCTGCCTATCATGAGACTAACATAGAACATAAGCATTACATCCACAATGTCTATCCGCTGAAATCAGTTGTGACATTTATTTTGCAGTTTGTGTCAATAATTAATGGAAAAGGTAGAACTGATGTCCGAATGCAATTATTTGAATTTCAACTGAAGAAGCAGTTGAGCGACACCGGATGTTAAAGAAGAAAAAAGTCATTGAATTTTCTTATTTCTTATAACCATCAACTGCATTCAATATTTAACTTGAACTTAGATCTATCAACTATCAATTTGTCCTAACGCTTTTGCTCCTAGTGAGCTACAATGAGCAAATAGGCCTTATTCAAATATGCAATTACATGCAAAACAATTTCTCCATGGTATCTCTGCTTATAATGTTATTATCACTCACATAGCGAATGTTTCAAAATAATTGAGCTATCACTAGATATCAGGGTGTGCCCGAAAAAAATTAGTGGTCTAACAGGACCCGGCTTAGATTCCACTTTTGTAGGTTCGTATGGACCTTTCTGATAGCTTTAAAGCAAATTTTAAAATCTTCCATCGAGGGCAGTTTTCTGTAGGCCTACAAATCCAAAATGGCGACATGATTGCCATATATGGCAGGTGAGAAAAATAATTTTGGGATAACCCGTCTCAGATTTTAATCTCTTAGCATACATAATATGGATCCAATACTGTTCAAATATGTCCATTTTTGAGAAATCGACGTTGGCCTTTCTGTGCAACCCCAAAAATGTATAATATGGCGGCTTAACTTCCATGTATGGCAGTTGTTTACATAAATTGGCATAATTGGTATCATTAATTGGCATAGAAGTTTGTTATAATTTTTTATTGTCCTTGATATCGATAACCACATACATTTTCTTTGCATGATTCAATTAAAAAGAACCACCTTACTTGTAGCAGCTACTAAAATATGCTTCCATGCGACAACTAGCGCACTCAAATAGCTAAAAACGTACGTAGGTCCTAACATACGCTGTCGATGTTTCTCTAAAGAACAGTCAAAGCTTGCTGGTGATGGTAAGAGCTATAGGTGTAGACCATTTTAGTATTAGCGAACTGCTTGCAACAAACGAGACGAATACCAAGGATGATTCATATCAGAGCTGGAAGCCGGCCGCCGGCCTGAGACCGGCCCCGGCCCCGCCTAATGACCAAGGCCGGCTTTACAAGTTGATGGACTTTTTTGGCTGATTTTATCTCGATTCGAACATCGATTCGAATCATAATTCGAACATCTCAACATTACTGGATTTTTTGTTTGTTTTTGTTATGAGAAGAATTATTACACTTTAATCTTTTTATCAATCATCATTGCTTTTAATTAATGTTTAACTTACCTGGGGCATAAATTACCGTATTCAGTACAATTTATGAATTAAAAATTTAAATGGATTTAAAAAATATACAATAAGTAATATAGCACTATTAATATAAAGTAATGTAACAAATACTATGGCCGGCTCAAAATGCATTAGGCCTGGCCTACATCGTTAACTTATTAGAAAAAGTGTTGTCAAAGACGCATAACTTATCTAATAACTTAAAATTGTATAAGTTGACTTAGCTTAATTACAGTGGCATCTGGTGACAAACATAATGCACACGTATTGCTGTCACTTGTTAAGTATGCGTATCGCATTTAAGACAGTTAACGAGACAGTTTTTTTGAACGTAGGCTAATTCCAGTACTAAATTATTTCTAGAGCCTATAACTCAAGAAAATTATCACGCAATGAAGTAGAGGAGTAGGCACATCTTTATCAGCTAGCTTGGCATGTAATAAAAAAAAACTATTAATCGAGGACTGCTATGCCTGTAGAGGTACCCAGAAACAAGAATACTAGACATTATTTCAATCATTAGACAGGAGTATGATAATAAGCCAGTTTAGAGGTTAACTTTTAGAAAAATAGGCGTACTACGAAAAAGCCGGCCAATGCCGGCCCCGGCCCGGCCTGAAAAATCCGGCCGGCTTCCAGCTCTGATTCATATACAAGTAGTACTTTAAAACGTTTAGATGTCTCATTAAAATATAATTGGATTTGAATATTTGAATCTATGTCTATGATTGCATTCATTCTTTTGATGTCGAAATCTGCGTATGCATCCATTATTTAATATTCGCGCGCTAAGTTTCTTAAGCACAAGTCCAAGTGAAATTGGTGCAACATTAAACTTATGAGCTCTTCCATTAAGTAGCTAATGAGCTACTTAAGTAGACTCGAACTCAACTAGCCGTATGAGTATGATGTGCGAGCACAGTACATAACATACAAGGACCGGTGACATGCAAACGCACTTCCTGATCGTTGACATGCAATCGATGCCGTAACATGTTCGTGGGATAACTGAAACTTAGTGATTCTTATGGTGTTTTAACACAGTGTAGCTTAAGTTGGCAAGTATGACTGTATATATACTGTATACAACATATGCCTTGAATTACAAAATAACGGGACCGAACATCAGAGGTGGACAGAAGAAGACATGGTGCCACAATGTCAAGAGAGATCTTGAGCCCCTGCATCTGGACCCTCAATCGACGCAAGTCCGAACAGAATGAAGAAGACGCATCCATCCCGTCAACCGACACAACCCCAATGTCCAACCCTCGAACCTGGGGAAGAAGAGACAATAAACGAAGAGAAAGAGTACGCAAGTAACTTTCAAGATTCATTCATAAACGACATATAAGCAGGAAGGTAAGTCGCCATCTTATAAATTTCTGGAGTTGAAGAGAAAATCCCTCGCTCAATTTCTCAAAAATTGACATATTTGAATAATATTGGTTCCGTATTAGGCTGAGGGATTGAAATCTGAGATGGGTCATCACAAAATTATTTTTCTCACCTGCCATATATGGCAATCATGTCGCCATTTTGGATTTGTAGACCTACAGAAAACTGCCCTCGATGAAAAATTTTAAACTTGTAGGTCCATACGAACCTACAAAAGTGGAATCTATGCCGGGTCCTGTTAGACCACTAATTGTTTTCGGGTACACCGTGATATATTTTGTGTCGATATAAATTGTGCACGAGAGCATGCCCAAATATAATATCATTCTACCCGCCAGAAACAACTTACATTTCCATTTTGATTGCATCTGATCCCTGCATTTGATCGTGATCATGTGGAATCCTTTCCGCAATTCGGATACTGGAAATATAGAAGACTCATGTTACAATCTTGAAAGAGCCGATGTTGTCAGGCGAAAATTGCATTCATGTTGAACAGACCTATACAAATCACAAATTTTGCATAAAGTCACTAAGTATAAAACTGTCGGCGTTGATTACACTGACAAACTCCTTACTATAGTCTTACTAAGCAGTCTCACTTGAGCACCTTCCGTACTCCGTAATCTAACTGCCATGGTAGACAAACTTATTGACGACTTGTACCTCCTCATGTTGTATTCTCATCTCGATATCAGGGTCTGCTTCTGTTCCCATGCACATGGCTTTCGTTTTTCCCACATTGATCTGTAGACCGAATGACTGAGCGTCGCTACGAACCCGATCTACGCTCCACTGAAAGGCCTCCGCACTAACTTCGATCAGTCACTGTCGTCAGCATATCGAATGTCACTAAGTTTTGAACCATAGATCGACACAATCCTTGACAATACCTGAGAATCCTGGAGCACGCGCTCCAAATAGATGATGAAGCGGAGAGGCCAAAATGGGTCCCCTTGCTGAACGCCTTTCTCTTGGTTGAACCAGTGGCTGCAGTGCGCATTGCTGCAGCCACTTTGATATGCACTTTGGATCACTCTATTGAGTTTTACCGGCACTCCTTAAGACTTGAGGATCTTCACATGATATCCTGTCTGACGCTGTCAAACGCCTTTCTAAAATCAATGAAGCAGTGCCAAATCTCTCTCTCTCTTCTACTTTCCACTCAGCGCTTCTTCCCGTAACCGCAGTGTGAGAATCTGCTGTACTGTACATCTGTCGCGTTGGAATCCATTCTGTCTTTCTCCATCCCAGAAACGCCTTCTTCTTAGAGAGGACCTTCTCCATCTCAGAGGGCCCTTCCCTATCTCCGAGAGGACGTTCTAAATCTCAGAGGCCTTTCCCAATTTCAGAGGTGCCCTCCTCCATCCCAGAAGCGCTCTTTTTGTATTGTAAGAGAGGTCCTTCTGCACATCTGAGGGCCCTCCTGCATCTTAGAAGGCCTTTCTCAATCTAAGAGGCCTTTCTTCATCTCGGAGGATTTTATGTCTAAGAGGGTCCGTCCTCTATCTCAGAGGTGATCTCCTATATTTTACAGGGCCATTTCATGATCTCAGATAGGCCTTTCTCAGCATCACAAGGACACTCCTCCATCTCAAGAGGCCCTTCTGAATCTCAGATGGCCGCCTCCTCTCAATGTCAGAGGGGCCCTTCTCTATCTCAGAGGGTACTTTTTCTATCTAAGATGAGCGCCTCCTCTTAATCACAGAGGGCCTCTTCTCTATTTGAAAGAGGCCCTTCTGTATCTCAGAGGTGTCCTCCCTCATCCCAGAACCGCCCTCTTCTCATTTCAAGAGAGGCCTTCTGCATATCAGAGGAGCCCATTCTATCTCAGAGGGATCTTCTCCATCTCGCAAGGGAACCTCTCAATCTCAGAGTTGATCTTCCTTGTCTCAGAGGGTCCCTCCTCAATCTAAGAGGGCTCATCTCTGAGATATGACCTTCTGCTTCTCTGAGAGGCTGGTCTCTGTCTCAGAAGGGTCCTTATCCATCTCAGAGGAGCCCATCTGTTTCTCAGAGTGTGTGGTCTATGTCTCAGAGGGGTCCTCTTCCATCTGAGAGGAGGCTTTCTGTTTCTCAGAGTGTCTGGTCTCTTTCTCAGAATGGCCCTTGTCCATCTGTGATGAGCCCCTCTGTTTCTCAGAGTGTGTGGTCTATGTCTCAGAGGGGTCCTTTTCCATCTGTGATTAGCCCCTCTGTTTCTCAGAGTGTGTGGTCTATGTCTCAGAGGGGTTCTTTTCCATCTGTGATGAGCCCTTCTGTTTCTCATAGCGACTGGTCTCTTTCTCAGAAGGACCTGTTTCTATCTGAGAGGAGCCCATCTGTTTCTCAGAGCGGCTGGTCTTTGTCTCAGAAGGGTCCTTGTCCATCTCAGAGGAGCCCCTCTGTTTCTCAGAGTGTGTGGTCTATGTCTCAGAGGGGTTCTTTTCCATCTGTGATGAGCCCTTCTGTTTCTCAGAGCGACTGGTCTCTTTCTCAGAGGAGCCCTTGCCTATCTTGGAGGAGCCCCCTTCTGTTTCTCAGAGTGTGTGGCCTCTGTCTCTGAGGGATCCTTATCCATCAGTGAGAAGACCCTCTGTTTCTCCGAGTGGCTGGTATCTGTCTCAGAGGGGCCCTTTTCTATCTGAGTGTAGCCCCTCTGCTTCTCAGAGCGGTTGGTCTCTGTCTCAGAGGGGTCCTTTTCCATCTGAGAGGAGCCCATCTGTTTCTCAGACTGTGTGGTCTATGTCTCAGAGGGGTCCTTGTCCATCTCAGAGGAGCCCCTCTGTTTCTGACAGCGGTTGGTCTATGTCTCAGGGGGTGTTCTTGTACATCTGAGAGGAGGCCTTCTGTTCCTCAGAGTGTCTGGTCTCTGTCTCAGAATGGCCCTTGTCCATCTTTGATGAGCCCATCTGTTTCTCAGAGCGGCTGGTCTATGTCTCAGAAGGGTCCCTATCCATCTGAGAGGAGCCTATATGTTTCTGACAGCGGTTGGTCTCTGTCTCAGAGGAGCCCTTGCCTATCTTGGAGGAGCCCCCTTCTGTTTCTCAGAGTGTGTGGCCTCTGTCTCTGAGGGATCCTTATCCATCAGTGAGAAGACCCTCTGTTTCTCCGAGTGGCTGGTATCTGTCTCAGACGGGCCCTTTTCTATCTGAGTGTAGCCCCTCTGTTTCTCATAGTGTGTGGTCTATGTCTCAGAGGGGTCCTTTTCCATCTGTGATGAGCCCTTCTGTTTCTCAGAGCGGCTGGTCTGTGTCTCAGAAGGGTCCTTGTCCATCTGTGATGAGCCCTTCTGTTTCTCAGAGCGACTGGTCTCTTTCTCAGAGGGGTTCTGTAGGACCTGTATCTGAGAGGAGCCCATCTGTTTCTCAGACCGGCTTGTCTATGTCTCAAAGGGGTCCCTATCCATCTGAGAGGAGCCTATATGTTTCTCTAAGGGTCCTTTGCTATCTGAGTGTAGCTCTTCTGTTTCTCAGAGCGGTTGGTCTATGTCTCAGAGGGGTTCTTGTCCATCTGAGAGGAGGCCTTCTGTTTCTCAGAGTGTCTGGTCTCTGTCTCAGAATGGCCCTTGTCCATCTGAATGTAGCCCTTATGTTTCTCAGAGCGACTGGTATCTTTCTCAGAAGGGTCCTTTTCTATCTGAATGTAGTCCTTCTGTTTCTCAGAGTGTCTGGTCTATGTCTCAAAGGGGTCCTTTTCCATCTGAGTGTAGCCCTCTGTTTCTCAGAGCGGTTGGTCTCTGTCTCAGAATGGTCCTTTTCCGTCTGAGAGGAGCCCATCTGTTTATCAGAGTGTCTGGTCTATGTCTCAGAAGGGTCCCTATCAATCTGAGAGGAGCCTATATGTTTCTGACAGCGGTTGGTCTATGTCTCAGAAGGGTCCTTGTCCATCTGCGATGAGCCCTTCTGTTTCTCAGAGCGGTTGGTCTCTGTCTCAGAGGGGTCCTTTTTCATCTGAGAGGAGGCCTTCTGTTTCTCAGAGTGTCTGGTCTCTCTCTCAGAATGGCCCTTGTCCATCTGTGATGAGCCCTTCTGTTTCTCAGAGCGACTGGTCTCTGTCTCAGAAGGACCTGTTTCTATCTGAGAGGAGCCCATCTGTTTCTCAGACCGGCTTGTCTATGTCTCAAAGGGGTCCCTATCAATCTGAGAGGAGCCTATATGTTTCTGACAGCGGTTGGTCTATGTCTCAGAAGGGTCCTTGTCCATCTCAGAGGAGCCCATCTGTTTCTCAGAGTGTGTGGTCTATGTCTCAGAGGGGTCCTTTTCCATCTGTGATGAGCCCTTCTGTTTCTCAGAGCGGCTGGTCTGTGTCTCAGAAGGGTCCTTGTCCATCTGTGATGAGCCCTTCTGTTTCTCAGAGCGACTGGTCTCTTTCTCAGAAGGACCTGTTTCTATCTGAGAGGAGCCCATCTGTTTCTCAGACCGGCTTGTCTATGTCTCAAAGGGGTCCCTATCCATCTGAGAGGAGCCTATATGTTTCTCTAAGGGTCCTTTGCTATCTGAGTGTAGCTCTTCTGTTTCTCAGAGCGGTTGGTCTATGTCTCAGAGGGGTTCTTGTCCATCTGAGAGGAGGCCTTCTGTTTCTCAGAGTGTCTGGTCTCTGTCTCAGAATGGCCCTTGTCCATCTGAATGTAGCCCTTTTGTTTCTCAGAGCGACTGGTATCTTTCTCAGAAGGGTCCTTTTCTATCTGAATGTAGTCCTTCTGTTTCTCAGAGTGTCTGGTCTATGTCTCAAAGGGGTCCTTTTCCATCTGAGTGTAGCCCTCTGTTTCTCAGAGCGGTTGGTCTCTGTCTCAGAATGGTCCTTTTCCGTCTGAGAGGAGCCCATCTGTTTCTCCGAGTGTCTGGTCTATGTCTCAGAAGGGTCCCCATCCATCTGAGAGGAGCCTATATGTTTCTGACAGCGGTTGGTCTATGTCTCAGAAGGGTCCTTGTCCATCTGCGATGAGCCCTTCTGTTTCTCAGAGCGGTTGGTCTCTGTCTCAGAGGGGTCCTTTTCCATCTGAGAGGAGGCCTTCTGTTTCTCAGAGTGTCTGGTCTCTGTCTCAGAATGGCCCTTGTCCATCTGTGATGAGCCCTTCTGTTTCTCAGAGCGACTGGTCTCTGTCTCAGAAGGACCTGTTTCTATCTGAGAGGAGCCCATCTGTTTATCAGACCGGCTTGTCTATGTCTCAAAGGGGTCCCTATCAATCTGAGAGGAGCCTATATGTTTCTGACAGCGGTTGGTCTATGTCTCAGAAGGGTCCTTGTCCATCTCAGAGGAGCCCATCTGTTTCTCAGAGTGTGTGGTCTATGTCTCAGAGGGGTCCTTTTCCATCTGAGAGGAGGCCTTCTGTTTCTCAGAGTGGCTGGTATCTGTCTCAGAATGGCCCTTGTCCATCTGAGTGTAGCCCCTCTGTTTCTCAGAGTGTCTGGTCTCTGTCTCAGAATGGCCCTTGTCCATCTGTGATGAGCGTCTCTTTCTCAGAAGGACCTGTTTCTATCTGAGAGGAGCCCATCTGTTTCTCAGAGCGACTGGTCTCTTTCTCAGAAGGGTCCTTTTCCATCTGAGTGTAGCCCTTCTGTTTCTCGCAGCGGTTGGTCTCTGTCTCAGAGGAGCCCTTGCCTATCTTGGAGGAGCCCCCTTCTGTTTCTCAGAGTGTGTGGCCTCTGTCTCTGAGGGATCCTTATCCATCAGTGAGAAGACCCTCTGTTTCTCCGAGTGGCTGGTCTCTTTCTCAGAAGGGTCCTTTTCTATCTGAGTGTAGCCCTTCTGTTTATCAGAGTGTGTGGTCTGTGTCTCAAAGGGGTTCTTGTACATCTGAGAGGAGGCCTTCTGTTTCTCAGAGTGTCTGGTCTCTGTCTCAGAATGGCCCTTGTCCATCTGAGTGTAGCCCCTCTGTTTCTCAGAGTGTCTGGTCTCTGTCTCAGAATGGCCCTTGTCCATCTGTGATGAGCTCTTCTGTTTCTCAGAGCGACTGGTCTCTTTCTCAGAAGGGTCCTTTTCCATCTGAGTGTAGCCCTTCTGTTTCTCGCAGCGGTTGGTCTCTGTCTCAGAGGAGCCCTAGTCTATCTTGGAGGAGCCCCCTTCTGTTTCTCGGAGTGTGTGGCCTCTGTCTCTGTGGGATCCTTATCCATCAGTGGGAAGACCCTCTGTTTCTCCGAGTGGCTGGTATCTGTCTCAGAGGGGTCCTTGTCCGTCTGAGAGGAGCCCATCTGTTTCTCAGAGTGTGTGGTCTCTGTCTCAGAATGGTCCTTGTTCATCTGAGTGTAGCCCTTCTGTTTCTCAGAGCGGTTGGTCTATGTCTCAGAGGGGTTCTTGTCCATGTGAGAGGAGGCCTTCTGTTTCTCAGAGTGTCTGGTCTCTGTCTCAGAATGGCCCTTGTCCATCTGTGATGAGCCCTTCTGTTTCTCAGAGCGACTGGTCTCTTTCTCAGAAGGGTCCTTTTCTATCTGAGTGTAGCCCTTCTGTTTCTCAGAGTGTGTGGTCTATGTCTGAAAGGGGTCCTTGTCCATCTGAGTGTAGCCCCTCTGTTTCTCAGAGCGGTTGGTATATGTTTCAGAAGGGTCCTTGTCCATCTCAGAGGAGCCCATCTGTTTCTCAGAGTGTGTGGTCTATGTCTCAGAGGGGTCCTTTTCAATCTGAGAGGAGGCCTTCTGTTCCTCAGAGTGTCTGGTCTCTGTCTCAGAATGGCCCTTGTCCATCTGTGATGAGCCCATCTGTTTCTCAGAGCGGCTGGTCTATGTCTCAAAGGGGTCCCTATCCATCTGAGAGGAGCCTATATGTTTCTGACAGCGGTTGGTCTCTGTCTCAGAGGAGCCCTTGCCTATCTTGGAGGAGCCCCCTTCTGTTTCTCAGAGTGTGTGGCCTCTGTCTCTGAGGGATCCTTATCCATCAGTGAGAAGACCCTCTGTTTCTCCGAGTGGCTGGTATCTGTCTCAGACGGGCCCTTTTCTATCTGAGTGTAGCCCATCTGTTTCTCAGAGTGTGTGGTCTATGTCTCAAAGGGGTCCCTATCAATCTGAGAGGAGGCCTTCTGTTTCTCAGAGTGTCTGGTCTCTGTCTCAGAATGGCCCTTGTCCATCTGAGTGTAGCCCCTCTGTTTCTCAGAGCGGTTGGTCTATGTCTCAGAGGGGTTCTTGTACATCTGAGAGGAGGCCTTCTGTTTCTCAGAGTGTCTGGTCTCTGTCTCAGAATGGCCCTTGTCCATCTGTGATGAGCCCCTCTGTTTCTCAGAGCGACTGGTCTCTTTCTCAGAAGGGTCCTTTTCCATCTGAGTGTAGCCCTTCTGTTTCTCGCAGCGGTTGGTCTCTGTCTCAGAAGGGTCCTTTTCTATCTGAGAGGAGCCCTTCTGTTTCTCAGAGTGTGTGGCCTCTGTCTCTGAGGGATCCTTATCCATCAGTGAGAAGACCCTCTGTTTCTCCGAGTGGCTGGTATCTGTCTCAGACGGGCCCTTTTCTATCTGAGTGTAGCCCCTCTGTTCCTCAGAGCGGTTGGTCTATGTCTCAGAGGGGTCCTTTTCCGTCTGAGTTTAGCCCTCTGTTTCTCAGAGCGGTTGGTCTCTGTCTCAGAGGGGTCCTTTTCCATCTGAGAGGAGCCCATCTGTTTCTCAGAGTGTGTGGTCTATGTCTCAGAGGGGTCCTTGTCCATCTGAGTGTAGCCCCTCTGTTTCTGACAGCGGTTGGTCTATGTCTCAGGGGGTGTTCTTGTACATCTGCGATGAGCCCTTCTGTTTCTCAGAGTGTCTGGTCTCTGTCTCAGAATGGCCCTTGTCCATCTGCGATGAGCCCTTCTGTTTCTCAGAGCGACTGGTCTCTTTCTCAGAAGGGTCCTTTTCTATCGGAGTGTAGCCCTTCTGTTTATCAGAGTGTGTGGTCTGTGTCTCAAAGGGGTCCTTGTCCATCTGAGTGTAGCCCCTCTGTTTCTCAGAGTGTGTGGTCTATGTCTCAGAGGGGTCCTTTTCCATCTGAGAGGAGGCCTTCTGTTTCTCAGAGTGTCTGGTCTCTGTCTCAGAATGGCCCTTGTCCATCTGTGATGAGCCCATCTGTTTCTCAGAGCGGCTGGTCTATGTCTCAAAGGGGTCCCTATCCATCTGAGAGGAGCCTATATGTTTCTGACAGCGGTTGGTCTCTGTCTCAGAGGAGCCCTTGCCTATCTTGGAGGAGCCCCCTTCTGTTTCTCAGAGTGTGTGGCCTCTGTCTCTGAGGGATCCTTATCCATCAGTGAGAAGACCCTCTGTTTCTCAGAGCGACTGATCTCTTTCTCAGAAGGGTCCTTTTCCATCTGAGTGTAGCCCTTCTGTTTCTCGCAGCGGTTGGTCTCTGTCTCAGAGGGGTCCTTGTCCATCTGAGTGTAGCCCTTCTGTTTCTCAGAGTGTGTGGTCTATGTCTCAGAAGGGTCCTTGTCCATCTGAGTGTAGCCCCTCTGTTTCTGACAGCGGTTGGTCTATGTCTCAGGGGGTGTTCTTGTACATCTGAGAGGAGCCCTTCTGTTTCTCAGAGTGTCTGGTCTCTGTCTCAGAGGGGTCCTTGTCCATCTGCGATGAGCCCTTCTGTTTCTCAGAGCGGTTGGTCTCTGTCTCAGAGGGGTCCTTGTCCATCTGAGTGTAGCCCTTCTGTTTCTCAGAGTGTGTGGTCTATGTCTCAGAAGGGTCCTTGTCCATCTCAGAGGAGCCCATCTGTTTCTCAGAGTGTGTGGTCTATGTCTCAGAGGGGTCCTTTTCAATCTGAGAGGAGGCCTTCTGTTCCTCAGAGTGTCTGGTCTCTGTCTCAGAATGGCCCTTGTCCATCTGTGATGAGCCATCTGTTTCTCAGAGCGGCTGGTCTATGTCTCAAAGGGGTCCCTATCCATCTGAGAGGAGCCTATATGTTTCTGACAGCGGTTGGTCTCTGTCTCAGAGGAGCCCTTGCCTATCTTGGAGGAGCCCCCTTCTGTTTCTCAGAGTGTGTGGCCTCTGTCTCTGAGGGATCCTTATCCATCAGTGAGAAGACCCTCTGTTTCTCCGAGTGGCTGGTATCTGTCTCAGACGGGCCCATTTCTATCTGAGTGTAGCCCATCTGTTTCTCAGAGTGTGTGGTCTATGTCTCAAAGGGGTCCCTATCAATCTGAGAGGAGGCCTTCTGTTTCTCAGAGTGTCTGGTCTCTGTCTCAGAATGGCCCTTGTCCATCTGAGTGTAGCCCCTCTGTTTCTCAGAGCGGTTGGTCTATGTCTCAGAGGGGTTCTTGTACATCTGAGAGGAGGCCTTCTGTTTCTCAGAGTGTCTGGTCTCTGTCTCAGAATGGCCCTTATCCATCTGTGATGAGCCCCTCTGTTTCTCAGAGCGACTGGTCTCTTTCTCAGAAGGGTCCTTTTCCATCTGAGTGTAGCCCTTCTGTTTCTCGCAGCGGTTGGTCTCTGTCTCAGAAGGGTCCTTTTCTATCTGAGTGTAGCCCTTCTGTTTCTCGCAGCGGTTGGTCTCTGTCTCAGAATGGCCCTTGTCCATCTGAGAGGAGCCCTTCTGTTTCTCAGAGTGTCTGGTCTCTGTCTCAGAGGGGTCCTTGTCCATCTGCGATGAGCCCTTCTGTTTCTCAGAGAGTGTGTCAGAGGGGTCCTTTTCAATCTGATAGAGGCCTTCTGTTTCCCAGAGTGACTGGTCTCTGTCTCAGAATGGCCCTGTCCATCTGTGATGAGCCCATCTGTTTCCTCAGACGGCTGGTCTATGTCCTCAAAGGGGTCCCTATCCATCTGAGAGGAGCCAAAAGTTTTCTGACCGCGGTTGGTCTCAGGTCCTCAGAGGAGCCCATATCTATGGGAGCCCCTTCTGTTTCTCAGAGTGTGTGGCCTCTGTCTCTGAGGGATCCTATCCATCAGTGAGAAAGACCCTCTGTTTCTCCGAGTGGCTGGTATCTGTCTCAGACGGGCCCATTTCTATCTGAGTGTAGCCCATCTGTTTCTCAGAGTGTGTGGTCTATGTCTCAAAGGGGTCCCTATCAATCTGAGAGGAGGCCTTCTGTTTCTCAGAGTGTCTGGTCTCTGTCTCAGAATGGCCCTTGTCCATCTGAGTGTAGCCCCTCTGTTTCTCAGAGCGGTTGGTCTATGTCTCAGAGGGGTTCTTGTACATCTGAGAGGAGGCCTTCTGTTTCTCAGAGTGTCTGGTCTCTGTCTCAGAATGGCCCTTATCCATCTGTGATGAGACCCTCTGTTTCTCAGAGCGACTGGTCTCTGTCTCAGAAGGGTCCTTTTCCATCTGAGTGTAGCCCTTCTGTTTCTCGCAGCGGTTGGTCTCTGTCTCAGAAGGGTCCTTTTCTATCTGAGTGTAGCCCCTCTGTTCCTCAGAGCGGTTGGTCTATGTCTCAGAGGGGTCCTTTTCCGTCTGAGTTTAGCCCTCTGCTTCTCAGAGCGGTTGGTCTCTGTCTCAGAGGGGTCCTTTTCCATCTGAGAGGAGCCCATCTGTTTCTCAGAGTGTGTGGTCTATGTCTCAGAGGGGTGCTTGTCCATCTGAGTGTAGCCCCTCTGTTTCTTACGTCGGTTGGTCTATGTCTCAGGGGGTGTTCTTGTACATCTGCGATGAGCCCTTCTGTTTCTCAGAGTGTCTGGTCTCTGTCTCAGAATGGCCCTTGTCCATCTGCGATGAGCCCTTCTGTTTCTCAGAGCGACTGCTCTCTTTCTCAAAGGGGTCCTTGTCCATCTGAGTGTAGCCCCTCTGTTTCTCAGAGTGTGTGGTCTATGTCTCAGAGGGGTCCTTTTCCATCTGAGAGGAGGCCTTCTGTTTCTCAGAGTGTCTGGTCTCTGTCTCAGAATGGCCCTTGTCCATCTGTGATGAGCCCATCTGTTTCTCAGAGCGGCTGGTCTATGTCTCAAAGGGGTCCCTATCCATCTGAGAGGAGCCTATATGTTTCTGACAGCGGTTGGTCTCTGTCTCAGAGGAGCCCTTGCCTATCTTGGAGGAGCACCCTTCTGTTTCTCAGAGTGTGTGGTCTATGTCTCAAAGGGGTCCCTATCAATCTGAGAGGAGGCCTTCTGTTTCTCAGAGTGTCTGGTCTCTGTCTCAGAATGGCCCTTGTCCATCTGAGTGTAGCCCTTCTGTTTCTCGCAGCGGTTGGTCTCTGTCTCAGAATGGCCCTTGTCCATCTGTGATGAGCCCTTCTGTTTCTCAGAGCGACTGGTCTCTTTCTCAGAAGGACCTGTTTCTATCTGAGAGGAGCCCATCTGTTTCTCAGACCGGCTGGTCCATGTCTCAAAGGGGTCCCTATCAATCTGAGAGGAGCCTATATGTTTCTGACAGCGGTTGGTCTCTGTCTCAGAGGGTCCTTGTCCATTGAGTGTAGCCCTTCTGTTTATCAGAGTGTGTGGTCTGTGTCTCAAAGGGGTTCTTGTACATCTGAGAGGAGGCCTTCTGTTTCTCCGAGTGGCTGGTCTCTGTCTCAGAATGGCCCTTGTCCATCTGTGATGAGCCCTTCTGTTTCTCAGAGTGTGTGGTCTATGTCTCAGAGGGGTCCTTTTCCATCTGAGTGTAGCCCTCTGTTTCTCAGAGCGGTTGGTCTCTGTCTCAGGAGGGTCCTTTTCCATCTGAGAGGAGCCCATCTGTTTCTCCGAGTGTCTGGTCTATGTCTCAGAAGGGTCCCTATCCATCTGAGAGGAGCCTATCTGTTTCTGACAGCGGTTGGTCTATGTCTCAGAAGGATCCTTGTCCATCTCAGAGGAGCCATCTGTTTCTCAGAGTGTGTGGTCTATGTCTCAGAGGGGTCTTTTTCCATCTGAGTGTAGCCCTCTGTTTCTCAGAGCGGTTGGTCTCTGTCTCAGAAGGGTCCTTTTCCATCTGAGAGGAACCCATCTGTTTCTCAGATCGGCTTGTCTATGTCTCAAAGGTGTCCCTATCAATCTGAGAGGAGCCTATATGTTTCTGACAGCGGTTGGTCTATGTCTCAGAAGGGTCCTTGTCCATCTGAGAGGAGGCCTTCTGTTTCTCAGAATATCCATTCATATTATATATATATATATTCATATTATATTCAATATTCATTCGGTCGCTCGCTCTGAGGGGAGACGGTCGGATAGCTAGCGTGGTGATGCTCACCATCGTCGCTACTTTTATCTTGCCTTCCTGCGCGTCGGTTACACTGTGAACACGATCATTCTTCGCTATCATCTTCAGTGCTTATCTCATGTTAAAATCGGTGTTGGTATCTCGTACGTCGGCCTACATTACACTTTTTTATGAGCATTTTGAGCATTTTTGCACTTACTTCGCGTCGTATCCTTCAACCCTATTGGCTATCTCAGCGTGCACGTGTTTCCCTCCTCCCGCCAAACCCAGTGGATTATTAGTGTCACCGTGCTGCAGTTTTCGTTCGCCTCTTGGCGAATATAACATTCAACGCCAGCATCTTCGACACTCTCTCTCCCCTCTGTCGTTACGTCATCATGATGATCGATAATACACTGCAGACCGTTGCAGCGACCGCTGCTTGCTGCTTCTCCCTAAGAGATGGTGACTGGTGAGGTGACTACACGATCAGCTGTTTCACTGACGCTCAACGTCATCGGCAGAGAACTCGATCACGCTTGCACTTCAGTCCCTGATTAGGGAAGCTATCTCGCATCTCCCATGTCATATGCGGTCTGGCCGAGCGGATCAAAGCTGAACATTTGCCTCCAGGTTATCTGGGTCGAATCCTCCTTCCATCGGTTGAACGGTTCCTTTTTTCTCGTTTGCTTCATTCTCTCGCTTCGATAAGTGAGCTCGGGTGTACTAGCAACTGCCTTCAGTTGCACACAGAGACATGAGTGACACTCCCTTCACGTATTCGATTCAACAGCTGTGCGAACTGCGGCAACGTAATTGTGTATGCATCAACAGAGATGTTAAGCGCAAGCTCAAGTTTTTTCGTATATATGTGGATCATATCAATGTCATAAACAATGAAAGAAGACCTACGGTATCATACAAAGATGTCAAATCACGACCAAGAACTCTTGTTCCACTCAAATTGATTCCATCTACCGCGGAAAGGAAAAGGAAATGTGATGCGAAATGGTTGATATCTCCTTCGCTTGTTCTATCGAATTTGCGATCGATTTCTAATAAAATTGACGAGCTGACCTTGAGGATGAATACTATCAAACCTGATCTTGCCATCTTCACTGAGTCTTGGTTGGACTGTTCCGTGCCAGATGACGCCATTTTCATTGATGGATACAAAATCATACGACGTGACAGGAACTGTAGGGGTGGTGGAATCATTAGCTACGTCTCAGATCAATATGTGCCTGAAATATTTGATTTTTCTGGTGTGTCATCGATTCCTACTTGTGATTCGGAGATTCTTTCGTTCATTATTCGTGATATGTCTCTCTTGGTGATATGTGTATACCATCCCTATTGGAATGACACGAAAGGGCTGAGGACTGTATGAACACTATCATTGGTATCATTGATTATGTTACTACTAATGGCAGAATTAATCCTTGTAAATTGCGAACCGTGTTATGTGGTGATTTCAACGGATTGAGAAAATACTATGATGAAATTACGAGACAAACGAATCTTGAAGCAATTGTAGACAGTCCAACGAGGAATGATAACATCCTTGACCAAATTTTTACCAACATACCTTGTACTGCCAAGCCAAAAACCTTACCCCCAATAGGTGCCTCTGATCACTCGATTGTGTTATGGAAGCAGAAGACTAATCCTCGCCCGACTATTCAGAAGAAAACAATACGATGCTTCTCTAAAAAGAATAAAGAAAAATTCAATTATTTGATGCACATGTTTGACTGGGATGCTCTTATCAAATCTGAATCTATCACTGATAATTGTGTCACACTATTTCAGGACTGCATCAGATACCTATTTGATTTTGCTTTCCGTCACGAACTGTTCGTACAAAATCGAGTGACGCTCCGTGGATTACGTTGCAGCTAAAGCTTCTGATTAATGCTCGTGATACAGCATTTAATTTGAAGCAACATTCAAAATATCTCCGTCTTCGCAATCAAGTTTGCAACGAAATTCGCTATCTCAAGGGGAATTACATAAAGAAAACAATAGATAGTGGCAATATCAAGAAAATGTGGTCTTCCGTAAAGTACATTGGCAGACATGCATCAAGTGTTAACCTTAATATTTCTTCCACTTCGTCGTCATTTACTGCGAATGATTTCAGTGATTACTTCGTTTCGACCTTACAATCTTCAGATACACCTCTACCAAGCAAATTGCTTGTCATCGAGGAATTGGATACATTTTCTATTCTCGATGTTTATCACCAAATAAGTCAGCTCAAGCGGAGAGGTATTGGGTTTGATGGAATCCCGTTCTGGGTTTACCGCGACTTTTCTCATTTATTGACTTGCGGTATTACGGAACTATTCAACAGATGCATATCTGCCAGCTTGTTTCCTTCTCATTTCAAATATGCTGAAATTGTACCCATCCCAAAAATCAGCAAACCTAAATTAGTGAGTGAATATCGTCCAATATCCCTATGCTCCACCTTATCCAAAGTTTTTGAAAAACTTATTGTGCGCAAGTTGCTTCTTCCTCATCTGCATGGAAAGTTTAATTCTGCGCAATTTGCTTACATTCCCGGTCCAGGCACTGGTGCGGTTAATGCCCTGACACTTCTTATGCATCGTGTTTTCGAGTTCCTTGATTCTCCTGGTGCGGTGAGGATATTATCAATCGATCTGTCAAAGGCGTTTGACAAAGCCCCTCATAACATCATCATTTCAGCGGCTGAAAGGTTCGGATTGCCACAACAGACGACTAACGTGTTGATCAGCTTCTTAGAAAATCGCTTTATGCGTGTCAAATGGAATAACATTACTTCGGAATGGAGACGAATCACAAGCGGCGTTCCACAGGGAAGTATCATGGGCCCGATTCTCTTCTCCATGGTAGTTGACAGCTTCCAACCAGTTCTGGATAACACTGCTGTCATCAAATATGCGGACGACATCAGTCTAATTCATTGTATTCGCAAATATGAAGATGACAGGCTGCAGGATGAGTGGAATAATTGCGTCACATGGTCTTCACGAAATCGTCTTCCTATCAACATCTCTAAAAGCAAGATTCTTGACATTGTTACGAAAAGGAACTTTGATGTGCATCCGGTGATCTCTGCTGAGGGCTTTGCCATACCTTCAGCTTCAGAGCTGACTCTTCTCGGCTTATCTATCACCCCGGATTTGAAGTGGTCAACTCATGTCAATAAAGTAATTACTAAAGCTTGCCAACGGATTTACATCGTGAGGAACTTACGCAGAGGCAACTGTCCACCAACTGTCATTTGTCAAGCATACGCCGCGTTCATTAGCTCTATACTTTTGTACGCATACCCAGCCTTCTGCAATTTGACAAAGCAACTGAAAGATAAATTCGTACTCCTCGAACGACGGGTATCTCGGATTATTGGCAAGGATGATGTGACGTTTCAGCCCATCACGACTGTGGCCGATCGGACGTGTTTCAGGCTCTTTTCAAAAATTGAATCTGATGAACTTCATCCTCTGAGAGACATGTTCCTTCAGCGACAATGTCGCAGAACCAGAGATAAATCCACCCTCAGACCACCCAAAACAAGGACGAAACGGCTCGGAGAGTCCTTCATTAAATATTGCCATGAGATATGAGATTTCTTTACGTATATATCTTGTCTTCTATGTTCTGTCTTTAATTGTACGCTCTCACCGAATCACTTTGTGCATGTGAGTCAATAAAGTTTATCTTATCTTATCTTATCTTATCTGGTCTCTGTCTCAGAATGGCCCTTGTCCATCTGTGATGAGCCCTTCTGTTTCTCCTTTTCTATCTGAATGTAGCCCTTCTACTTCTCAGAGTGTCTGGTCTATGTCTCAAAGGGGTCCTTTTCCATCTGAGTGTAGCCCTCTGTTTCTCAGAGCGGTTGGTCTCTGTCTCAGAAGGGTCATTTTCCATCTGTGATGAGCTCTTCTGTTTCTCCGAGAGTCTGGTCTATGTCTCAGAAGGGTCCCTATCCATCTGAGAGGAGCCTATATGTTTCTGACAGCGGTTGGTCTCTGTCTCAGAAGGGTCCTGATCCATCTGAGAGGAGCCCTTCTGTTTCTCAGAGCGGTTGGTCTCTGTCTCTGAGGGATCCTTTTCCATCTGAGAGGACCCCTTCTGTTTCTCAGAGTGTCTGGTCTCTGTCTCAGAGGGGTCCTTGTCCACCTGTGATGAGCCCTTCTGTTTCTGAGAGCCGCTGGTCTCTTTCTCAGAAGGACCTGTTTCTATCTGAGAGGAGCCCATCTGTTTCTCAGACCGGCTTGTCTATGTCTCAAAAGGGTCCCTATCCATCTGAGAGGAGCCTATATTTTTCTGGCAGCGGTTGGTCTATGTCTCAGAAGGGTCCTTTTCCATCTCAGAGGAGCCCATCTGTTTCTCAGAGTGTGTGGTCTATGTCTCAGAGGGGTCCTTTTCCATCTGAGAGGAGGCCTTCTGTTTCTCAGAGTGTCTGGTCTCTGTCTCAGAATGGCCCTTGTCCATCTGTGATGAGCTCTTCTGTTTCTCAGAGCGACTGGTCTCTTTCTCAGAAGGACCTGTTTCTATCTGAGAGGAGCCCATCTGTTTCTCAGAGCGACTGGTCTCTTTCTCAGAAGGGTCCTTTTCCATCTGAGTGTAGCCCTTCTGTTTCTCGCAGCGGTTGGTCTCTGTCTCAGAGGAGCCCTAGTCTATCTTGGAGGGGCCCCCTTCTGTTTCTCGGAGTGTGTGGCCTCTGTCTCTGAGGGATCCTTATCCATCAGTGGGAAGACCCTCTGTTTCTCCGAGTGGCTGGTATCTGTCTCAGAGATGTCCTTGTCCGTCTGAGAGGAGCCCATCTGTTTCTCAGAGTGTGTGGTCTATGTATCAGAAGGGTCCTTGTCCATCTGAGTGTAGCCCCTCTGCTTCTCAGAGCGGTTGGTCTATGTCTCAGAGGGGTCCTTTTCCGTCTGAGAGAAGGCCTTCTGTTTCTCAGAGTGTATGGTCTCTTTCTCAGAAGGGCCCCTATGGGAACGCATCTTGCTAATATCAACAGATTATCTGGCGAGATAGCGATTTTGTGGATAATTTTTTAAAGGTTCATTTTCGCGTAAAAACTATCTCCGCATGTGAAAATGGTCATCATTTATCCAAAAACATGTGTAAAATTAAAAAACGACAGGTGACAAAAAAAGTTGCTATAATTAGTTGGTAGATATTTGTTTACTAATGCGAGCTGATTTTTCGCCAACCGGCGAAATCGTGGATATTGTAGCAACTAATTAGTGGTAAGTAGTAATGTTCGTATATTACCTTCACATGAAAATATATTGCATACTCAGTCTGATCTGATAAAAAGGGATCTTTTTTTAATTCACGAAGGCTTAAACTAAAAAAAGAATTTTCTTCCCTAAATGTCGCAGTAAATACTATGATATTATTCAAATATTTGTCATTGTTGTAAATTATTGAATGTCAAGAGATGTTATGAAAATTGATATATGCGGTTTCTCTATATTCTTATCATTATCAAAGAATGATAGTCTTCACTTATATCTTAGATAGATTAGCTATATGTGGGGAATAGAGAGGAGCTGAGGGAGAAAATAGAGCCTCGGCTGTAGAGGCGGATTACTAAAGAAAATAAGAGAGAAAGTCAAAAGTAAAAGGTGACACATAGAGCGCGAATTGTCGCCGGCGAACTTCGCCAGCGAATATCCCGCAAATGTGACTGAACTGTAGCATGATATTCTGCAGCTGACATCCGCCAGTTTTTCGCAAGATTCGTTCTCACAGGGGCCCTTGTCCATCTGCGATGAGCCCTTCTGTTTCTCAGAGCGACTGGTCTCTTTCTCAGAAGGGTCCTTTTCTATCTGAGTGTAGCCCTTCTGTTTCTCAGAGTGTGTGGTCTATGTCTGAAAGGGGTCCTTGTCCATCTGAGTGTAGCCCCTCTGTTTCTCAGAGCGGTTGGTATATGTTTCAGAAGGGTCCTTGTCCATCTCAGAGGAGCCCATCTGTTTCTCAGAGTGTGTGGTCTATGTCTCAGAGGGGTCCTTTTCCATCTGAGAGGAGGCCTTCTGTTTCTCAGAGTGTCTGGTATCTGTCTCAGACGGGCCCATTTCTATCTGAGTGTAGCCCATCTGTTTCTCAGAGTGTGTGGTCTATGTCTCAAAGGGGTCCCTATCAATCTGAGAGGAGTCCTTCTGTTTCTCAGAGTGTCTGGTCTCTTTCTCAGAATGGCCCTTGTCCATCTGTGATGAGCCCTTCTGTTTCTCAGAGCGGTTGGTCTCTGTCTCAGAGGGGTCCTTGTCCATCTGAGTGTAGCCCCTCTGTTTCTCCGAGCGGTTGGTCTATGTCTCAGAGGGGTTCTTGTACATCTGAGAGGAGGCCTTCTGTTTCTCAGAGTGTCTGGTATCTTTCTCAGAATGGCCCTTGTCCATATGTGATGAGCCCTTCTGTTTTTCATTGTCTGGTCTCCGTCTCAGAGGGGCCTTGTCTATCTCAGAGGACCTCTACTTTATCACATGTTAACAATTCCATATGTCAGATGAACCCATTTCTATCTCAATGTTGTCCTTCTCCATCCCTAAAGCGCCTCCTCTCATTCTGAGAGGCCCTTCTACACATCAGACGGGCCTTTTGTGTCTTAGAAGTCTATTGCCGATCTCATAGCACCCTTCTTTATTTCCGAGGGTCCTTCCTCTGCCTGAGAGGGGCCTTCTCCATCCCTGAAGCTAGCTATACAATAATAGCAGTAATGGCAAAATCCCTTAAACCTCTTTCAAGTTTCGAATCCTGACATCCAAATGCTTCTTGATTTCATTACCTTTCGTTTGAAGTGACATGTCCGGGAAGTCTTGCCAAAGTTGATGTAGTGGACAAAGCTAGGATGCAAGAGTTCAAGATTTGCTTGAAACAAATAGGGTTTGAAGCATTTTCCAATTTGATGTAATATTTTTGTAATTTGATGCTAATAGACAAGGCAAATATGTTGTCTTTTATATCGACATCTGCAACATTATCAACTGATCTAATAAAAAATTGACTTCATTGCGCTTTCCCATTCATTAATAACTTTTCAAAAGATGCACCGCATAATCTGTTTATGATTCACTATCTGGATTTTCACGTTCGCTGATGGACTTAGCAAAAGCCAGACTATTTATTGTCAGAATAATTTCCTTTGTCTTATTATCTGTCAATTACTGGTTCTACAACTTGACGGAAATATAATTTTTTTGCGAACTAGTATAACTACAGACAAGTCAGAGAGGAGTTCTACAGAGTATGCTGTGTAAAGTTCATCGATTACATTCAATGACACATGTTGAAGACTCACTTGAATTTACACCAATTAATTGCTATTACCTGATACCATGATGAGACTGCTCCAGTTCACTCAATCCTTCAATTTCATACACTCGGCGTGAATTCAATTTCCAGTTATAAGAATCACTGGATTAGAAGACAGCTAAGTCGGGCAGTTAGGAAATGATGAAGGGACAGCATCAGTTTTTAGACATCAAGGAAGAAGTTTCTCTATATTCATTGACTTTCGTTAATCGGAGCTAATTGTCTGAATATCATTCGGTGAAAAATGAAGCGAATACCTATATGAAGGAGTGTTGTGTCACCGCAACATAGCGCGGTATCCAATTAGTCCACTTCTGCAACAATCATACGTTATGCAGCAACGGATTTCGATGAAAGTATTTGTAGCTGATGCGTTGCTCTATACACTGTGATCACTTTTACATCCGGGCACAACTTTTGTAAACCCATTTTCGAGATGAATGTTCGAAACAAAACACAGTATTACCCAAATTCACTCCATCGACGCACGGCGATCCAAGATTAAGCAATGATTCGAAGTAAACGGCCTGCTGCTATTCTACTGACAAGTGAGTCAGCCAAATCAATTCCTATAATATGAATGGCCATCAGATGGCACCCTTACAGTAGAATCGTAACAAGTGAAGTGTCCTTCCACCAAGCACTAGTTGTGCATGGGCAAGCTAACCAACTTGATGCTACTAGTCCGGCAGCCAGCACGAGTTTCTGCAGGGAACGAGGCCGAAAATGAGACTTTCACAGAATGATGTACTTTCTATGCCTACTACGAATTCGCGCGTCTGCCGAGTTCTAGTGAGTTCCTCTTCTTGTCAGACAGGATCAAAGAAAAACACATGTAAATCCAATGGGACGCAGATTGCAGTTTATGGTTAAAATGAAATTGTCTATGTTTTCTCTGATTAAGCGAAAAGTACAAAGCCCACAGTCATTATTTTTGACATGGAATGTCTTCGAGTCATTTCCTTTTATGTTCATGTACCCATATCTATAAAGCTAAACACATTTCGATTTGGCGAGCCTTTTAATGTCGGCAAACACAAACATTTTGAGTAACTTTATCCACATTCAACCACAGTATCACATACATTGCTGATCAGAAACATGATAATAGCACGTGCACATAATAGGAAGTGACCTGAAGACATTCCATGTCAAAACTTATGACTCCGGGCTTAGTACTTTTTGCTTAATCAGAAAAAACATAAATAAATTTCATTTTAGCCAAAACCTACAATCTGCGTCCCATTGGATTTACATGTGTTTTTCTTTGATCCTGTCTGACAAGAAGAGGAACTCACTAGAACTCGGCAGACGCGCGAATTCGTAGTAGGCATGGGGTGTACATCATTCTGTGAAAGTCTCATTTTCGGCCTCGTTCCCTGCAGAAACTCGTTCTGGCTGCCGGACTATACCTAACGGATCGATCGATTGGATGACGTTTGCTTGAGCTATTCATAACGCAAACTCGGTATATCATCGACGAGGGATCGAAATGAGGACAGTGACAGAACAATGGCAGCGCATCCACACAATGGTGTGTGATGTATGACACCTCTCGTGAACGGTGGAGCAGTGAAGCGCGCTATCGAAGAAATCACATCGACGTAGATAAGGCATCACTTTGAAGACAATTCGTTAAAAAATGGGTTGCATATCCCGGTACTCTAGATATCCCTGGGCTATTTGTAATTTTTTTTTGTGGGAATAACCTGGTCTCAGTGTCCCAGCTATATTACGCACCATTGCGTGTTTCAAAAACCAAACAGCAACGGAAACACAGCACCACCGCAAGTAAATGTACGTGCAGATAATTTCCCTAAATGTGATTAGCTATTTCATGCAATTTATCATAGAAAAATGTTTGACTTGCCCTCCATTTATTTCTGCTCTGTAAACAGTGGGCGCATCAACTCCTCAGAAAAGCCGTTGAGGCTAATCACACTACGAATTGCTGAGATGCTTTCCAGTTTACTATTTGAAGTTCTTCGAGCAGATAGGACCTCTAGCACCATTGCAAGTTAAACATAAGAGGTGGCAGAACTTTTTCACATGTCCCGTCATCTCAACATCTTTATGCCACAAATGGGACTACGTACATGGTCAGTTTTCTGTTTCCACCGCACAACCGGTGAAGAATAGGGATACACAGCAACATGGCCTAAAGAAGAATTTATTTGCAATGAGGACATGTAAGCTTTAACAATCGCATCTACATCATATCTCACGTCAAATAGCCACCATCATCAACCACTGAAGAACAGTAAATTTGATGGACGTGTCGCCTTGTAAGTAGATACGCATTAATTGCTGCATTATTTACCGAAATCATTGCTGGAGTAACACGTTGATCATCTCATGAAAAGGGCTTCCACCCCATGGAGTGTCAAATTATTTTGTGAAAGACTGGTCAAATCAAAGAGAAATAGCTCATCATATGACTGTTGTCTAGTTGTCTGTTGTGACATCTGACACTGTTTGCACGTAAAAGCAGAGATAAATAAGCTTTATTCTATCTCTAAACATCACAAAAATGTTCACTGCCATATGTGTGGGCAATTCCATAGTGAGGACTGTTTCAATGCAGTTCTCGATGCTCGATTATTCAGAAAATTGAAAGACTGATTATCGTTGCTTCTACTTCTATGCGCTTGTTAACATAAAGTTTTACCAAACTTTTATTCTTCATAAGTGGCATGCAATTCTATAGTGCTCGCACTAAAATAACGTCTTTAATAGTGTTGCTCATTAAAATTTAGCAGGTAGAGTCCTTTGTGTAGTTTCAATAGTCAATCTGGCATGCCAGCCATCAATTCATGTCCATTTTTTAAAAAAATTATTTACATGTTAAACTTAGTTACATTCGAAAAACCAATCACTAAATCGGAAATATTCAATTCAGCATATTTTAGCGAGAAATTTGTAACACATATCAACAAATGTTTCATATATTCTGGCAGCACACGGCATTGTCTATCAACACAATTCATATTATGGAAGTGCATTCGTGTAATAGAAGTTTCAGAAATTTTTAAGTACATTTCCCTGTCTGATCAGCTGTCAAAATCAAACACATTATTCTGACTTAAGGAACGTGGCCATTGATGCATAACAGAACTTAAACACGTTCACGAAGACACCATTGTAGCATATAGCTCCCCTTATCAGCCTTGATCATTCAAGAACTCTAAATAATCGGAAATTTACTATTCTTAGGTAGAGGAGCTCTGCCTATATTGCACAGGTCAATCATAGTTTGCTGCTTACCATCGACGATTCACCGTGTTTTTTAACATGCTTCACAATAAAAATATTTGCTACGCTACTTGTGGCGAAATTACACACGCTGCACTG
Organism: Prostheceraeus crozeri; assembly: GCA_907163375.1. Classification (NCBI taxonomy): domain Eukaryota; kingdom Metazoa; phylum Platyhelminthes; order Polycladida; family Euryleptidae; genus Prostheceraeus; species Prostheceraeus crozeri. Next base: position 262,996 of record CAJQUW010000787.1, read on the forward strand.
TTGCATGATTCAGATGTCGACTAAAATGAAAGAGGTACTGAGTTTAAATCTGCGGAGAAATTGCTTCAATACAAACAATTGATGTAGAATTATAAACTATAAGCTCTCACTGCTTACGTAACGCAACAGCAGTCCTAAAACAGATTGTAGACGCTTTAGTTTAATTCTGTTGATTATATTATAGACCACACTGAGTTCCTACAAGCTGTTTCTCTAGTTATTTCATTTGGTACATTTTGGTACATTTTCGTATATATTTCCGACAATATGTACGAAAGCAAATATTTGACTACGAAAGCGGATACAATATCGCTTTGGTATATAGGTTTCGTAGAGCACGATTTACAGTGCAGCAACACCTCTAATATCCTTTACATAACGTTGCCTCAGAAGAAGACTTTTATTCACGATTTCAAATATTTCAGATATAGAAAGGACACCACCAGCATCTACTACAGTTCTTTGTATTTCGTTAGTTCAGATGTAAAGAAGAGCCCATGTCCTATGATTTTCTCTAGTATCAGCTCTGACAAAAGAGCTGTTGCATCCTCTTCATTTGTGAGAAGGGTTGCCAGCTTCGTCAAACCCTCAAAGATTGGGCAGGGATGACAACCACCTTCGCCCCTCATAGGATGATTCGATTCAGCACATAATTCTTTTGAGGAATTACTGTGTACAGATCAAATACAACTTAGCAGGGCCTATGGATAGTGGAGTATACGTATAAGGATTAAATGAAATTCTGCGATTGTCAAAACATTTCCTCTTGAGTATACTTACAGGAGACAAGCCCTGCCGTCTGGCATCGGCACCTAAGCCTATATTTTCCTTAGCTCCAACGCTCCCCCTTTGAAAATCCTACCTACATCCCTGGAACATAATCGCATCATAGTTAACCCGATCCGATATGCACACCTGACATTATTTTTGGAAAATGAAGTCTCAAATTCAAAATATGACGTCTGGTTGGATACCCAATATATACTGCATGTGTTTGACATTCTTCTAGTGTTTTGTAACTTTGGCCTGACGACGTGTACCTGATAAGGAACAAAAGGCCGCCTATTATCTTAATTTATTTTGTCTTCTTCGAATAAAACGTCGGATTCGAGAAGCACATTTTTCGAAACTGAATCCCAGCATGCTTCAAAACTTGCAACGTTTTATGAGCTGATGTGTCTCAGAAGTCAATGTTGGATAATGTCTGTATATGAAGTTCATTGTCTAATACAAGTGTTTATCTGTATTCATGTATTGTAGCTTCATTAAAGTTTTACTTTGGGAAAAAGTTTGGTTTGATTCATTTTCAAGTTTTTAATTATTCAACCTTTTGATAACATGCTCGAAGCCATATTTGCAGTATTACTTTTCAATTAGGAGATTTTTGCAATAAAATAAGCTCTTTTACTGATATTTCAGGAAGACTACTGTACATAATGCAGCCTGTCGGTCGAAGTACGTCGACAAATTTTGATGGTCTATTGAGGATTAAAGAGACAATAATGTTTATCTGATTGATGATTATCTTTTCAGGCACAGCTAAAACCGAAAAGAAAAACACACACTGATCAGAATTCACGAAACACTACTTAAAGCGAAGAAAATAGAGGGGAAAGGAGACAGTGGGGCAACCCACCGCAGCTATGAGGTTAATGGCTTGTTTTATCAAAAATTATTATTTTATTTATATAAGTAAATAATGAGTACAAATAATAAGCAATTTTCGCAACCATCTTTTAATTCATCTTGTTTTATAGTTCATTTTTGTGTTGGATTTCTATGGTTAGAATCTCATTGATCTATGCGGTTGTACTTCAGCTCACAAGTGAATTAGTTCAATTTTCCTAGGCATGATTTACTAAATTGAGTTGTATTCTTTATCTGAATAATGCTGTGGACCCATTTACATGTATATCTACAAGTTGATTGAGATCATTGGTTCTGTGATTTTACTCACGAAGGAATATTCAGAATTGTTTTAATCAATCACACTGATACATATCACAGCTTTTATCGGTCCGAAATCTTTATGAAACGCAACTTGCATCAATCAATAATTTTCACTGAAAAGTTTTCAGTCGCAAATTGATAATTATGGACAAATGCAGGAAACATCATGCACAGATTGTATACATGTCTTGTGTTTGAAAACTGCTGAAAAATTGTTTTTTTGTCTCTGTAAGAGTTCGATGATTTATCCCTATAAAAGAAATATCAGGCTCAACTGCTTACTGCCATTGAATAGTCAGTAGCATAATTATATTGTAAACTTGTGTTCTGGATAATAATTCATGCAATAATGTGACCTGTTGACTAGGAAATGTTTTGACAACTTGAACAATGAGAAACAAAATCATTGAAAAACTAAATTTTGTAGGCAAAGTCTCCGCAGACAAGATCCTCCTTCACAGTACAATCTGAAAGACAATTCTATTCAGTCTTTTCATGAGGAGACTCCGTTTTTGAAAGATTTTCTTCTAACAAATGAATTGCAGAAAGAAAACATCAATAAGAGAAGCATTGAATGGGAGCAGCAGCTGTGTCAATTCTCTGATGAAATTTCCTCAAAAATCATTCAATGAACAGAACGGAATCTTCAACTGAATGTCATTTTCCTTCCAAAACAACTTGTTTGCGTCAAATTCATTCATTTCCTCTTCTTTGCAGTTCCTTTTTATCTGTGGGACATGACGGGCGAAGGAAGGAAGAAAACAGCTTTCTTCGACTTCAAATTGCCGATTCCGCCGACGGTCGGCGAAGTCAGAAGAGCTGCGGCTGAGGCGTTCCGACGCCGTCCAGAGAGGACAGACATTCGGCAATGGACAGCCAAAGTCGGCGGGAATGTCTGGTTCCAGGTGGTGGAGAAAGGAAGGAAGGGAGCTTTCTGGACTTCAGCCGATGGTAAAGAAGAAGTCAGCTTGGAGCAGGTGGAGGAGAAGGATAGGAAACTTGAAGTCCTGGAGGACGACGACAAGACGATGATTCTTCCTCCAGGACGCTGTCTGAGCCTCGGCATCTTCTCCCGTTGAGGAATGAAAACCTCCCAATTCCCATTCATTTGATTTCTTGATTGACGTCTTCCGGAATTCATTTACATTTCGTAAAGTTTTGGTTTTATTGATTGTCTTTGATTAATGAAATAATTTCCTCATCTTTCATCCAATCAAAACAATCTCTGATTCCTGTATGTTTTCCATCGTGAATAATCTGCTGCTGAATGCATTGAGAAAATCATTTCCCAAAGAGAAATTATATTTCTGTTGTAAAGTTTATAGAAGTGTTCCTTTCCTCTAAGGAAAAGGTCAGTCACTCCCATCTACTTGCTTTCATAATTCAGTAGTACTAATGATGACGGTAAACAATCCGTGTGCTTCGAATTCTCTGCATCATCGTGACTCTACAATCCCGCATTCGTTATTGTGATGTCTCCTGTGTTTCATCAATTGATGTGAACTGTGTTTCCTGTGTGTCAGTGCCTGTCTATTCATGTCATTAAAGCGTTATTTGTGGACATCTGATCGAGTTATTGCATTAACGTTTTCCATTTACACACTAGCTGCTGGAAAGTGTTGGATATGCTGAAAACTGCATATTCTCAAGTCCTGTGCAGCTGATTTATATACAGAAATAAGCAAAAATAGATAATCGGAGGTTCAAATTCAGCGAACTAGAGTTTGCAAGTCTTTTACTTCAATATTTCTGCAATTATAAGTTCATAATTAGTGAAAACAAACAGAAAAATGCTAATAAGTTGAACCGTCAATAATCCCACAACAAGACGTGATGAAATAGGTGGTGCAGTTTCAAAGAGATATTTCATTTATTGCCATGATAGAATGCTGCACTCAAGAAATTAAGAAGAAAATTATTCTCAACCTTTGTCAAGTATTCTACACTTGCCTAAAGCTGCAAACTCCATAAAAAGCAGCCTCTCCGGAGTAATAGATGGTAGGGTTGTGCGCTAGTCGCACCTGCGTGCACCGGTGCACCGGACAAGGTGACCGCTGCAACTAACGGTGCACCGAACATTTTATAAGTTACACTGAAGGACTGAAGTGTATCCGAAATTTAGTTTCTTTTTCGCTATAGTCTGATAGGGTCTCTATCTTCTGTTAAAAATGTTCAGAATTTAATGCCAATTTGAAGCACGAACAAAATTCAGCAAACTTATTAGACTTCTTTCAATGTCATTTTCCCAATACTTGCAAGTGACTCTCATCATACTTAGCCGCAACCAGAAAATGACAAAAAGTTGCATTGACTAAATTACTAAGTCAGTGGCAGACGAAACGTCCGCGTTTTAATTATTTCTTTTGAAATACATGTGCAAAGTGTTGGATATGCTAAAAATTTCTTATTAGTCCGGCAGTCATCGAGTTTCTGCAGGGAACGAGGCCGAAATTGATAGAATGATGTGCACCTTATGCCCACTGCGAATCTGCACGTCTGTCGAGTTCTGTTTAAAGAAAACACATTTTTATCCAATGGGACGAAGATTACAGTTTTTGGCAAAAATTGGCCAAAAGTTTGGCAAGAAAGTTTCTACGTTTCTAATACTAAACCTGAAGTCATTATTTTTGACATGGAATGTCGTCAGGTCATTTCCAATGATGTGCATGTATTATAATCATGCTTGTGATCGGCTGTATCCGGGAATGTGGTTCAATGTGGACTACATTCCTCAGAATGCTTGCGTTTGCCGACATTAGGAGGCTTTCGATTCATAGACCGGGGTACATGCCTAAATCCATTTTATATAACAACATTTTGGGCAATTTTTGTCTTTTCAACTTTGCAACTTCGTTTTCTTTGAAAATTTGATTTTATAGTCAAAATTTTCATGAAGAAAACTTTGTTAGATTGCTATGAATTCTTCACGACCGAAAAGAGAAGATCCCAAGGATCAAGATGAAAAAATGATGAAAATCGGTTCAGAACTAAGGATTTTACAGACGGAAGACACGTTTTTTGACAAATGCTGTTATATAAAATGAATTTACCCACATGAACATCATAGGAAATGACCAGAAGACTTTCCATGTGAAAAATCATGACTCTGGGCTTAGTACATTTCGTTTAATCATAGAAAACATAGAAAATCTCCTTTTTGACAAAAACTGCAATCTGCGTCTCATTGGATTAATATGTGTTCTCTTTGATCATGTCTGACAAGAGGAGGAACTCACTAGAACTCCGCAGACGCGCAGATTCGTAGTAGGCATTGAGTGTACTTCATTTCGTGGAATTCTCATTTTCGGTCTCGTTCCCTGCAGAAACTCGACGCTCTGGATGCCGGAATATATTCTCAAGTCCTCTGTAGTTGATTTATATACAGAAATAAGCAAAATTAGATAATCGGAGGTTGAAATTCAGCGAATTATAGATGTGTGTAGGACAAAGGACGAAATGTATGTGACCAAATAGTGTCATTGACATTGTATTTCGTTATTTGTAATGGTTTTGCCCCAACCCAATGTGCTGGTGCCAGACTTATAAGTGGGCCGGGTAGCCCACGGGAGGCGGGCTTGCGCATGATATTTTGCAACTGACACGAGCCCGGCCCGCGCTGAAAATTCATCACTTCCATTTAGCCAACTTGCAACGAGCCATTAAATAATGGTTACTTTCTCAATACTGATGGTCATAGCCAGAACTAGTTGCAAGCAGTCAGAAAAGCATTTTTTCATTGAGTTTAAATTCAAGTTTGAATTCTGACGAATCAGAACATTTACATCACTTTGAGAGAGCACGGTTAGTAAAAATGAGATCGTGAAAGTAAATTGAGGAGCGAATTGAGAAATCGAAAATCCTTGGAATAAATTGAGTTTGTGAGACCAGTGTGAAAAACATTTCAATGTGACGAATGTTTTTGATGCTACGTAATAAAGTAGACAGTTGAAGTTCACTTGTATTCTCTAATTCTGCTGAATTACGCTTCCTTGACCAGTCGTGTGAGATAAAGGGAGACGAATATCTCCTTGTCAATCTCCGACTTGCTGATGTTCGACTTTTCTGAAAACCAGGCGAATGAGGAATCCAACTCTAAATTACGCATCATTTTTTGCAGAGCTTATGACAAAGATCTTGTGCAGTCGCAAATCTATAGATCAAAAGTCAGATATTCATGAAATTAATCATGATGGTATAACAAATACAGCATTATAAAGGCTTTTGTATGATATATGACAAAAACATTGACTACGGGCCGAGCAGCTCGAGATGGGGGGCCGGTCAGGGCCTGGGTCTGAACATTTCCGATACAGTGGGCCTGGGCGGGCCGGGCTTTGTCTGAACAGGCCCGGTCATTTACAAGCTTGGTTGGGACCCATGAGGAGATAAAAAAAATAAATGTGATAATATAATGTAATAATGTAATGTAATAATGTAACAAGATGCATAATTATACCGAATGTCCGTAAAAGTGTGGAACCATGGGAATTACAAGGAAAATGTGACTAATATCAAGAAATGTGCATTATTATGTAATCAAGAAATGTATTACAATATGAATAACTACTAAAGCGGATAACATCTTTTCGAATACTTACAATTGTAAACGTGTTCAAAGTGTTCACCATGAACATCATGACATTTTTGAGATTGAACTGAAATTTTATACATATTGCGTCACAGTTTCACATTTTGCACTTCCAGGATTCGTTCTTGCAAGTGAACTAAATCCCGCATTCTGATTTGGTACAGAACTGGCTAACTGAGCTCGGTCGGGACTCCTTGGAGCCCATTCATCTGCTCCTCTACGACCAATCCAGCTATCAAAATGTCTCGTTGAGGCAATTTCTATCCTTGATGGCGATGTAATAGTGGGACGTGTCTCCATCTTGTTGAAATCAATAGGTTTTCATCCAATTTCATCAACTTCAGGTAATAGCTGCTTTTGCAACATTTTCTTGTGTCACCGCTTGCACAGTCTCAAGAAAGAAGAATGGCCCAAGAAAGACGGGATCTACATAAACCACGCCGTCACCTTCGGCGATCCTTGAACGTTGTCATCAAGCATCCTGTGAAATTTGACTAGCGGTTCCAAAACCGAATATTTTGCTTGCTTCCTCGCTTGACACATCAAAACTTCACCAAAGTGAAAAGCGGCCATCGAGTTGAAGGGTTGTTGCTATCATTTGTGACATAAATATATCAATAACTTAAGGACTGAACGTAAAACACTTTGCATCTTAGCGCGATCTCGTGTCACAATGTTAACAACAGTGATTCCAAGTGTCACGATGCTCATGGTGAACATCTGCAAATTTCAAGTATTCGGAAAGATATTTTTTACTAGTTGTTTACCAGGAATGCATTTCTTGGTTACATAATAGTGCGGCATGTGATAATGCGGTGCATAATGATATTAGTCACATTTTCTTATCATTTTCTATGGTTCCAGACTTAATGGACACATCCTGACTGAGTCCAGACTTCCTTTTCGTGGGTTCAACATTTAAATTTAGCCGTGCATTCGGTGTGTGACTTCAAGCTTGCTGCCTCGATCAACTATTCGATTCAATGAATTACTGATGTGACTTTATTACCAGTTTTTGTTATGCCTTCACTATGATTATGTAATATCTTGGATCTGTAATTGAGAGCCTCATGATTCTCAATATTTATTTTATTTATTTTGTCATCGTCTGTTTTACTCTCATTGTCACTTTTCTTTCACTTCTTGATGTTGCGTTTGTAATTCATTTCCGTTCAACTCGAAAATGAGTTTGTAGGCTGATAATATTGACTAATACTGACACCATCCCTATCGTCCTCCTGTCGATGTTAGAGAGGCTTAATACACTAACACCTGAATAATGAAGACTTAATTTAAATCTAAACCTTCAGATCGGCCATCTAAATGTATCCTAATTCCGCCAAAGAAGCAGGTTTTGTCGACTGATAGATTCCATGCTTGATCCAGTCAAACGAAATAGTGTATCGATCAAAAGATGTAGTTGACCAGGTGACGGGAGATCATCTTTCTGAGAAAGTTATACAAGGTAATTAAAACTCCCCTTTTCAGTTTAGGCCAATATAATCAAGTTAAAGTTAAAAGCATTGTATACAGGCTCTCGGCGTCCATCGCCTTCAACGGTCGATGTTTGAATGGCACAGATGCAGCCTTTGTGAAGGTTTATATAAGAGTGAATGATATCAAGAACTGTGTTGCATGCATGATTGGCTGTTGAACTGGTGGAGTTATATTGTAATAAGGTAATTCATGTTTCCTATTGATTGCTGGCTTAAGTTGCGTGATTACTTTGGCTTCTGTTATTGTTGTATCTCGTGTGTTGGTCAGTTTGCTAATGAGACCGACCTGAAAAGTCCCGATGTCGCCAGCGCCATTATGTTTTTCTATTAAATGTTGATAAAGGGCGCTCGATGTACTTTTGTTTTTAATAGTTCGCTTATGTTCTTGATGCCTCGTCTTAAACATTCTCGCTGTTTTGCCGACGTAGAATTCATTACACATTCTACAGGTGTATTTGTACACAATAAACTTTTTCCGGCAAATATTACTTTTACATTCAAGGCAAATCTCGCAATTACAATTTTGGTTATTACTTTTGTGCTAAAAAATGATGCCGATTTCACACCGTATTCGTTTGTGACTTTTATGGGGAATTTGTATTTATCAATTAATTTATTTACTTTGCGATTGCATCTGTCGTTTACAAAAGGCAATTTGAAATTAACTATCTTATGTGGTTTTGGTTTTCGTTGCTTATTCTTAGGTTTTGCCTCTCGGCAGTCATTTTTATTATAATCATTATCGATTAGAATACTCTGGAATTCGCTTATATTTTCTTGTTTTCTGATATCGTCATTGCAGCATTTAGCAATTGACTGAAACCTATTGCTCATGAAATTTTGTTTTACATGCCATGGTAAAAAGGCATCCTTACGTAAAGTAATGTTCGAATGTTCAGCTTTATGATACCAGTTGTACATAACCTCATTGTTCGAAATTTTAGTTTTTATATCTAGAAATGGCAACCATTCTCCAGGCTCGGGCGTCTCTAGTGTAAACTTAATATTTTTATTTACTGAATTGAAAACTGTCAATATTTCATTAAAGGAGCCTTCGTCATATGGTATTGGCCCTATTATGATGTCATCAATATACCGTTTGTATATTTCGGGTTAAATATTCAATTTAGCTAGAGCTTCTGTTTCAATGCTATGCATGAAATTTATTGCAAACGGAGGAGCAAAATGAGCACCCATGGGTACTCCCTTGATTTGTTTATATACTTTATCATTCTATTTTATTTCATAATTATAACAAATAAAATTTAGCAAACGTTCTACGTCTTCAAGATTAATACCATAGTTGTCAATTTTGTCCCAATAGCTGCGTAACAGCTCAATATTGTATTCTATACCTTCTTCTATCGGTATACTTGGGTACAGGCTTATGACATCCAGGGAAATGAATACCTTATTATTTACGTTAGTCTGTTCGTTTAATAGTGCTATCAGATCATCGCTATTAGATAAGTAAGACGGAATATATTGTAAGACTTGAGTTAGAATTTTAGAAACTACCCAATCAATTTTCTCGATAGGGGTGTTGCGAACTGAGGCTATCGGCCGAACCGGAAAGCCATCGTCCGATCTCTCCTTATGATCTTTGAGAAAAGTAAAGAAATTGGTTGGGTTACTACCAGTTGTAATTAATTTTTCACTCTGAGATCGCAAGGCCAGACTATCTTTAATAACATTTTTGATATGTTTATTGGCTTGTTTCTCTAATGAATCAACTTTAGTCTTGAGTTGATGCTTAAAAACAGCTTTCGTCTCTCCTTGAAATTTATTGACCAGATTAAAATAATTAATTAAAAGATATGTACAACTCCTACGCGTTTCGAGCGTTCGCTCTTCCTCAGGGGGTAATTCGCTAAAACCAACTGATCTGGCCGCTCATGTGGGCTGCTTATATACACTGCTATCGGTTGAGAGATGTTTAAAATACCGTCAACTCTTTTCTTCGATTGATTTTTGGAATCAACTGTTTAATGTAACGAGCTTCAGTCAGTCTAGTGTCCAATGCATCTTTGCACTTATCAAGAATTTCAAGGTCAAAATCAGTCAAACGTTTTGGTCTACATTTCAGACAATGTTCTGCCATAGCACTCGAATCAACATTACCTTTATCTACAGCACGCTTGTGTTCATTAAAACGATGCTTAAAAGGACGCGAGGTTTGACCAATATAGAAATCTTTACAATGATGGCATGTAAATTTGTATATCAAAAACCGATCTGTACACTTCATCTTATTAGGCAAACTCTCACAAACAAGGCAACTTTCGTGTTTTTCTACTTTTTGTTTGAATTTCAAGGCATTATATAAAGTTTTATTAGGGGAGCTAACAAGATTTATCGGTAACTCATATTTTTTAATTAATTTGCGGATATCACGATCAGTTTTATCGTTAAAAAATCCGAGTTTTAAATACGTACTGTTTTTACGTATTTCCTTGCATCTTTTATTACTTTTCTTATGTTTACGTTTCATTGAAAATCCATTTTTGCTTAATTTAGTTTCAAGTTTATTAAAAGCTACCTTGATATCAGCTTCGTTGCTACATCTTCTCTTTACGTAGTTGATGCTATTATTTACGTAATTGTTTTTGATATGATTAGGCACGTAACTATCGCTGCGCAGTGAAATACCCGAATGTATTTCTTTCTCAAACCATTTATAATTCATACTGCCTTCTTTCACTGTGATGCTTATGTCCAAGAAATTAAGTGTAAGGTTTTTTGGAACTTCCAGAGTAAATTCAATATTCTCATCGATGCCATTAAAAGTTCTTAATATTACATCAAAGTCCTTTTCAGTACGAGGATGACTTTCTGTGTCCTTCTTCGGAGCATTTAAGAACTAGTGTTGTTTTCGATGAGTCTGTTTCCTTAGGTGGAGATGATAAGATACCGTCAACTCTTAATAAACTTTTGGAAAAAGGTCCTAAATTCAGAGTGCCTCATAATGTTAACAAACACTTTGTTAGTGATGTTGAAAAAGAGTTAGATAAGCTTACTTATCGTATGAGATGGAGTACAGTGTTTGAAAATGATTGCTCGGATGAGGGGAACATAAGTGTTCCATTTAGTAAGAATAAAGTTAATTTGCCTCCTAGAATGAACGAAAACCAAGAAACTAATCTACAGCTTTTTCGTGCTGAGGTGATAAAACTAATACAGTCTCAGAAACAGCAAAACAAGCAAATTCAAAAAGATATAATTGTTTCTCGTAAGTTTCTAGAACAAAATGACCTTACTGTGGTTCCTACAGATAAGACTAACAGAATACAAGTCATTGAAAGAGAAACGTTGAAAAAAAGCACCGAAGAGATATTGAATGATGAAAACACCTACAAAAAGCTAAAAAAGTCTAGCGTTGCAAAGTTAGAAACCCAGGCTAATGTAATTATTAGATCAGTTTGCAAAAATAATCTAAAAAAACAAGAAATCGAGAAATTACTAAGTTGTGGTACAGAACCAGCCACTTTTAGGACTACGTTGAAAGATCATAAAATGGCGAATAACGGAGTCTATCCTTTTCGGCCGATCGCCTCGTGCATAAATAATCCCACGGAAAAAGTAGACTGGTTATTGAGCAAAATTGTGTCACAACTTATGACCTTAGTCCCTTCACACATCACAAACACTGAAAATCTTATTGAGCGGTTAAACAGCAATAACTTCCCAATAACTGAAAATTCAACTTTTATATCCTTAGATGTGAAAAACCTATACCCAAGTATACCGATCATGGATGCTATTGTGGCAGTCATAGAGTTTACGAAGGAAAATTGGAACAAAATAAATAACTTTGGCATTGATTTAGAATCAATTGAAAAAATGCTCAAGTTTGTATGTTTTAACTACGAGATCGAATATAATGGCAAGAATTACCTTCAAATTAAAGGCTGTCCTATGGGAGCCCATTTTAGTCCGCTTTTTGCGGTTTTGTTTATGAATAGTATTGAAAGTAAAGCTCTGCAAATTTTGAAATCACAGCACAATATATCTCCAAGCATTTATGCTCGATACATTGATGACGTAATTATGGGTCCCTTTGACAAAGACTTCGACTTTGATGTAATATTAAGAACTTTTAATGGCATCGATGAGAATATTGAATTTACTCTGGAAGTTCCAAAAAACCTTAATCAAGGTAGCTCAGGTTAGATATTCCAGCTATCTTGGAAAAGCATGCAGAAACTATTCAAATTCGTGTGCAATAGCTTCTAGCCATCGAGTGCTTTGTCGGATGAGTCCTTCTGTCGAGGTTGGAGAGGCGCAATAGTCATACACTGGAAATTGTAGACTTGATAGCAAACTGAAATTTCTTTAAGAGCAGTCATTCTCTTGTCATTGAAAAACTAAGCAATCAACTATTGAAATTCAATTAATTTTTGATGAGCTCTGCATTCCGCCACTATAGAATTATGTGATTCCATCTCGCTGTTTTTGAAAAACTAGAAAAATTATTTTAGACATGGACTGCTGCGTTTTGAAGAAAATCAAATGCTATCGCTGCTATCAAGATATGAAGAAATATTGTCTTCCATAAATTCAAAAATTAGTGAAATCAACTGTCCAGAAATATCTTCAGGATAGAAGCTGTCTTCTTTTAAAAATTCAATTTTCTAGTATTTTCCAGCACAGTTATCAAAATTGGCTGTCTCCGAGGATCAGTCGAGTGTAAATATCATGAAATCATTTTGAAATGTGCAAGTAGATGATATTTGGCTGAAAGAAATTCATCAAGAAAATAATGTAACTTTGTGATAATTTGTGTACTTAAATTGAAATTGTTTGCATAACTTTTTTCAACGTTTATCTGATGAAAAAGAAAGTTTCAATGTTCCCCATTAAATTTGATAAATGAGGTTTCATGTAATATTAACGAAGTTAGGAGTCGGGCATGCATGAGCTTTCTTCACCTCTACACGCATGCCTCGTTTTTGTAGGATTTACGGATAACTGAATTTACAGAACAAAGCTGAAAAGTTTAGTCTGGAGGTTCAATTTGTCGATGATGCTTCGCGACAAGAAGCTAAATAGAATCATAAAGGAACTTGATCTCATCTGTCGTCTAATAAGTAAAACGAAACAAGTTCTAAAATCCTTAAATACTAAACCAAAGTTCAATTGAAATAGAGCAATTCCTTTGGTTTCTATTAAATGACACTGTATCTGCGGGGTTGGGTCAATCCAGAACAGTATATCCCATGAGTGGCCTCCCGAGAAGAGGAGAAGCCGGTTGGGACACACATGACCTTTTTCCGAATTTTCATTCAATTATATAATGTATACTTGATATACATAAGTGATTTACAGTTTTTGTACAAGTGCAAGCATTTACTATTGGATCAGCATTAGAATTTTGTGACTCCAAGTGTCATGGATTTGCAGAGAAGCAACCGATCGTCAAACAGAAACAAATGCGAAGGAATTGCATTTGTAGCTCTCATGATTGTAGATTAATTGTAGATGTCTGTATCAGATATTTAGTTGAAAGCAATGCATTGCACAAATGTACAGTATGTAGCGCAACCAACATTCGACCCAACCTTTCTTATCCAGGCGACATCCGAGTTAGCACATGCTTCTCTTTATCGTCAGCATCTTCATGAAGGATTTTGTGGTCTTTTCGTTATATGTATTAGGACATCTCCACTCCCTACGAAAACTATCTCTTTACATCCGGACTTGAAACCGACTATCGCAGTGTACCAGCAGTTATTGTATTTTTCGTCAAAAATGAAGTATGCACAAAAACTGCTTTATGACTGGTCGTGTCTCTTGTTTCGGCTGTGCATTTCGGAATTCTCTGCGTCTATCTACGGTGTTTTCTCACCGTCGATCTTGATTTTTACATCATTGTGATCCTCATCGTTGGCTTGATATTGTCGTGGCATCAGTTGAGCTCTTTGAGCCTTTCCTCGTTTGTTTTTTGGAAGAATCCGTTTTTTCTCTATCTATCAGTGAGTGCTACTCTCCGCGCGCTGTCTGCCGTGTTGTTCTGCAGTCCAGCTGACATCAAAGAAAGTGTTCCTCTATTGCCGCTTCGACCTCTATTTCTCAGATTCAGGTTTGTCTTTGAACTGCAGGAAGCTCGCGTGCTACCGTGGTGCAACGCTTTCGGTTGCCATGATCTGTGCGCCCTTACGAAGTCATCACATCATCCGTGGTGAGTATGTTTTTACAATTATCTTTATGTCTGTATAAGCATACAGAGCAAAATATACACTTATAACTCATAATTTGCCTGTAAGTAAGATTATCAATTGAATGAGTGAATTGAAGTAACCATTAAATTCTCGTAAATGTACAAGTACTGTGCATTTATTTACAGGCTATTTTTGAAAGGCTAGAGCAAAATCGGACATTCACTCCGCCTCGTACTTTACTTGAATCATATAAGTACACAGTACATGTATGAGTGTTATGATTATTTCATTCAATTAATAAGCTAACTAACAGGTAAATTATGAGTCATACGTGTATGTTTTGCACTGTTTGGTTACACGGACATAAGGATAATAATTGTGAAAAAGATAAAATGCGGCTTTTATGGACGCAAAAGCTGCGTGCAATACCTAGCCTGTTCTACAAGTCTGTACAACATACTGCAGGTTACCATTAAATGCATCCATCGATCGCCTACGATTATCTTAGTGCCAACCTGTAATAATGTATTCACATACATGTACATAAAAATTGTACAACCTATTTGCAAAAGATATTAAACGTAATGTTGCCCTACGATCGCCTACGATTACGTATTATTTCATTGCTGACCTCCAATGGTGCAACGCCCATTTGCTCGACAAAAATGATTTTTATATTTCACAGTGCTATAATCTCTATGATTATTGCTTCCATAATATAGTTTATGCTTTCCAAAGTGTGCATAAATTTCAAAGAGTGCAATAAACAGTCTTTATTGCACTCCTTCATTGAAATACATTAGCACATAGAAAGTTTTCTCGACTTCTGTAACACCTAAATCTTGTAAAATTTTGATATCTTGTATGAATGGATATTGCATACTCGTGCATACTCAATTCACACAAGTGGAAGAGGAAGGAATCGAGAAATGAGAGAGAAATGAAGATGAATTTATATCAGGTTGCATTAAATGAATGATGTTTTTGTTTAGATCATCCCAAAAAAATATTTTCATGTATATTACGGTACATCTGCGTATTCTGCTCATCTTCCCATGTTCCATTTTTCGATATGACTAATTAAATGGGCGCAAATATTGTCTCTTTATAGTGACATAAATGCTTCATTTTAGGAAGTTCTATTGAGAATATTTTTTCCAAACTTGCTCCATGCCCTTTAGAAATATAAAACTTACAATGTCATGTACTTTAGAGTTTTCAATGTTTCAATTTTACACCGGTTATTAGCCATAGAAAAAATACAGCATAATTTTATGTCTTTTTTGAAAAATTCTCACACCCATGTCAATGGGCGAATCACTGAAATTCAACAATACACTTTTGTATGATGCCCTCAATCAATTCTAATATATCCTAGTTTGAGTGTCGTAGACTGCAAACTCTGTTGGCGACAGTTGAAAAAGGGCCAAAATCCATGTTTTATCTTTGAAGAGCTGCAGTGAAAATCCCATGTTGAAATTGATATGAACGGATCGATAGTTTTTTTCATTTTGCCCTTAAATTGACTATCAGAAAATGTTAGACCCCCATATTCCTTCTTAAGCGTGAATAACTGTGCACAATTTGGCGCGATTTTGACCCTCAAAAATCTTTCTTCGCCTCTGGTCGAATTGGTATTGAGATGAAGCGTTAGATCTTCTCATGAGGTCGAGACATTCACTAAAGCTTTGTATTCCAAGTTTAAGAATTAGAAATTTCTCAAAACTCTTGTCTGCAGGCTCGTCGAAAGGAAAAGTCATTGTTTTTTTTTTCAATAGATACTTTCTCAGAGTTGGAGTTGAATTTGAGAAAACTGTACGATGAAAACATGTTATATTTGCTGAATTTTCAATTGTCATGTGTCCCATGATGATGGTTCTCGCCGATTTTCAAGGCGAGATTGCGACCAAACTGTTGACATTTGAATGTCCAGTATAGAACATGCAGGAAAGCTACCTAGTATCCATCGATGCTCAAAAAATCAGTTACCATTGATTGACGCTGCGACCTGTAGCCTGAACCAACCGATTGTCTTGACTGTTTGTTGATGACTAGTTGTTGATGAGATAATTCTGCATGTACAATGGACAGAGAAGCAGGCTATCTGATTTCAAAATTGCTTTGGTTTGATTTTCAAATCATGTTAAGGATCATGATCATAGATTCTGGTAGTTCTGTGAAATATAAAGTTACTTACAGAACTCGTGCAAAGATATTCAGCTTAATTGCACTTTTCTCGATCAACAAACTATGCCCTCGCCCTTCGGGCTCGTGCATAGACATGTTGATCTCAAAAAATGCAATAAAGCTGGATACTTTGCACTTGTTGTGTAAATAACTATTAGAATAAAACTTCTGTTTAGGTACGCCAGAGGCTCTGTTATAAATATAGAAGCAGGGACAAATATCGATCAAGTCGAAATTTAAGCTTTTAAAAATCAAACCATTCATTCTATTGTAAGTCTACATGTAGCACACATATACTCGTACAAGCATAATATTCACATGTACCTGTCGAAAGACGAATTGCTCTTAAGCGAAGGAGCTGCATTTTAACATTTTAAAGTGATGTATGCCTACATAATGGTAATATTATTTTGCAGTGAATTGACTTGCCATTTCTAAACATGCGTATGATTCAAACAACATGACAAATTGAGCATATGACAACATGATTTTTTTACATATTAATACATGTATTTTGCTCTTTATTTCAGGAAAGCTGAATGGTGCCTCCAATTCTACAATAGCCGTTGATGAACATCCAAAGCAGAGTCGACTTCTTCAGTCATCAGCGAAAATGAACTGCAATGTCAATGGATCAATTCCATTCCTGAATCATTCGGTACAGATGATCATCCTCATCTTAAATGTTCGGCTGAACCATTGCCTTACATATTTCCTGTTGATAAACAATCTAATGGAGCATCAGAACACCAGCTCAGGACACCAAATAATGCCGTTTGACATGCTAACGATTCCTTGAGAGACTCAGCAATTGTTCTCCTGTGGCGTTCCCTTCTCTGATCCTCAACCTCTGGTCATCAACGATTCTTCGATTGCTCTTCAGCAATTGGTCTCTGTGGCGTTCCCTTCTCTGATCCTCAGCCTCTGGTCAGCAACAATTCTTCTATTACTCTTCAGCAATTGGTCTCCTGTGGCGTTCCCTTCTCTGATCCTCAACCTCTGGTCAGCAACGATTCGTCGACTGGTCTTCAGCAATTGGTCCCCTGAGGCGTTCCCTTCTCTGATCCTCAGCCTCTGGTCATCAACAATTCGTCGACTGGTCTTCAGCAATTGGTCTCCTGTGGCGTTCCCTTCTCTGATCCTCAACCTCTGGTCATCAACGATTCTTCGATTGCTCTTCAGCAATTGGTCTCCTGAGGCGTTCCCTTCTCTGATCCTCAACCTCTGGTCAGCAACGATTCTTCGACTGGTCTTCAACAATTGGTCTCCTGAGGCGTTCCCCTTCTCTGATCCTCAACCTCTGGTCATCAACGATTCGTCGACTGGTCTTCAGCAATTGGTCTCCTGTGGCGTTCCCTTCTCTGATCCTCAGCCTCTGGTCATCAACGATTCGTCGACTGGTCTTCAGCAATTGGTCTCCTGTGGCGTTCCCTTCTCTGATCCTCAGCCTCTGGTCAGCAACAATTCTTCTATTACTCTTCAGCAATTGGTCTCCTGTGGCGTTCCCTTCTCTGATCCTCAACCTCTGGTCAGCAACGATTCGTCGACTGGTCTTCAGCAATTGGTCCCCTGAGGCGTTCCCTTCTCTGATCCTCAGCCTCTGGTCAGCAACAATTCTTCTATTACTCTTCAGCAATTGGTCTCCTGTGGCGTTCCCTTCTCCGATCCTCAACCTCTGGTCAGCAACGATTCGTCGACTGGTCTTCAGCAATTGGTCCCCTGAGGCGTTCCCTTCTCTGATCCTCAGCCTCTGGTCATCAACGATTCGTCGACTGGTCTTCAGCAATTGGTCTCCTGTGGCGTTCCCTTCTCTGATCCTCAACCTCTGGTCATCAACGATTCTTCGATTGCTCTTCAGCAATTGGTCTCCTGTGGCTTGCCCTTCTCCGATCCTCAACCTCTGGTCATCAACGATTCGTCGACTGGTCTTCAGCAATTGGTCTCCTGTGGCGTTCCCTTCTCTGATCCTCAACCTCTGGTCAGCAACGATTCGTCGACTGGTCTTCAGCAATTGGTCTCCTGAGGCGTTCCCTTCTCTGATCCTCAGCCTCTGGTCATCAACGATTCGTCGACTGGTCTTCAGCAATTGGTCTCCTGTGGCATTCCCTTCTCTGATCCTCAACCTCTGGTCATCAACGATTCTTCGATTGCTCTTCAGCAATTGGTCTCCTGAGGCGTTCCCTTCTCTGATCCTCAACCTCTGGTCAGCAACGATTCGTCGACTGGTCTTCAGCAATTGGTCTCCTGAGGCGTTCCCTTCTCTGATCCTCAACCTCTGGTCATCAACGATTCGTCGACTGGTCTTCAGCAATTGGTCTCCTGTGGCGTTCCCTTCTCTGATCCTCAACCTCTGGTCATCAACGATTCTTCGATTGCTCTTCAGCAATTGGTCTCCTGAGGCGTTCCCTTCTCTGATCCTCAACCTCTGGTCATCAACGATTCGTCGACTGGTCTTCAACAATTGGTCTCCTGAGGCGTTCCCTTCTCTGATCCTCAACCTCTGGTCATCAACGATTCGTCGACTGGTCTTCAGCAATTGGTCTCCTGTGGCGTTCCCTTCTCTGATCCTCAGCCTCTGGTCATCAACGATTCGTCGACTGGTCTTCAGCAATTGGTCTCCTGTGGCGTTCCCTTCTCTGATCCTCAACCTCTGGTCAGCAACGATTCTTCTATTACTCTTCAGCAATTGGTCTCCTGTGGCGTTCCCTTCTCTGATCCTCAACCTCTGGTCAGCAACGATTCTTCGACTGGTCTTCAGCAATTGGTCTCCTGAGGCGTTCCCTTCTCTGATCCTCAACCTCTGGTCAGCAACGATTCTTCTATTACTCTTCAGCAATTGGTCTCCTGTGGCGTTCCCTTCTCTCATCCTCAACCTCTGGTCAGCAACGATTCGTCGACTGGTCTTCAGCAATTGGTCCCCTGAGGCGTTCCCTTCTCTGATCCTCAGCCTCTGGTCATCAACGATTCGTCGACTGGTCTTCAGCAATTGGTCTCCTGTGGCGTTCCCTTCTCTGATCCTCAACCTCTGGTCATCAACGATTCTTCGATTGCTCTTCAGCAATTGGTCTCCTGTGGCTTGCCCTTCTCCGATCCTCAACCTCTGGTCATCAACGATTCGTCGACTGGTCTTCAGCAATTGGTCTCCTGTGGCGTTCCCTTCTCTGATCCTCAACCTCTGGTCAGCAACGATTCGTCGACTGGTCTTCAGCAATTGGTCTCCTGAGGCGTTCCCTTCTCTGATCCTCAGCCTCTGGTCATCAACGATTCGTCGACTGGTCTTCAGCAATTGGTCTCCTGTGGCGTTCCCTTCTCTGATCCTCAACCTCTGGTCATCAACGATTCTTCGATTGCTCTTCAGCAATTGGTCTCCTGAGGCGTTCCCTTCTCTGATCCTCAACCTCTGGTCAGCAACGATTCGTCGACTGGTCTTCAGCAATTGGTCTCCTGTGGCTTGCCCTTCTCCGATCCTCAACCTCTGGTCAGCAATGACACTATAACTTCATCTTCTGCAGCTATAACTCCAAAAAGTAGAAGAAAAAATCGTCAATCAACCCGGAATGACCGCGTTCTTGTAAAACTTTTTACTGGTTTTTCTGTCGGAGTGGATGGATTCATATCCCACACAAGTCCTAGATGTGGCAAACAGGTTAAATAGCGATGCACACACACGAATATCGTGAGGGTGAGTCAAAGGACCTATTTGTGCGCAGTGGATACCGAAGACCAACGACTCATTGCATTCAAAGAGCTATTCATGGCTCACCGCTGGCAAATTTTTGGGAATTACAATGGGAATATATGAAAGCTCTTTGTCATGGGATGCCCACATTGACTGCGTATGCAGTCAAAAAAAAAACATTGGAAAAAACAAGCACGGTGCGTCTGGCGTGACTATTAGTGGTCACAACTCCTCCATTCAAAATTCCTTCACAATCGATTGTGTTTAGTGGATCCATACTAGTGATTTGCGACCCAAAACGAAATCTTCTGCTTGTGTCCTTTTTTGGAATCCACGAAAATCCAAAATGGCGCCTTTTTTCGAAATTTTTGGTTACTTGGCTATATTTAATCGATTACAGGCCAACCTTTGGCTACGAAAAAATCATTAATCAAGTAACAGAAATTGTAAATAATATCAATTTTTCAGATATATTTCAATGGTCAAACTAGTCCTCTCAGTTTCCAAGATGGCCGCCAAAATCAATGAAAGCCATAAATTACAAATTCATGCATATTCTCATTAATAAATAAAATAAAATCTCCATCATCATCATTACTGTAGTTATAATATCTATATAACTTTCTAAGTAAGCTACGAAATACTCAAGAAGGAAACTTTGTTCTCTACAAGATATCTATGCAATATGATTGTGTCAACGTTGCGCTATGCAAAAGATCAACCATTGATTGAAGGTTTCATTGACGCTAGCCGATTACATTCAAATTTTGAATCCTAGATATCTAAGCCACGTGTGAATATTCGTAACTTTATATACTATGTCGATTTTGTTTCAAATGTTTACTTCATTCTTTGATGGATGGTGAGATAGTGCCATGCCGAGAGAAAAACCAAGTCATGAAAATAATAGAAAACGGGTTGCTTGTTTTACTTTAAGAAAACAAAAGAGATGAGAACAATAACTGATCAGCAAAAAACGACGATCGAAGAACATCTGATAAATGGACTTGACTGGAACGACGATCGACTACCCTGCGTCCTTTGTGGATCGTGTAGAATTGTATTTTAGAATACTCCAGAGGAATATTCCATCACAGGATCGACGTTTTTACCGATTTTTCATCGTTATTGTCGAGCCGACTTCCACATGTATTACGGTCAAATACATCGTGTACGTGTATGATTTGTGCAATTGCCGACTCAAGGATTGGTACCAACCTCGACTCATCGAACACCTCATCAGCTTCTAGTGATCCATCTTCACGAGTTTCGTCATCAGGATATCCAGAATATAGTGACAAAAACAAAATGTTCTCATTTCGTTTCGTCCAGAAGCAATGAAAGTCTGCAGCTTTTGTTTGACTATCCTGAAGAAAGGAAAATCACACGTATGTACAAATACGAAGCGACATGGAAACTTGAAAGAGCTCTCTTCACTTGGCGCTACAGCAAATCCTAGTGTAAAATTAGCATCCGATCTAATCAATGATGTAGCAACCGACGAATCAACTGGTTGTGTAATTTTACCAACTCACACCGGTCGCCCTGTGAGATATCGACGGGATTCCACATGCGCAAAGTCGTTCGACAAGTGTCCACAACGATTCTCATCTGATGACATGCTTGATATACGATGTACAGAGCTCGATGTACAGAGCTCATGTGTAATGTGGTTAGATTTGGAAACCTATGGTGAAAACAGATGGTAAAGTTATTTTCTTCGCAATACTTCGCCGAAGCGTTCGCTTCACATCATCAGGCAGCTAGCAGTTTGCTCTCATACACGAGAACTCAATGCCGCTATTCAATGAACGTCTGAAGATTTGTCTGCTGCAATGATATTGTCTATGAAGTTGTGTGTCATCACAGAGCAGGCCTCAATCTTTGCATAATGAAGGAGAGGAGACAAATGTATCACAAGATGTTTCCAATCTTTCATTTGGAATCTTTGCAATTATCATTTCATGTTCTTCTTCATACTTGATAAGTCAGTTTGTATTTTCACTCACACCCAGTGGCTGTTCTCTCTCTCTCTTTCCTCTTGCATTCTACAGACGATTGCGTCTGTCTGTCTGATTGTCAATGGCAACGCCAATTGAAGTTCAACACAACTGCGCACATGGCTTCTTATCAGCTATTCGATTGACGTCCTGTATCTAGAACAGACATTTAACTGCGCTGATCAGACGATAGAAAGTCACTCGCCGATCAACACTTCCACATTGTGAAGAATTTACGTGAGTAGCAGTTTTCTATTCAATTCTCATAGAGATACTGCATCTTTCTTTATTTTGTAAGAAATATTCAAGATATTTAATTATTCATGAGATCTTATCAAAAGATGATGAAAAATGTTTGTGATTTTAGCGCTTGTTAGCAGAAATATCGAAAATTAAGATAGGAAGTTTTTCTGCTTCGTATCTTCTTCACCTTGACCATGAAGTGCAGTCCTTAGATGTTTGCAATGTTCTAAATTTTGTTAATCCGCTGATATCCGTATCAGTAACACTCCAATGATATTTTGGTTTGAATACTGCTTTTCGGAAAAACAATTGAGTTATGCAAAAATTGAGGATTATTCTATAAAATAAACTATTTACTTTCTCCTTTTACAGCTTTTGGCTTTAACACCTTCGAAAATTTGATCTGAAATGATGGCAAACGTCAATGGTAAGCTTGTTTTCATAATTATTGGATATTAGGGATGCAGCCGTTATTATCGCCTACATTTTCAAATCTCATGACACGGTCTGTGAAGAAGTAAAATTCTAAGTCAGTTCCTGCATCCTGGATGCCACAGATACTTACTAGGTTTCACTCTATTTACTGATTAAAGAGTTTTCTCTCTCCCACTCTCAGAATGAAAACATCAATTAGCGGCAATTGTATTTCAACTCTCGATGGAGGCACCTGAATTATAAGGACTATGTATGTTGACTGCATATTGCATAATATTATTTTATTTTGAATGTATTTGAATATAATATACATTGACTGGTGGGATCTAGGAGACTTTATTTCGTTTTCACTTACATTTCTGCCAACGTTTCAACCGATTCAATTAAGGATCCAAGCTGTGTTGTTCAGAAGAACTCACTTGGCTCTCCCTTTCCAATCAACAAATTTTGGTTTTTGGAGATCAAGTTACACAAAATGGTTCTCACGATTGTATGAGTTGCCCCTCGTGATGATTAGCAGAAATGAAAATCGCATCACTTAATTGAATATGGCGAATTAAATTAAAAGATATGCCTATTTATGTAATGGTCATGAAGATTTTTAACCGCATGGCTGAGGTGTCAAAATATTCATATTTCCCCGATAGACTATAGAATATGATAGCAGCAGACATTTTTCTACTTATTAACTAGGTGGGCAGATACCAACGCAGTGATCTTGATTGCCACATAATGAAATGAAATTCCCACATGGCCAAAATCCTTCGTCAGTCCACCTGACGACAAATTTTCTCTGTAACTTTTTCTGAGAGTCTCTGACTGTAAGAAGGACGTATATCCTCGTATTTTATCTTCCATGTCATTCAAAATATTATTGGCTTATTTATACTGTGTTTGTAATTACTTGTAGGCTGTTGATTAGCGGAAGCTTTTAGAAATTTCTTTAAATCGGATGAACACTGTTCAATCCGTCACAATCGGAGAGGTTTTTAATACATATGCAGATGTACGCTAACTTCGATGTCTTGAACATCTTTCACTTGCATAGATACAGATATTATCATGACGGGATACTGCCTTCTTTTTTCCCTTTTTTCCCATAGCTAAGTTATGCACAATACATCATGTAACATCGAAATAAGAACTGTATATCTATGAGAACATGCGACAGATTATGCGACAACATGCATGAAAGTTAGCAAGCAAATATGAATATATGGAGATTTTCATGGAAATCGTCAGCTCTTTAGCTAATTAGAACGATTCCAGGAAAAGAAGATACGGTATGTAAGAGATAGATGGGTTGAATAAGTCTCAATAATATGGGGCTACCATTTTTCATATATCACGTTATATAATACATAGCCTCATTATGTATAATCAAAAACATCATTGTATTAGATCATGAAATTTAATCATTCATGCATTTGTAATAGAAAATTGATATGTATTCGTACTTCTGTAATAGACAATCCATAAATACGGTTCACAATTGACCTGAAACATTTTAATGGAAGAGAAGACAAGGTCAATAAAAACATATACTGGAATGCTTTCGACAAAAGTCTTTTTCGATCCAAATGTAACAGCAATCCTAAACCAGGCAAAAAGGAAAGAAGGAATCCAATCTAAGTCATCATATCTAAAATTTAAACGCTGATACAAAAAGCAGACACTATCTAAAAATGGACAATACTTGTGTAAGTAAGGCCGTCTAATTTCCATGTAATACCATTGAGAGCTTTTCACCGTCCATCTCCGCATTCCCAGTGAAAATGGTATTGAAGTGATTCCCATGGTTCACCATTTGGATACTTACTTTAATGCTCTGAGCTGTATGGGTTATGTAGAAAATTATCATAGGATCTGAGATACAGATCAAAATGTTGGATTTTTGATGTCATTGATTTTGGGTTCAGCAACAATGCATATATTACCTTTCAATTCATCAGCCTGAATCGTCTGTCATTTGAAAGGTAATATATCTTCATTTTTGTCCGCTGAATTACTTGAAATTGCATTGGGTTGAAAACTGCATTATTGTCCGGAAGAAGGTTTCTTGCCAAATGCCAAATTTTCATAGAAATTATGCAGTAATCAGAATTTTGGAGAAGCCTCTCAGGAATCCATGTTAAAAACATCGATTGTCAGTTTAGGAATCATATCGGCCGTAAAAGGCAAAAACAACGTATTTTCGTAGTTCCAACCAACGTAGTTCCAAAAAACCTTAATCAAGGTAGCTCAGGTTAGATATTCCAGCTATCTTGGAAAAGCATGCAGAAACTATTCAAATTCGTGTGCAATAGCTTCTAGCCATCGAGTGCTTTGTCGGATGAGTCCTTCTGTCGAGGTTGGAGAGGCGCAATAGTCATACACTGGAAATTGTAGACTTGATAGCAAACTGAAATTTCTTTAAGAGCAGTCATTCTCTTGTCATTGGAAAACTAAGCAATCAACTATTGAAATTCAATTAATTTTTGATGAGCTCTGCATTCCGCCACTATAGAATTATGTGATTCCATCTCGCTGTTTTTGAAAAACTAGAAAAATTATTTTAGACATGGACTGCTGCGTTTTGAAGAAAATCAAATGCTATCGCTGCTATCAAGATATGAAGAAATATTGTCTTCCATAAATTCAAAAATTAGTGAAATCAACTGTCCAGAAATATCTTCAGGATAGAAGCTGTCTTCTTTTAAAAATTCAATTTTCCAGTATTTTCCAGCACAGTTATCAAAATTGGCTGTCTCCGAGGATCAGTCGAGTGTAAATATCATGAAATCATTTTGAAATGTGCAAGTAGATGATATTTGGCTGAAAGAAATTCATCAAGAAAATAATGTAACTTTGTGATAATTTGTGTACTTAAATTGAAATTGTTTGCATAACTTTTTTCAACGTTTATCTGATGAAAAAGAAAGTTTCAATGTTCCCCATTAAATTTGATAAATGAGGTTTCATGTAATATTAACGAAGTTAGGAGTCGGGCATGCATGAGCTTTCTTCACCTCTACACGCATGCCTCGTTTTTTGTAGGATTTACGGATAACTGAATTTACAGAACAAAGCTGAAAAGTTTAGTCTGGAGGTTCAATTTGTCGATGATGCTTCGCGACAAGAAGCTAAATAGAATCATAAAGGAACTTGATCTCATCTGTCGTCTAATAAGTAAAACGAAACAAGTTCTAAAATCCTTAAATACTAAACCAAAGTTCAATTGAAATAGAGCAATTCCTTTGGTTTCTATTAAATGACACTGTATCTGCGGGGTTGGGTCAACCCAGAACAGTATATCCCATGAGTGGCCTCCCGAGAAGAGGAGAAGCCGGTTGGGACACACATGACCTTTTTCTGAATTTTCATTCAATTATATAATGTATACTTTGATATACATAAGTGATTTACAGTTTTTGTACAAGTGCAAGCATTTACTATTGGATCAGCATTAGAATTTTGTGACTCCAAGTGTCATGGATTTGCAGAGAAGCAACCGATCGTCAAACAGAAACAAATGCGAAGGAATTGCATTTGTAGCTCTCATGATTGTAGATTAATTGTAGATGTCTGTATCAGATATTTAGTTGAAAGCAATGCATTGCACAAATGTACAGTATGTAGCGCAACCAACATTCGACCCAACCTTTCTTATCCAGGCGACATCCGAGTTAGCACATGCTTCTCTTTATTGTCAGCATCTTCATGAAGGATTTTGTGGTCTTTTCGTTATATGTATTAGGACATCTCCACTCCCTACGAAAACTATCTCCTTGTTCATCCGGACTTGAAACCGACTATCGCAGTGTACCAGCAGTTATTGTATTTTTCGTCAAAAATGAAGTATGCACAAAAACTGCTTTATGACTGGTCGTGTCTCTTGTTTCGGCTGTGCATTTCGGAATTCTCTGCGTCTATCTACGGTGTTTTCTCACCGTCGATCTTGATTTTTACATCATTGTGATCCTCATCGTTGGCTTGATATTGTCGTGGCATCAGTTGAGCTCTTTGAGCCTTTCCTCGTTTGTTTTTTGGAAGAATCCGTTTTTTCTCTATCTATCAGTGAGTGCTACTCTCCGCGCGCTGTCTGCCGTGTTGTTCTGCAGTCCAGCTGACATCAAAGAAAGTGTTCCTCTATTGCCGCTTCGACCTCTATTTCTCAGATTCAGGTTTGTCTTTGAACTGCAGGAAGCTCGCGTGCTACCGTGGTGCAACGCTTTCGGTTGCCATGATCTGTGCGCCCTTACGAAGTCATCACATCATCCGTGGTGAGTATGTTTTTACAATTATCTTTATGTCTGTATAAGCATACAGAGCAAAATATACACTTATAACTCATAATTTGCCTGTAAGTAAGATTATCAATTGAATGAGTGAATTGAAGTAACCATTAAATTCTCGTAAATGTACAAGTACTGTGCATTTATTTACAGGCTATTTTGAAAGGCTAGAGCAAAATCGGACATTCACTCCGCCTCGTACTTTACTTGAATCATATAAGTACACAGTACATGTATGAGTGTTATGATTATTTCATTCAATTAATAAGCTAACTAACAGGTAAATTATGAGTCATACGTGTATGTTTTGCACTGTTTGGTTACACGGACATAAGGATAATAATTGTGAAAAAGATAAAATGCGGCTTTTATGGACGCAAAAGCTGCGTGCAATACCTAGCCTGTTCTACAAGTCTGTACAACATACTGCAGGTTACCATTAAATGCATCCATCGATCGCCTACGATTATCTTAGTGCCAACCTGTAATAATGTATTCACATACATGTACATAAAAATTGTACAACCTATTTGCAAAAGATATTAAACGTAATGTTGCCCTACGATCGCCTACGATTACGTATTATTTCATTGCTGACCTCCAATGGTGTAACGCCCATTTGCTCGACAAAAATGATTTTTATATTTCACAGTGCTATAATCTCTATGATTATTGCTTCCATAATATAGTTTATGCTTTCCAAAGTGTGCATAAATTTCAAAGAGTGCAATAAACAGTCTTTATTGCACTCCTTCATTGAAATACATTAGCACATAGAAAGTTTTCTCGACTTCTGTAACACCTAAATCTTGTAAAATTTTGATATCTTGTATGAATGGATATTGCATACTCGTGCATACTCAATTCACACAAGTGGAAGAGGAAGGAATCGAGAAATGAGAGAGAAATGAAGATGAATTTATATCAGGTTGCATTAAATGAATGATGTTTTTGTTTAGATCATCCCAAAAAAATATTTTCATGTATATTACGGTACATCTGCGTATTCTGCTCATCTTCCCATGTTCCATTTTTCGATATGACTAATTAAATGGGCGCAAATATTGTCTCTTTATAGTGACATAAATGCTTCATTTTAGGAAGTTCTATTGAGAATATTTTTTCCAAACTTGCTCCATGCCCTTTAGAAATATAAAACTTACAATGTCATGTACTTTAGAGTTTTCAATGTTTCAATTTTACACCGGTTATTAGCCATAGAAAAAATACAGCATAATTTTATGTCTTTTTGAAAAATTCTCACACCCATGTCAATGGGCGAATCACTGAAATTCAACAATACACTTTTGTATGATGCCCTCAATCAATTCTAATATATCCTAGTTTGAGTGTCGTAGACTGCAAACTCTGTTGGCGACAGTTGAAAAAGGGCCAAAATCCATGTTTTATCTTTGAAGAGCTGCAGTGAAAATCCCATGTTGAAATTGATATGAACGGATCGATAGTTTTTTTCATTTTGCCCTTAAATTGACTATCAGAAAATGTTAGACCCCCATATTCCTTCTTAAGCGTGAATAACTGTGCACAATTTGGCGCGATTTTGACCCTCAAAAATCTTTCTTCGCCTCTGGTCGAATTGGTATTGAGATGAAGCGTTAGATCTTCTCATGAGGTCGAGACATTCACTAAAGCTTTGTATTCCAAGTTTAAGAATTAGAAATTTCTCAAAACTCTTGTCTGCAGGCTCGTCGAAAGGAAAAGTCATTGTTTTTTTTTCAATAGATACTTTCTCAGAGTTGGAGTTGAATTTGAGAAAACTGTACGATGAAAACATGTTAAATTTGCTGAATTTTCAATTGTCATGTGTCCCATGATGATGGCCGATTTTCAAGGCGAGATTGCGACCAAACTGTTGACATTTGAATGTCCAGTATAGAACATGCAGGAAAGCTACCTAGTATCCATCGATGCTCAAAAAATCAGTTACCATTGATTGACGCTGCGACCTGTAGCCTGAACCAACCGATTGTCTTGACTGTTTGTTGATGACTAGTTGTTGATGAGATAATTCTGCATGTACAATGGACAGAGAAGCAGGCTATCTGATTTCAAAATTGCTTTGGTTTGATTTTCAAATCATGTTAAGGATCATGATCATAGATTCTGGTAGTTCTGTGAAATATAAAGTTACTTACAGAACTCGTGCAAAGATATTCAGCTTAATTGCACTTTTCTCGATCAACAAACTATGCCCTCGCCCTTCGGGCTCGTGCATAGACATGTTGATCTCAAAAAATGCAATAAAGCTGGATACTTTGCACTTGTTGTGTAAATAACTATTAGAATAAAACTTCTGTTTAGGTACGCCAGAGGCTCTGTTATAAATATAGAAGTAGGGACAAATATCGATCTAGTCGAAATTTAAGCTTTTAAAAATCAAACCATTCATTCTATTGTAAGTCTACATGTAGCACACATATACTCGTACAAGCATGATATTCACATGTACCTGTCGAAAGACGAATTGCTCTTAAGCGAAGGAGCTGCATTTTAACATTTTAAAGTGATGTATGCCTACATAATGGTAATATTATTTTGCAGTGAATTGACTTGCCATTTCTAAACATGCGTATGATTCAAACAACATGACAAATTGAGCATATGACAACATGATTTTTTTACATATTAATACATGTATTTTGCTCTTTATTTCAGGAAAGCTGAATGGTGCCTCCAATTCTACAATAGCCGTTGATGAACATCCAAAGCAGAGTCGACTTCTTCAGTCATCAGCGAAAATGAACTGCAATGTCAATGGATCAATTCCATTCCTGAATCATTCGGTACAGATGATCATCCTCATCTTAAATGTTCGGCTGAACCATTGCCTTACATATTTCCTGTTGATAAACAATCTAATGGAGCATCAGAACACCAGCTCAGGACACCAAATAATGCCGTCTGACATGCTAACGATTCCTTGAGAGACTCAGCAATTGTTCTCCTGTGGCGTTCCCTTCTCTGATCCTCAACCTCTGGTCATCAACGATTCTTCGATTGCTCTTCAGCAATTGGTCTCCTGTGGCGTTCCCTTCTCTGATCCTCAGCCTCTGGTCAGCAACAATTCTTCTATTACTCTTCAGCAATTGGTCTCCTGTGGCGTTCCCTTCTCTGATCCTCAACCTCTGGTCAGCAACGATTCGTCGACTGGTCTTCAGCAATTGGTCCCCTGAGGCGTTCCCTTCTCTGATCCTCAGCCTCTGGTCATCAACAATTCGTCGACTGGTCTTCAGCAATTGGTCTCCTGTGGCGTTCCCTTCTCTGATCCTCAACCTCTGGTCATCAACGATTCTTCGATTGCTCTTCAGCAATTGGTCTCCTGTGGCGTTCCCTTCTCTGATCCTCAACCTCTGGTCAGCAACGATTCTTCGACTGGTCTTCAGCAATTGGTCTCCTGTGGCGTTCCCTTCTCTGATCCTCAACCTCTGGTCATCAACGATTCGTCGACTGGTCTTCAGCAATTGGTCTCCTGTGGCGTTCCCTTCTCTGATCCTCAGCCTCTGGTCATCAACGATTCGTCGACTGGTCTTCAGCAATTGGTCTCCTGTGGCGTTCCCTTCTCTGATCCTCAGCCTCTGGTCAGCAACAATTCTTCTATTACTCTTCAGCAATTGGTCTCCTGTGGCGTTCCCTTCTCTGATCCTCAACCTCTGGTCAGCAACGATTCGTCGACTGGTCTTCAGCAATTGGTCCCCTGAGGCGTTCCCTTCTCTGATCCTCAGCCTCTGGTCAGCAACAATTCTTCTATTACTCTTCAGCAATTGGTCTCCTGTGGCGTTCCCTTCTCCGATCCTCAACCTCTGGTCAGCAACGATTCGTCGACTGGTCTTCAGCAATTGGTCCCCTGAGGCGTTCCCTTCTCTGATCCTCAGCCTCTGGTCATCAACGATTCGTCGACTGGTCTTCAGCAATTGGTCTCCTGTGGCGTTCCCTTCTCTGATCCTCAACCTCTGGTCATCAACGATTCTTCGATTGCTCTTCAGCAATTGGTCTCCTGTGGCTTGCCCTTCTCCGATCCTCAACCTCTGGTCATCAACGATTCGTCGACTGGTCTTCAGCAATTGGTCTCCTGTGGCGTTCCCTTCTCTGATCCTCAACCTCTGGTCAGCAACGATTCGTCGACTGGTCTTCAGCAATTGGTCTCCTGAGGCGTTCCCTTCTCTGATCCTCAGCCTCTGGTCATCAACGATTCGTCGACTGGTCTTCAGCAATTGGTCTCCTGTGGCGTTCCCTTCTCTGATCCTCAACCTCTGGTCATCAACGATTCTTCGATTGCTCTTCAGCAATTGGTCTCCTGTGGCGTTCCCTTCTCTGATCCTCAACCTCTGGTCAGCAACGATTCGTCGACTGGTCTTCAGCAATTGGTCTCCTGTGGCTTGCCCTTCTCCGATCCTCAACCTCTGGTCAGCAATGACACTATAACTTCATCTTCTGCAGCTATAACTCCAAAAAGTAGAAGAAAAAATCGTCAATCAACCCGGAATGACCGCGTTCTTGTCAAACTTTTTACTGGTCTTTCTGTCGGAGTGGATGGATTCATATCCCACACAAGTCCTAGATGTGGCAAACAGGTTAAATAGCGATGCACACACACGAATATCGTGAGGGTGAGTCAAAGGACCTATTTGTGCGCAGTGGATTCCGAAGACCAACGACTCATTGCATTCAAAGAGCTATCCATGGCTCACCGCTGGCAAATTTTTGGGAATTACAATGGGAATATATGAAAGCTCCTTGTCATGGGATGCCCACATTGACTGCGTATGCAGTCAAAAAAAACATTGGAAAAAAACACACACGGTGCGTCTGGCGTGACTATTAGTGGTCACAACTCCTCCATTCAAAATTCCTTCACAATCGATTGTGTTTAGTGGATCCATACTAGTGATTTGCGACCCAAAACGAAATCTTCTGCTTGTGTCCTTTTTTGGAATCCACGAAAATCCAAAATGGCGCCTTTTTTCGAAATTTTTGGTTACTTGGCTATATTTAATCGATTACAGGCCAACCTTTGGCTACGAAAAAATCATTAATCAAGTAACAGAAATTGTAAATAATATCAATTTTTCAGATATATTTCAATGGTCAAACTAGTCCTCTCAGTTTCCAAGATGGCCGCCAAAATCAATGAAAGCCATAAATTACAAATTCATGCATATTCTCATTAATAAATAAAATAAAATCTCCATCATCATCATTACTGTAGTTATAATATCTATATAACTTTCTAAGTAAGCTACGAAATACTCAAGAAGGAAACTTTGTTCTCTACAAGATATCTATGCAATATGATTGTGTCAACGTTGCGCTATGCAAAAGATCAACCATTGATTGAAGGTTTCATTGACGCTAGCCGATTACATTCAAATTTTGAATCCTAGATATCTAAGCCACGTGGTGAATATTCGTAACTTTATATACTATGTCGATTTTGTTTCAAATGTTTACTTCATTCTTTGATGGATGGTGAGATAGTGCCATGCCGAGAGAAAAACCAAGTCATGAAAATAATAGAAAACGGGTTGCTTGTTTTACTTTAAGAAAACAAAAGAGATGAGAACAATAACTGATCAGCAAAAAACGACGATCGAAGAACATCTGATAAATGGACTTGACTGGAACGACGATCGACTACCCTGCGTCCTTTGTGGATCGTGTAGAATTGTATTTTAGAATACTCCAGAGGAATATTCCATCACAGGATCGACGTTTTTACCGATTTTTCATCGTTATTGTCGAGCCGACTTCCACATGTATTACGGTCAAATACATCGTGTACGTGTATGATTTGTGCAATTGCCGACTCAAGGATTGGTACCAACCTCGACTCATCGAACACCTCATCAGCTTCTAGTGATCCATCTTCACGAGTTTCGTCATCAGGATATCCAGAATATAGTGACAAAAACAAAATGTTCTCATTTCGTTTCGTCCCAGAAGCAATGAAAGTCTGCAGCTTTTGTTTGACTATCCTGAAGAAAGGAAAATCACACGTATGTACAAATACGAAGCGACATGAAAACTTGAAAGAGCTCTCTTCACTTGGCGCTACAGCAAATCCTAGTGTAAAATTAGCATCCGATCTAATCAATGATGTAGCAACCGACGAATCAACTGGTTGTGTAATTTTACCAACTCACACGGTCGCCCTGTGAGATATCGACGGGATTCCACATGCGCAAAGTCGTTCGACAAGTGTCCACAACGATTCTCATCTGATGACATGCTTGATATACGATGTACAGAGCTCGATGTACAGAGCTCATGTGTAATGTGGTTAGTATTTGGAAACCTATGGTGAAAACAGATGGTAAAGTTATTTTCTTCGCAATACTTCGCCGAAGCGTTCGCTTCACATCATCAGGCAGCTAGCAGTTTGCTCTCATACACGAGAACTCAATGCCGCTATTCAATGAAACGTCTGAAGATTTGTCTGCTGCAATGATATTGTCTATGAAGTTGTGTGTCATCACAGAGCAGGCATCAATCCTTGCATAATGAAGGAGAGGAGACAAATGTATCACAAGATGTTGCCAATCTTTCATTTGGAATCTTTGCAATTATCATTTCATGTTATTCTTCATACTTGATAAGTCAGTTTGTATTTTCACTCACACCCAGTGGCTGTTTCTCTCTCTCTCTTTCCTCTTGCATTCTACAGACGATTGCGTCTGTCTGTCTGATTGTCAATGGCAACGCCAATTGAAGTTCAACACAACTGCGCACATGGCTTCTTATCAGCTATTCGATTGACGTCCTGTATCTAGAACAGACATTTAACTGCGCTGATCAGACGATAGAAAGTCACTCGCCGATCAACACTTCCACATTGTGAAGAATTTACGTGAGTAGCAGTTTTCTATTCAATTCTCATAGAGATACTGCATCTTTCTTTATTTTGTAAGAAATATTCAAGATATTTAATTATTCATGAGATCTTATCAAAAGATGATGAAAAATGTTTGTGATTTTAGCGCTTGTTAGCAGAAATATCGAAAATTAAGATAGGAAGTTTTTCTGCTTCGTATCTTCTTCACCTTGACCATGAAGTGCAGTCCTTAGATGTTTGCAATGTTCTAAATTTTGTTAATCCGCTGATATCCGTATCAGTAACACTCCAATGATATTTTGGTTTGAATACTGCTTTCCGGAAAAAACAATTGAGTTATGCAAAAATTGAGGATTATTCTATCAAATAAACTATTTACTTTCTCCTTTTACAGCTTTTGGCTTTAACACCTTCGAAAATTTGATCTGAAATGATGGCAAACGTCAATGGTAAGCTTGTTTTCATAATTATTGGATATTAGGGATGCAGCCGTTATTATCGCCTACATTTTCAAATCTCATGACACGGTCTGTGAAGAAGTAAAATTCTAAGTCAGTTCCTGCATCCTGGATGCCACAGATACTTACTAGGTTTCACTCTATTTACTGATTAAAGAGTTTTCTCTCTCCCACTCTCAGAATGAAAACATCAATTAGCGGCAATTGTATTTCAACTCTCGATGGAGGCACCTGAATTATAAGGACTATGTATGTTGACTGCATATTGCATAATATTATTTTATTTTGAATGTATTTGAATATAATATACATTGACTGGTGGGATCTAGGAGACTTTATTTCGTTTTCACTTACATTTCTGCCAACGTTTCAACCGATTCAATTAAGGATCCAAGCTGTGTTGTTTCAGAAGAACTCACTTGGCTCTCCCTTTCCAATCAACAAATTTTGGTTTTTGGAGATCAAGTTACACAAAATGGTTCTCACGATTGTATGAGTTGCCCCTCGTGATGATTAGCAGAAATGAAAATCGCATCACTTAATTGAATATGGCGAATTAAATTAAAAGATATGCCTATTTATGTAATGGTCATGAAGATTTTTAACCGCATGGCTGAGGTGTCAAAATATTCATATTTCCCCGATAGACTATAGAATATGATAGCAGCAGACATTTTTCTACTTATTAACTAGGTGGGCAGATTACCAACGCAGTGATCTTGATTGCCACATAATGAAATGAAATTCCCACATGGCCAAAATCCTTCGTCAGTCCACCTGACGACAAATTTTCTCTGTAACTTTTTCTGAGAGTCTCTGACTGTAAGAAGGACGTATATCCTCGTATTTTATCTTCCATGTCATTCAAAATATTATTGGCTTATTTATACTGTGTTTGTAATTACTTGTAGGCTGTTGATTAGCGGAAGCTTTTAGAAATTTCTTTAAATCGGATGAACACTGTTCAATCCGTCACAATCGGAGAGGTTTTTAATACATATGCAGATGTACGCTAACTTCGAGTCTTGAACATCTTTCACTTGCATAGATACAGATATTATCATGACGGGATACTGCCTTCTTTTTTCCCTTTTTTCCCATAGCTAAGTTATGCACAATACATCATGTAACATCGAAATAAGAACTGTATATCTATGAGAACATGCGACAGATTATGCGACAACATGCATCGAAAGTTAGCAATCAAATATGAATATATGGAGATTTTCATGGAAATCGTCAGCTCTTTAGCTAATTAGAACGATTCCAGGAAAAGAAGATACGGTATGTAAGAGATAGATGGGTTGAATAAGTCTCAATAATATGGGGCTACCATTTTTCATATATCACGTTATATAATACATAGCCTCATTATGTATAATCAAAAACATCATTGTATTAGATCATGAAATTTAATCATTCATGCATTTGTAATAGAAAATTGATATGTATTCGTACTTCTGTAATAGACAATCCATAAATACGGTTCACAATTGACCTGAAACATTTTAATGGAAGAGAAGACAAGGTCAATAAAAACATATACTGGAATGCTTTCGACAAAAGTCTTTTTCGATCCAAATGTAACAGCAATCCTAAACCAGGCAAAAAAGGAAAGAAGGAATCCAATCTAAGTCATCATATCTAAAATTTAAACGCTGATACAAAAAGCAGACACTATCTAAAAATGGACAATACTTGTGTAAGTAAGGCCGTCTAATTTCCATGTAATACCATTGAGAGCTTTTCACCGTCCATCTCCGCATTCCCAGTGAAAATGGTATTGAAGTGATTCCCATGGTTCACCATTTGGATACTTACTTTAATGCTCTGAGCTGTATGGGTTATGTAGAAAATTATCATAGGATCTGAGATACAGATCAAAATGTTGGATTTTTGATGTCATTGATTTTGGGTTCAGCAACAATGCATATATTACCTTTCAATTCATCAGCCTGAATCGTCTGTCATTTGAAAGGTAATATATCTTCATTTTTGTCCGCTGAATTACTTGAAATTGCATTGGGTTGAAAACTGCATTATTGTCCGGAAGAAGGTTTCTTGCCAAATGCCAAATTTTCATAGAAATTATGCAGTAATCAGAATTTTGGAGAAGCCTCTCAGGAATCCATGTTAAAAACATCGATTGTCAGTTTAGGAATCATATCGGCCGTAAAAGGCAAAAACAACGTATTTTGAAAATAGCTGTTTTGAGAAATCCGAGGTAAAAGGCAAAACAACCTGTTGCAAAATAATTATTAATTATTAATAAATTGTCAGAAAGAAGAAGTATGATGCGATTGCGAATGTGCATAATCTATTTTAGATTTCTAATCGTTATTATTGTGAATGAAGAGTCAAAGATTGTAGCGTATTTTGAAATACGTTGTTCTGCCTATTCATAGTTTATTAAAATGCCAATCAGATGAGACGTATTTTAAAATACGTTGTTTTATAGTTTCATTAGAAAAGATATTTCATCGGACCTCGATGAGATAGTTAGTTCTATTGACGTACATGTACAGGGTGTTCACGCTATTCCCGCCGCCAATAATAAATCAAAATATATAAAATATATAATGATAAGTCAAAATCATTATGTTATAAATATTAACGTTTAATTAAAATGTACAAAATTTAACCAAAAATATACAAAGTGGATATTACATATATTGTTTAATATAGCGACCTTGATGTTCAATGCACATACCACAGCGCTTGGAAAAATTGGAAAAACAATTTTGAACCATATTTTGATCAATCTGGTTGAATGCATGCTCACATTTCTCTGCTAGTTCTGTGTAAACTTTATCATGCATAATTGACCAAAGCCAGAAATAATTTATGGTAAGGTCTGGGCTTCGCGGCGGCCATTCCGTTGGTCCAGAACGACCTATCCACCGATGTTTTTGATATGAATTCAGTAGATCTCTAACTGCCAGCGCCCAGTGTACTGACGCACCATCTTACTGATAATAATGATGTACATTTCTATTACTTGTGAGAGATGGTATCACAATTTCTCTCAAAATATCACAGTAACGTTCCTGGTTCATCGTTTCGAAAAGGATCCTAAAGCGCAATCTTCCATTATGTGGATTCATAGCTGAAGACTTCAAAGGTTTGATCATCTTCTGTTCATTATTTTGAGCATTGTAACAGCAGTTATGTCTATTCACTAATCCGTTTAAATGAAAAGTCGCCTCATCACTAAAAATGATTTTATGATGCCACATGGGATCCAAGAACTGCTTCTGAATAACATGCATGTAATTGCAAAATGTCAATCACTTTTCAAAATTATCTTCATTTAATTTGTTGAACAAGTCTGTTTTTGAAAACCTTCATGTTACATTCCTTGAGAATGTTTTTGACTATACATAACGATATTCCAATTCTTTGTGCGCCATGTCGTTGAGAAGTTACACACTCCATCACCCATTGCAACAACAATCGCATTTTTCGTAGCATCGTTGATTTTGTGTTTATTTTTATCATTACCACGTCTTTTTGGAAGCACGGAGAGGGTTTCAAGAAACCGTTTCTTCCAATCTCTAATTGTTCTAACCGGATTATTAACCTCTTTATTATACTCCTCTGCATAACGTCGACGCGCTTGCTCACAGCTGTAAGAAATAGCATACGAAGCAATCTTGGCAATTTCTTCATTACTATATCCTGGATAATTTCATTTTCATACAGTACACCATTAAACCAAAGAATTAAATGAAATAAGACTGCTAGCGTTGTGTGAATGAATGTCAATGAAATTTAAATGTGAATACATAGACATAGATATTTATGACAATCACAATGATTTTTATTTTGAATTAGTGGCCTGGATAGCCTGAATTTTTGATTTAGTAGCAGCGGGAATAGCGTGAACACCCTGTATTGCTTATAACTCCAATTGCTTTATCCTAAAAAAGCATTATTTTTTCTTGTTTAAAATACCTGACTAATTTCAGACGAAAATACACATATTGAATTACCCATATGACCATGTTAAGGCAAAACAGCGTATTTTAAAGATACATTGCCAAGACCAGGCAACTGCGCAGTTTTATATCCGAAGAAGATTGATGAGGCAGAGCATGAAGAATACTTTTGGGTGGCATCCTAAAAGATCAGGCATTGACATCAATTTTTAACTTTTGATTCAATTTTATAAGTGATCTTTCTTTAACTTCAGGCACACAATCATTTCTTAACTTTTCAGATGACGTTTCTGCTTTTATACTGTGTTGTTTATAGAACGATGTTCTGCGAAGTATCTCCAGAAAACTATACTGCCTGACAGAAGAAGACTTACCACTTATCATTACTAATTAATGACAGCTGTTAAATTTCTAAGTCGATCCTGCTCCCAAACTTATTTCTACATGTATGTGGCCTCTCTAGCATAGACATATGAAGATTATCATTCATCCTATTAAACAGAATCAACATTAGGATAAGTTTAAACAACGAATAATTGCAAAATTTGCAGTCTTTCTGAAATAAGTCGTAACTGCATGATGAAACACGAAGATGAATTCGCAAACTGTGTGCCTATTGGACTGACGCGCTGTGAACGCAGCACCTGCTTGTATAGAACTGGATGCATCGCATGTAGGCTAGCTGTTAGGAATTGGTGGGTCCGTTGGTGTGAAGAAGAAAAGGGTGTAAAACAAGAAGAATCTGAAAGACCAAAGAAAAATAGAGTCACAGACTGAAAGTTGATGATTGCAGCGAAGTACTGTCGGTTTCAGAGCATTTCGCATCAGCAATAGGCTGGAAATCTGCTGCTGATATCAGCTGTTGCGCTAGAACTGCATATCGACGAACTGCATTTGACAGAAGCGGGATTTTCAATTTTGCAGACAAGTTGTACGCATGCATCTCAATAACTTTTTGAATTTTAATGAATTCAATACGATCGCTTTCCCGTCTATGAATGTGCATGTTACAGGTCTCGAACATAAGCGGAAAAGATTAGAATGGTGTGAGTGACATTCTAAAAGGAGCACTGATGAGTGACATTGCGTCATGTGGACGAGTAATTACGGTGTACCCTCGATTTCCACGACGGAAGAGTTTGCTCTCACAGACCGTCTCGTTGTCTCGTGAGAGATATGCAGTCTGCTGCATTTCAGAACATGCGGTGGTAGCGTCATGATTTCGGCCGGTTTTTGGCACGGTGGACGAACAGCTGCTATTGTCATCAAGACACCTGGCTAATGTTATCTCTCGGAGAATGTGATTCTTTTGTTATTCCAACAGTATAAGGACACAATCTCATCATCCAAGATGACAATGTGCAGCTGCACAGAGCACGCCTGCCAAGTGATAACACCTCAGCAATTGAGTAACTCTCACAACTTTCACGCTCTCCTGATCTTTCACCGATCGAGCTTGCGTGGGATGAGTCTGGTGAAAGGGTGAAAATCTCGTATCCACATTCCACTACCAATTTCGAACCACTTTCCGAAAGATTGGTTGAAGAGCATTGGGAATGCGTTGAGCAAAAGAGATCAGATGAACTCTATGAACAATAGAATTTGAGCTTGCATTAATGATGCTGTGCAGATATGTGTGAAACAAATATTTATCATTTAAAGTTGTAGTTTTGGTGCCACTTCATCAATGAATGTAATGCGGCCGTGAAACATGATCACATTGGTAAATTCAGTGTGTGTATTTTCGTCTGAGATTAGTCAGTTATTTTAAACAAGAAAAAGTAATGCTCTTTTGGGATAAAACAATTTGGAATTACAAACAACACGTCAATAGAACTAACTATCTCATCGAGGTCCGATGAAATATATTTTCTAATGAAACTATAAAACAACGCATTAGTAGTAAGCAAGTGACAAACACTCGACCGGCGCCCCCCCCCCCTCTGGAACGGCAGAGTGTCGTGGTCGGCCGCCGTGGTGCTTCGGGTCTGAGTCCCCCCCCCCTCTGGAACGGCAGAGTGTCGTGGTCGGCCGCCGTGGTGCTTCGGGTCTGAGTCCCCCCCCCTCTGGAACGACAGAGTCTGTCGTGGTGTGCCGGCCAGGTGGGTTCACAACATGTTCGCTGACTCCCCCCCCCTCGAAAACGACAGAGTGTGAGACTCGGATGTGTTGGTCTCGTATGGGTTGACGTGACCGACCGCCTAGGTTGACGTGGCCGACCGCCTAGGTTGACGTGGGCGACCGTCTAGGTTGACGTGGGCGACCGTCTAGGTTGTCGTGGATGGTGAAATGGCTGCCAGATTCGGATTCAGCGTAAAATTCTGCATCGGTAGGGTGAGTTTCAAGGCAATCGGCGAGAAAAAATTTTTCTTCAAAATTTTAACAGAGTTAGAATTTGGGACGTTTTGGTGTGTAGCGCCAAACGAAGCATCGGATGAGAAAACGGAGGCCAGATTCGGAATCTACGTGAAATTTTGGGTTAGGAAGGATGTTTCCAGCGAAATCGGAGAGAAAAAATTTTCGGCTGACGTCCCCCCCCCCTCTGGACAGCTTGCTTCGATTTTGGCTTCCAGTGGACGGATTTTGTCGTGCGATAGCTCGTTTGAAAGCTAAGAGTGAGACAAATTCAGTGAAAGAATCGGCTTGTTCCTATCTGTCTTCGTTTAGATGTGAGACGCCATTTAAGATTTTGGGACATTGGTGAAAAACGACAGAGTTAGAATTTGGGACGTTTTGGGCTCTAGCTTCAAACGAAGCATCGGATTGGAAAACGGATTTCAGATTTGGAATCAGCGTGAAATTCTTTATCTGTATGGTGAGTTTCAAGTCAATCGGAGAGAAAAAATTTTCAACATTTTTCGAAAAAACGACAGAGTTAGAATTTGGGACGGTTTGGTGTGTAGCGCCCAAACGAAGCATCGGATGAGAAAACGGAGGCCAGATTCGGAATCTACGTGAAATTTTGGGTTAGGAAGGATGTTTCCAGCGAAATCGGAGAGAAAAAATTTTCGGCTGACGTCCCCCCCTCTGGACAGCTTGCTTCGATTTTGGCTTCCAGTGGACGGATTTTGTCGTGCGATAGCTCGTTTGAAAGCTAAGAGTGAGACAAATTCAGTGAAACAATCGGCTTGTTCCTATCTGTCTTCGTTCAAAAGTTAGAGCGGTTACAAGATTTTAGGTCGGAGCTCGCTCACCTGAAAAAATCCTAAGTGTCAGAGTGGCTTTGTATGGGTAAAAATTTGAAAATTTTCCAAAGTGTGGAATTTCGACCTGGGACCGTCACCAAAACATTTTTCATCAAATTTTGAAATTTCACTGACGTCCCCCCCCCCTCTGGACAGCTTGCTTCGATTTTGGCTTCCAGTGGACGGATTTTGTCGTGCGATAGCTCGTTTGAAAGCTAAGAGTGAGACAAATTCAGTGAAACAATCGGCTTGTTCCTATCTGTCTTCGTTCAAAAGTTAGAGCGGTTACAAGATTTTAGGTCGGAGCTCGCTCACCTGAAAAAATCCTAAGTGTCAGAGTGGCTTTGTATGGGTAAAAATTTGAAAATTTTCCAAAGTGTGGAATTTCGACCTGGGACCGTCACCAAAACATTTTTCATCAAATTTTTAAATTTCACTGACGTCCCCCCCCCTCTGGACAGCTTGCTTCGATTTTGGCTTCCAGTGGACGGATTTTGTCGTGCGATAGCTCGTTTGAAAGCTAAGAGTGAGACAAATTCAGTGAAACAATCGGCTTGTTCCTATCTGTCTTCGTTCAAAAGTTAGAGCGGTTACAAGATTTTAGGTCGGAGCTCGCTCACCTGAAAAAATCCTAAGTGTCAGAGTGGCTTTGTATGGGTAAAAATTTGAAAATTTTCCAAAGTGTGGAATTTCGACCTGGGACCGTCACCAAAACATTTTTCATCAAATTTTGAAATTTCACTGACGTCCCCCCCCCTCTGGACAGCTTGCTTCGATTTTGGCTTCCAGTGGACGGATTTTGTCGTGCGATAGCTCGTTTGAAAGCTAAGAGTGAGACAAATTCAGTGAAACAATCGGCTTGTTCCTATCTGTCTTCGTTCAAAAGTTAGAGCGGTTACAAGATTTTAGGTCGGAGCTCGCTCACCTGAAAAAATCCTAAGTGTCAGAGTGGCTTTGTATGGGTAAAAATTTGAAAATTTTCCAAAGTGTGGAATTTCGACCTGGGACCGTCACCAAAACATTTTTCATCAAATTTTGAAATTTCACTGACGTCCCCCCCCCTCTGGACAGCTTGCTTCGATTTTGGCTTCCAGTGGACGGATTTTTTCGTGCGATAGCTCGTTTGAAAGCTAAGAGTGAGACAAATTCAGTGAAACAATCGGCTTGTTCCTATCTGTCTTCATTCAAAAGTTAGAGCGGTTACAAGATTTTAGGTCGGAGCTCGCTCACCTGAAAAAATCCTAAGTGTCAGAGTGGCTTTGTATGGGTAAAAATTTGAAAATTTTCCAAAGTGTGGAATTTCGACCTGGGACCGTCACCAAAACATTTTTCATCAAATTTTGAAATTTCACTGACGTCCCCCCCCTCTTATCGATTGCATATTCACAGGGTATATAAGAACGGGATCGGGAGAGGAATTTCACTAAGTTGAGAAACTGACTACAGGTAAGTCGTTTCTCTTGAGGTCCGATATCGGACTTCTGACTTTACATTGCTGATATCAGCTAAGGTGTCAGACTTATAGGTTAGTCAGTATAGCATGACTGACCATTTGATGATAGTAGGCCGAAATCTTCAAACGGCTATAACTTTGCTTCTACAAGTCCTTTAGACTTGATTCAAAAAACATTCGACAGCGTTTGCTATGCTGAAGGTGACAGACTACTTATAAACGTTTTATGAGTAGTACTAAAATACTGAAAAATTTAAATTCATATTTAATGATAATAATTAAAGTTTTTGAATAAAAAGCAGTCGTTTATGAGTCTCTGTGACTTGGGTCGTTTCCTCTTGTAAATAACTCCACCGGTTTTCATGTCAAAACTGGGGCCCGGATACCAACACAGTGATATGACGCACGCTCTGTCCGATCGAGGTTGGATTTGTGGGTCGAGGCCTTGGAGCTGGGATAAGATCCCCTCTGAGTAATGCCTGTAACGGATTCAAGAGCTTAACACCCAAACGGTTGCTGACTTGCTATCAAATGTTTGGTGACTTAGTCTTTCAATACATATCAGCAAGTAGTATCCTATAAACACTTGCTATCAAATTTTACTCTATCTTTACAGAATTATCATGACGAAAGCGAGTAACGCCAAGATGCTAGTGGGCAAGTGCAGTTGTGGCAAGATTGCTAGAGGTAGCGAACTCAAGAAACATTTAAAAGAAAAAGAGGGGACGATGGGCCATGAGAGGAAAGTGATGTTGAGGTTGTGTGTGTCTTGTCGGAAATGTGTGATGGGGGATGAGAAGGAATTTATGAAGGCGCATTTGCAGTGTGAGAGTGGGAACATCGGAGAGAAGGGGTTCAAGGCATGGTTTGAGGGAGAGTTGTTGGAGAGGGAAGAGGTGACAAAGGCGGTGGCAGCGATACAGGACGTGATTGGGGAGAAAGTGGTGAGGAATGCGAGTGAGGGGAGTTCGAGTGATGGGAGTTCGAATGAGGAAGTTGAGTTGAGAGCGAATATGAAGAAGAAGGATGATGTTGATTTGGATGCGGTGATGGAAGATTTGTTTGGGGACATAGCGGATTTGAAGGAAGAGTGGGAGGGGGAGGAAGTGGCTAAGCCGATGGCAGCGTCATCGCCACGGCAGCAAGAGGCGTATGACACGGAGGTATTTGTGAGAATGAAGGATCGTGTGATGGCTTTGGAAAGTAATAATAGAAAAGTTTTGAAGGAGAATGAAGAGCTGAAGGTGAAGGTTGAGGGTATAGGGCAACAAGGGAAGAGTTGGAGAGCTTGAGAAAGAAGGAGAAGGAATGGATGGCGGAAAGGAGCGAGTTGATGAGGAAGGCAGGTTTGGTGGAGAGTTTGCAGGCGAGTGTGTCGAGGAAGGATGAAGAGATAGAGCGGATGCGAAGCGTGGTGAAGGAGACGGAGGAGGTGAAGGTTATTAATAAGAGGTTGACGGGTGAAGTGGAGCGACTGCATGAGCGTTTGAAGTGTCGAAAAAGGAGAGTGTATGAAGTCCATCTTCCCCTCTTTGAGAACAATGTGTGCGACGCCCCAACCATCACGGATGATCCCAACGTAACACAGCAGTGTTATGAGGGCGACGGAGTCCGATGTCTCCACATGAGTATGGACGTTACCGGCCAGCTTGAAGACTTCGTCGTCCGAAAAGTTCGGAAGAAAGTTCCCAGTAAGCTTCCTCAACATGATCATTTTTGTAGCTCATCTAATCTCCTATTCTTTTTCTTTCAGAGTTTTTGCAGAAGTGAGAGGAGTGTCGGTGGACGGAGAACGACCCATGGGCTCTTTTAAGGGCCAACCTTCTAATGCAGCTAAAGCGGTCCCAAGCCCGCCACATATCCTCGGATATGGAATGCAGAGGGGAAGAAAAATA
The DNA here is from genome assembly GCA_907163375.1 of Prostheceraeus crozeri. NCBI lineage: Eukaryota > Metazoa > Platyhelminthes > Polycladida > Euryleptidae > Prostheceraeus > Prostheceraeus crozeri. The sequence continues at coordinate 307,785 of CAJQUW010000787.1, forward strand.
ATGAATGGAATGAAATGGGAGGACACTCACGCGCCACACGCAACATAACACACTTCTCTCTTCCGTAGTCTAACAAGCTCTTTACACATGGATCGCAGTCGATTGCTATCCCTGTATCAGAAGTGTAAGCTATCTTAATTTTATTTGATACTATTTCATCTATCATCATCGTCCATATGAAATGTTTTAAGATTTACAAGTTAGACTAAGCGTGCTACTATTTCCAAATGAAAATGTATACATGGTTAAATCATCCACTTAACCCCATCCGTAGTCTAACAAGCTCTTTACACATGGATCGCAGTCGATTGCTATCCCTGTATCAGAAGTGTAAGCTATCTTAATTTTATTTGACACTATTTCATCTATCATCATCGTCCATATGAAATGTTTTAAGATTTACAAGTTAGACTAAGCGTGCTACTATTTCCAAATGAAAATGTATACATGGTTAAATCATCCACTTAACCCCATCCGTAGTCTAACAAGCTCTTTACACATGGATCGCAGTCGATTGCTATCCCTGTATCAGAAGTGTAAGCTATCTTAATTTTATTTGACACTATTTCATCTATCATCATCGTCCATATGAAATGTTTTAAGATTTACAAGTTAGACTAAGCGTGCTACTATTTCCAAATGAAAATGTATACATGGTTAAATCATCCACTGAAGCCCCATTCAAGTACGTCAGTATGAAAGCAAAGATAATACGAAATAAAAATTTATTATGGCATGTATTTCAAAAGGTCTTCATCGTCAATATCGTCCCAGAGTCTGGCTTCACATAGATAACAAAAACAGTTCAGTTGCTTTAATCGTTCTTCCACTGCGAGCCTCACTTTATCAATATACTCCCACTCTGCCATAGTTCGTGGCTGGGAGTTAGGGGTGTACCACTCCCATAATTGGTGGAGGAATTTCGTGCTGTTGATCTCCATCACATCGTCAGTATCGTACTGGAGATACTTCCACCTCACGCCTGTTAAGTCGGGACACTCCTTCTCACATACACTCTCCTCTTCCTCATCCGCTGGTAATGATAACTTCCTGATATCGTCCAGTTGGTACACCTTCTCCACCTTCGCCTTTCTTGGAGCGTTTGGTGTAACGAGCGCCTTTGGTGTTGAGCATGGAGAAGAGAATTTTGTGTTTGATGTTGTCGGAGGGCTTGTCATGTTGACTGTGAATAATGACTTTGAAATGTTTTCTAATTCTTAAGTATCAACAAGCAACCAATCAGAATGAACATCCAATGAATGAAGAGAATGAAAGTATATAAGCAAAGTGACATCCGTATCATTTCACTCTGTCTTTGAGACGCATAAGTGAACTGTTGTCTAGCGAATTCTGTATTTGAGGCGTACAAGTGAACTGCTCTTTAGTGAATTCCAAATTTGAGTGAAGTCTCTATCTTGTTCAAGTATCAAGCTTAAACATAATTTCGTTCAAATGGTAAGTTGAAAATTTCCTCTCTCATCTCCCTCAAACGTGTGGCTAATAGCATCTTCCTCAATTTCAGGCATCAACTTCATCACCAACACCCTCCCTTCTCGAGGAAAGTTTAGAGTTGTTGAGTCAAGGTAGGTTGTAACAATATACTGACACTTGAACAGAGATGAAAGAATGATTTCTCTTTCAGGTGATACCAGTTCCATCTCGTGCGAGTCCATATCAACATTGTCGCGGGAATGCGACGATCGGCAATGTGCTGACTGTGGACACATCTTCACGAGGAAGCGTGATCTCACCCGACACATCAAGCGAGGTGTTTGTCGACCTAAGCCGGCATCAATCTCCGAAGGTAGGGATGATTCTGTTAACGATGTCTCCTTTTCTTGCGACTTGTGCGCTCAGTCTTTCGAGACACGTTTTGAACTATCTTCGCACAGACTTCAACATACACACGCGAACGATACCTACACCAACGGTACCTCCTCTATCCGACTCACTGAAGTGTCCATAAATAATTTAGTGAGGAACTACCAGATGGACTCCTCAGAAACCATTGCTAACTTTGAGGAATGGTTTCATCAAAATTCATCATTGATAGAAGCGCTCTTCAACAATTTAGACAATTTTAGGATGAAGGCGCTCATCTATCTTAAAATAAAATATGTAAAAATCGACCACCATACTGGACAAATAATAGAGAGGTTGGAGTTTCACATACCCTCCTCTCCTGCAACCGAAGTTGTAGACTGTGAGTCTTGGATAAATTTTCATATCCAAGGGTTAAAATTAAATATAGATAAATTTAACGAGCGTGATAGTGGACTCGTTTTTGATGGTATTGAGACCGCCATGATTAAAATCAGTTTATTAGGAAATCATAGTGGTCGAGGCTCCTTTAAACTTCCGAAAAATTTAAGAAATAAAGCAGCAGTCATTTCTGTAGATTGCGAATCGCAATGTTTTAAGTATGCCGTCCTCTCCATTCTCCACTATAATGATGTGCAGAATAGTCGATACCGCAAGAGTAAGTATCAACAGTGGGAGAATGAATTAAACTTCGATGACTGTAATAGTGACGATATGAAAATTAAAGATATAGAAAAATTTGAAAAATTGAACAACATCAAAATAGTTCTCCATGTTTGGGAAAAAGGATTGAAGGGTGTGCGCTACAACTCGCGTTCGAGTTGTTATGAACGTACAGTAAACCTGTTATTAGTAAAACAGGATGATAGTGAGGAATGGCACTACTGCGGTATTCCCAAAATCTCTCGCTTATACCACCACTTAGAAAACTCTAGTAGAGAGTTATATTACTGCGACAGATGTATTCGCCACTTTAGGAGGAAAACTAAATTTGAAACTCATTACGAATGGTGTAAGCGAGGTAAACTGCAAATGGAGCGCATGCCCAAAGATAAGGAGTTTTCATATAGAGAGAATGGTGATGAATTAAGTCCTCTTCGTGTCATCTATGCTGACATCGAATGTTATATCGATGATAACATCCATCGACCAGCAGCCATTTCCTGCTATGAAGTATGGCATGATCACTTTAGGGGTAGGCAAAATAAAATGCGCGTCTGGCAAGGTGAGGATTGTATTTACCAATTCCTACAATTCCTCGAACAGGCTGTAAAATTTCAACAAAAACATGATGGTGAACTCTATCGCAGATCATTGCATATGACAGCAGATGATCAAGCAAAATTTGATAGTTGCAACATTTGCCCCAAATGTAGGAAAACATTTGACGATGATAAGATTAAGAAAGTGCGCGACCATGATCACATCACTGCTAAATTTAGAAACGCACTCTGTTCAAAATGCAATTTTTCACTTAGGATGAAACGGCGTACATTACCCGTCATTTTCCATAATTTCAAGGGCTACGACAGCCATATGATAATAAAAGGAGGTTTAGGTCAAATGAAAGAGTGGAAGCTTGATGTAATAGCGCAAACGAGAGAGAAGTTTATGGCCATGACAGCAAAAGTGCCTGTCGATAAAACTAAAGAAAATAAGACGGTCTATTTTGATATAAAATTTTTAGATTCCTACCAATTTATGACTGCTTCACTGGCCTCTCTCGTGCAAAATCTAAAGTCTCTTCCACTAACACAAAATCTTAAGAAACAATACCCAAATCTAACCGATGAAGTCATCACACGGAAAGGAGTCTTTCCATATGCATATTTTGATGCGATTAGTAAACTCGGCGAGACTTCTCTTCCGCCCATAGATAAATTTAAAAATGATTTGACCGGCGCAGAATGTAAGACCGAAGATTATGATCATGCACAAGATGCATGGATAAAATTTGACTGCCATACATTTGGCGAATATATGATTGCCTACCTTAAGTTAGATGTATTTTTGCTGGCTGATGTATTTCAGGAGTTTCGACGAGTGGCATTAGAAGAAGATAAGTTAGATCCCGTCCACTTTGTCAGTCTGCCAGCCATGTCATTTAAGTCTGCTTTTAAAATGACTGGTGAGACCATTCATCTCTTACAAGATCCAGAGATGTATAATTTATTTGAGCGAGGAATTCGCGGTGGTCTCACATTTGTAAATAAACATAGGTTAAAATCTGAAACAGTAGGCAATGACCAGACTCATCTGAAGTATTATGACCAAAATAATTTGTATGGTAGTTCATTATCCAAACCGCTACCTCACTCTGAGTTTAGCTGGTTAGATGATAGTGATATTCAACATTTCTCCAACCCTTCTAACATACTAGCAATTCCAGATGAAGGTGATTGGGGATATTATTTTGAGATAGATCTAATCTATCCAAATAATATTAAACATAAAACCGTAGATTTTCCACTCGCACCCGAATCAGGTGAAGTGAGTAAAGATATGTTTTCCGACTTTATGAAACAATTTCATAAAGATTTAGAATCATGTGGACAACCCGACTATAAGCCTTGTCGCAAACTTTTACTCACCCAGTATGATAAAGAAAACTATCTAGTCCACTTTAGCATCTTAAAATTTTATTTAGAAATGGGTATGATTTTAAAAAGAGTTCACCGCATTATTAAATTTAGACAGAAAGCCTTCCTCAAGCCATATATTGATAGCAACAGCCAGAAACGTGCACTAGCCCAAAATAACTTTGAAAAAGATTTTTATAAATATAAGAACAACAGTCTATTTGGTAAGACGATGGAGGATGTTAGAAAGCGCGTAAACTACAAACTAGTTAATGATGATCAAAAGTATCACAAATTGACCTCATCACCTCTATTCATCGATAGAGACATTATCGATGAGGACCTTATAGGTGTTAAAATGATAAAATCTGAAGTTGAGTTGTGCAAACCCATCTATATTGGTCAAGCTGTACTAGATTATTCTAAGCTTGAAATGTACCAACTCTTTTATAAAATACTAAAACCATGTCCTCTCGTAAAAGAGGTTCGTTTGTTGGGTGGTGATACAGATAGTTTCTTCTTAGGTATTACCACTCAAAAAGATTTAAATTTCAATGAAGTAGGAAAATCTTTGGAAAGATATTTTGATACATCAAATTATCCTGCTGATCATCCACTCTACTCCATCAAAAATAAGGCAAAACTTGGCTGCTTTAAGGATGAGACAGCAGGGAAGGAAATAGATGAAATGATTCTCCTCCGTCCAAAAATGTATTCTATGAAATTAAAGGATAGTGATGATAGCATTAAGCGCGCTAAAGGCATATCAAAATCCATTGTGCAAAATATGAAACATAAGAATTTCAGGAAAGCCTATAGAAATAAAAATATAACGTTTGTCAATATGACAATCTTAAAATCTAAGTCGCATGAGATCAAAACTCATACTTTTAGGAAACGGGCGCTTTCAGCATGGGAGGATAAGAGGTGCTGGTTAGAACACAACATATCTCTTCCACATGGACATCCTGACACAAACATACCACCACCCAAAAGAATTAAACTCACACTACCACATTCAGGAGACGTCTTAGCATAATCATCCTTAACTTAGTATTTTGATGTTGATTTCTGTAGATAAACATTGTTGTTTTATGTATCGCATGAGATTGTTTTTTCCTTGTGAATATGTGTCCACATCTGTACATTCCCCATGTGATGACTTTTCCACTGAAAGACATTTTTCCTATCCCTGTATATTTCCACCCTTCACGAAGTAAAAAGACTTTTTGTATATAACAATGTTTATTGAAGTGCGCTCATGTATATATTTTCAGTGGATGTTGTATAAAGTCTGTTGCTTCACATTCATGTACATATTTCAATAAACATATCACAATGACTTCACTTTGTTTTCCGAAACACTAACGTTATGAGGGATTTAGTATCTTTCACATGGATGCACTCTTGTAAACCATTGGTAATTTTGATAGCAATAGAGGGTATAGTTTGTTTGACGACGGGATGATAGAAAATAGATTCAAACATCTTCTCGACTATTCCATATGAAGCGTCTTTATCATGAATGAAATCACGTAAAATGTATTCTTTTTTCTCACCAACAGAAATAGGTAGAATCAAATCACTTTGAATGTAAAGGTGCTGTTCATGTTTATCAAGTGTCATTGGTGTTTCTATACCAATCGTATGCGCAGCAGCAAACACTGTTTGTAGCATTGAAAAACCAAAGAGTTTTTTCAAATTTTTACTCAATTGACATTGAATGTCATCACCCAGTTTCAGAACAACGCGTTGATTTTCAATTGAAAACGAAATGTGGTGTGTCTTTGCATCATATTTACTTTTCATCACATGCTTCAACTTCTGTTGTATATAAGGATTTACTACATGAATGAAGCTTTCAACTGTATGATATAGACGCGGCATTATATTGATAGCAACTTTAGATTCTTCATAAGACTGGTAAATTTTCTTGATGCGATCACCATAGATGTCCACCCACCATTCATCATTAACTGAATCAGCTTTAGTGTGATATTCATGAGAAGCATACACCACACCGCTTCCAATAATAGGCGTATAATGTCTTACAAAATGACGCAAGGTTGGAGAGAAATAAACTGTAAGTTTGTCATTATATTTCTGAATAACCAACTTATTTTTGTCCGCCATAATTTTCTCTCCATACTTCTTACCCACAGTCTCATTCCATCGTTTTACTAACTCAATAAGTGATAAAGGTTGAACACCACGCTTTTTCAAAATGATGCGTTCTTCGCATTCTACAACATCTTCATCAAATATTTTAAATCTATAATGAAATTTGTTGATTCGATTTGAATAAACTTTTTTAACATTTGCAGTAGCAATTGACGTTAGATGTAGTCCATGACCAAAACCAAGATGTGGATAGAATTCACTATCCAACCTCAGCGTAAGACCTTTAGTAAAAGAATGAAAGCGGAGGAACTGTCTCCCACTCCAATGATAGATAGTAAACTCATAAGCTTTCTGATTTTTATTCTTCATGATGGAAGTATTACCACTGTTGAATGCCTTAATAATTTTCTCATTCCCAAATGGCTCATAAGAATCTGATTTTATCTGAATCCATTCATAGTTCCACTTTCCATCTGATGTTAAATTGTATGGGAACTGAAATGCATTATTCATCGTTATTCCATCATGGGTGCGAGGAGTCAATATCATTTCTTCCAAATCATTCACATTCTGAATATTGCTATCATAGCAAATACTAGAAACGCCAACTTCCCATTCACCTTCTAAATGCAGTGGCCGATTTAATTCTACTCGATAGTCTGATGGTTTATTTTTGGGAAATTTATTCATAGAAGCATTACTGGGCAAGTAGATTAGAAACGAGTCCTTATTTTCACTTTCCATATTATTCACATTGGAAAAATATATTAGCATACGTTTGCATTAACTCTTCATTCGGAAATGGAGTGTAATACTTGTCACAGCATCTTTATGAAAAGGAATCAACGCACCAGCATCATCATAAATGGCAATATCAATTTGTGGGATGTAGTTTGATTTCAGCTTTGTATAATGCACTTTCTTGAAAGTATGCTCAGATAAAATACTGCAGCTTTTTGGCTGGTATGGTATCATTGCTAGCAATGGAGCTTCAACATCTCCCACACGTACATCTTCACCAATATTGGAATATATCTGAAAATAGTTAATACGACGCGATAGCGACATGTCTGCGCTAGCTTTGGTTACAGTACCACTTTTAAAGATATTTTGATCAAAACCCAAAATGTCCATTAGAGTTTTATCCATAATTAGTTCAATACCTTTTCCATTTATAGTGAGAGACAAAGTACCTTCTTTTTCAGAAAATGAAATATGTTGCTCATTAATCACTTCATTTAAATAATCTACAACCAATTTAACCGAAGTAATAATGCGAGGCATCAACACTCTTGTTTCATGTAAGAAACCACCAAAAGGCTCTACACACTTTCTGTATAAAGATACGGCCCATTCTGTATCAAATTGATTTGGCCTTTCACATGGTAAATGTTGCATATCAGATTTTCCATGAACAGCTGCAGAACGATGTCGTAAGAACTGATGAAAATCTTTTGAACAAACTAATACTAGATCATCATCATTTAATTTGCTTATTGCAATATGATTAGATGATTTGATATAAGTCAATGTTGCCACTTGTTTACCATCAACTCGAAGGAGATAATTAAATTTCTTCAATAATGTTTCAGGAGTCATGTTTGTCTTTCTTGGCTTAATCACAATCTTCTTCACCAACGTCTTCTCATTTCTTGGAATAAGATCTACATAATAAGCTTCCTCTCGATATATTAACTGTTTATGACCACTTATGTGGTAATTAACGTTAAAATTATCATAGCTTGTTAAGGCGCTAGCGAGGTAGCCTAAATCATTTCTTAAACTTGGACTTAAACCAACAATCCAATCTTTCTCAACTACATGATGTACATAATTATAATCATCATTGTGCGGAGTAAATTGGACAATATGTTTACACGCTTTATTCAAGAAATCATATATAAACTTTTTACATGATAAGAGATCTTTCTTTGACCACTGTGGAATGTATACTCGGCACCCCTTTTCACATTGATAAGCAGCTGTACGCCTCATATTAATAGTCATCACCTCATGATCAAAAGTATAGACACAGTTGCTATAAACAAGTTGAGTGACACCCACTTCCCAATTCCCATTTAGCTGTTGTGCATGATCAATGGGAGTAGAAAAGAGTGCGGCTCGATTACTAGTAAATCTCTTTGTAGCCGCATTGCTAAGCAAAATATGATAAAACGACATTTTTATATTGCTAATCTGCAACTTTGCATAACATCATGAAGACTTGGATTTTGGACTCTCTACAATAGATCAGAGTTGATCGTGATGGAAACGTACATTTCAAAAATTCTCATGGTCATACATCAAGAGGAATTACATTAACATGGCGACAATTTGTCAACCTCAATGATATCATGAGGGATTTGGAATATTTTGAAACATTAAGATTCATCTCCTTGGGTGATCAAGTTTGGCTTCAACATTACAGAAATGAAATTCAAATCTACCATTCTCATTCCGCAAACTGTTTCTCATTTCGCAAATACAATTGGGAGAAGTATAGAAGATACATACATCGCTCCATCATGACATTTATTCGTCGTGAGTTCATCGCCCTACTATGCAAATCTTAATCAGATATGATTACCACGCACCATGAGTTGGAAATTAGATTCCCTACAACGTATTGAAACGGATCATGATCGAAACGTCTATTTCAAAGATTCAACTGGAAATGTGAGAAGAGAGTTTGCTTTATCTTATCGTCATTTTCAATCTCTACATCATATCATGAAGGACTTGAAATACTTCTATATGAAAAGACATTCACGTATTGGAAATCGCATCTGGCTGCGCGTCAACAATCGGCGAATTCAACTCTATCATTCCCAACTTCATACTAACTTCACATTTCATCAAGGTAGTTGGGAAAAGTATAAAAGGAAGGTACATCGCTCAATTTACTCATTCTTTCATCATGAAGCGCCATCGCTACACCATCGTCAACATTCTCCGTCGCTTCAGACTCTACACCAAAATCGATCTCACAACATTACGCCAACAGCTTCCAAACAGCAAGTATTACCCGGGCCGTCCTCAAATGTTAGTGGTGAAGATGAACAATTCACGGAATCTTCAACTCTTCCCAAATGGGACTGTACAGATTCTCGGCGCCCTTTCTCATTCATCGGCGCAGTCAATGCGCTTAGAGCTACAAAGACTACTACGTCGGATATGGAAGAGGGAGAGGTGTGTGATGTCGAATCTGACTGTGGACAATATGGTGATCTCTACTCAATTGAGTGACAGTCTATCATTTTTGAAGATTCGTACCAGCAGTTACAGTTTGTGTTATGAACCCGAACTTTTTCCTGCAGCTCTCATTAGTTGTTGGTTGCCTGTGCATGTGGCAATCTTTCATAATAGTAAAGTGATCATTACTGGACTAAAATCTCATGAACAAGCAAATATGATCCTAGACTATCTCATTGAGTATGTACGTACCCAGCGGATTGTAAAATAAAAAACAATTTTTTCCAACATGATGTTTTTATTTCAAATCATGATAGAACTTACAAATCATTTTTTCATTAGAGGATGGATTACATGAAAAGTTTTGAATAATAGATTCAAATCGAGATACATGTAAACGTTTTAAGATGAAGTACAGTACAAAAGCACCACACGTTGATGAAAGTGGATGTTGTAGTATGCGTTCATTTCGCTGATATTGACGCGTATGTTTTCTCAACCACTGCTGTGTTGGTATATTTGGAGGTTGAGCAAGAGAGTCAAATAGTTCACTACGTCGGTCTTCTCCAATAAAGATCGCTTTCCAATGCTCACCGCCTAAATTCTGTGAATGAGTGTTTAGCACAATAAAGATGGGATAGTGATTTACTGCAGGTGGTAAGGTATCGAGTGAATAGACATTATCGAAAGCTTTCAACGTCGCTTCGTCTGCATTACGCTGCACTTTAGTCTTAATATCGTCAGCAGTCAACCAACTCATTAACGATTATACTGAAGAATCACGTCACGATACTTTGTAATTTCAATATTTGAATCGAAGACTGCATAAATTAATACATTGATCGTCTCAGGTAGTGTTCTTTTGAACGTCAAATCCAAACGAATATTATGAGGCACGTTCGCTTGACGATAGGGTGCACTAATATCGCTGTCAGCAGTTAAATCAAATGCATAAATAGTATATCCACTCTTAAACTCTTTCATAGTCAGTCCGTTGGTGTCATCCGTATTGTAAAAGCCAAAAACATCCATAAAATCAACATAACTGCGCATAAATTGATCTGAAGCAAAATCTGGTTTGTAGGGTGGACCAGGATGACTCACACCATTTACACGTAAAGCAATTTCACTTAACTGATTGTGTTTAAAATTGAAAGGATTCTTCTTTATATTACCATTAAATGCATCATTTTCAACCATTGCCACCATGAGGAGCTTCGGTGCTTCCGATGGAAAGAGGCCATCTTTCATGAAACTCTTTTGATCTTCGGAATTGTAAAGGTGAGAAGCTTTGTATGCTGAATGGGGTAAATGGCATTTTGGCGGTTAAGGCCTTCAGCATGCCCTCTAATGACACTTGGATTCGGTACTACTCGACGAATGTAAAGTGCAATATCTTCCACATGAATTCTAAAATTGTCAACTTTAGCAAATGCATTCAGCGCAAATTCAGGCTTATTCAATGTCAGCTTGAGTCGCATGCTGGTATTACACAGTAAAAACTTTGACTGTCTAAAGAAGTCTAAATTCAGCGGACCATATAGCTGACATACTCTACTATCTTTAATCATAGCAGATCGCTTTACAAAGCCACTGTTTGTTTCAACATCAAATTTTCCTGCTTCATCTCTGTACCATCCCATGGCTTCCATATGACTTTTTTGTGCTGCTGGATGAAACTGTGATACATGATTGAAATATGATTTATAGGGATAATCGCTTTGACCACCTTCCACTTGCTGCTCTCCAATCGTTAGAGAAACATCACGAAGTAATGTAGTCAATGGTAAATTGTTCAGTCCAACTTTATGTGCATCGTCAATAGCAGTTCCATCTGCTTGCTGAATTCTAAACCTCAAATCAAGCATCGCATAACTCAAATCTATGTAGTCATCACTACCACCAGGAATAACAAATTCAATGGGGCCAGCATTCTCAGCTGTTCGAGGATGATAATCTACAATACTTGAACTAAGAATATCTGTCTGTATGGCTTGTTGATCGAACAAACAAAAACCGGAAGTTTTACACTCCATGATTAGAAGTTATAGCAGCGTCGTCGTTTAGCGCCTGATGAATGATTAGAGCCTCTGCGACGTTTGCGTGAATGCCTTTTGACTGAAGATCGCACCTTACCAGCTCCGCGATGTTTCCTCCTTCCTTTATTCATTCGTTTAGGTGATTTCTTTCCTTGAGTAACACCAGCAATGGTCTGCTTCAATGTTTTTAAACCGCGTTCCTTCCCACGATTCAACAAACTGCTCTTAAAACTTCTACCTCTGGAAAGATCACTAGCAACATCACCAGCAAAGCCAACGGCATTACTTAAAACATTTCGTTTTAAAGATCTACCGACATTGGATATGAGAGGTGCTACAACAGATTTCAGTGCACCAAGTATGCTACCTCCACGTTGGCGGCGAGCACCGATGTAAATTTGTCCTCCGCCACTTACATAGGAGGGTCGTGAATAAAATGAGGCAGTTGGATTCATAGCTCAAACCCTAAACATTGTTAGTTACAACTTTGCATGAATCACTGTCGATCACTTAGATGAAAGATGTCGGCACGACGCATCCAAGAGTTCATACTTGAAGGATAACCAGCCCATTTAACAAGACACCATTCTTCACCTTGCCGTTTTTTACATCGAATGATTTTCTCTACCAAATATGTTTCACTTTCAGTGACTACCTCAATCTCATCGCGGTAAAAGCTACCCTCAATTTCTTCATTATCGTAATCTTTCAACTTGTAGGTGGTCGGAGAGTCTTTTTGATTAATCCTTGATACTGTAAATACCTCCTCTGTCCAATTCGGAAGGTACCCTTTAGCAAAAACACTTTTCACTTTTGAGATACGAACTTTATCGCCAATTTTCACATCACTTTTCACATGAGTGCGTTTACGTTGGAATGATTCGCGCACTTTATCTACATTGTCAGCATTTACATCTACTGGTCTGAGTCCAATAGAACGATGGATAGAGTGATTGTAGGCATGGAGTGTATCTTGTAGAACCTTTGTCCAATTTTGTGTCAAGTTGGCAGTAAAATGTCGCCACAAGCGATTTTTTAATGTGCGATTAAAACGTTCAACGAGTGCAGCTTTATAAGCGCTCTTTACACTAAACAACTCAATGTCATGCCTCTCAAATAATCTTGTCACATGCTGATTTTCAAACTCTTTTCCTTGATCACTCTGAATTCTTTTTGGAATGCGACCTTCTCGAAAAATTGTTTGGAATGCTTTTGCTACTCCTTTCCCTTCTTTAGTTTTTAAAGGTTGAGCCCACGCATAACGCGAGAAAATATCAATGACGGTTAAAATAAAATTATTGCCCGAGTTATGTTTTGAAATGGAGGCTACATCGCACAAATCTGCTTGCCACTGTTCATCGATGTCATGAACAATATAATGGCGGGTGCGGTACTTCTTTTTCGCTTGTTTGTGGAGTGTATAGGTAGCCTGACCCTTTAACCATCGTTTCACTTGTGATTGTGGAAGACCACTCGCTTTTGATAATTTCTTGATAGATGCAAATCCTGCCGGATGTTTTACATCATAATAGATTGACTTCAAACGTTCAGTCGATGACGGCTGACTCTTTTTCCTCCTTCTCATCTTTTTTCTTTCTTGCCTTTCTACATTTACAACAACTGCAGCATTTAGCTTTAGCGGTTTTGCGATCGTGTTCACATTGCTTAGGGGTTTCATTATGAGAGCTGGCGCAGCAAGTGCAAGTGACAACGACATTCACCTCTGGCGGCTCATTACATGGCAAGCAACACATCTGCTTCATATTAATAGTCTGAGAACATGTATTTCCTAGGAGGAGCTGTTTTACGTTTTCCTTTTACCAGTTTTAGTGGCGATGTAGATCTACGTCGAGTTCTTCCTCTTGTTTGCTTAGTGAGTGTGGGAGGGGATGTAGCAGGTGACGTCTTAAACCAATTTGTTGGCATTTTCATCGCCTGAAGCATTGGAGTAGTAGCCACTGTTGAATCAAGTTCTTTCAATGTCTCATTATTTAAAGCAAATTTTGGCACATTATGCTTTTTCAATAGTTTAAGAAAGTATGACCAACCAGGTGGAACATAGCCCTGACGGCGCTTTCTACGTGTCGCATACTGAATCAAGTCTTCATAACGTGAAGCATCAATCACTTTATTTTCATCTGTAATGATTTCTCCTCTATCATTTACATTGAGATGGGGTTCAATACTGTTGAAAAGAGATATGGCATGTGCGCGAGATGCTAAAGGTGTAGCAGTCGATACAGAGTCACGCATCTTATTCTTCAAGTTTTTCAATTGCTCAACAGTTTCCGATTGTAATAATACAGCACGATGTGGATCTTTGATGTGAACATTTTGCTGATAATCTATTTCTTTCCTATACATTTGATTTGCAAGAGGTTGCTTTACTTGCTGCATGGCAGTCAATTGTACATATTCATCCTGAGGAATAACAATCATGCGAGAATAAGAACTCATAGTTTGTAGATAATCATGGGAGTTTTCAAAATATCACTTCGAAATCTAAATTCTTCCGGACACTCTTGCGTAAAGTCAATGAATAAGTAACCGTATGGTTTTTCAGTAGCTGCTTGAAAAATTTCAATTAAGGCTTTTGATCCTCTGGGTGCAACTTGTCGCGCTAAAATTTCAAATTGACTTTTATCTCGCGGATTCTTGAAAATAGCATAATAGTGTGTATTCAGGTTTCGTGTACGAGCTTCTTTTCCATCAGGAAACAAATTTTGTGTAATATAGATGATAAAACACCTTTTATGGTGTGCTGCGCGAGTGAACATATCTGTAACATCTTTTGAATTCTTACTTTCTTTTAATAAATCATCCAATACAACAACATCATTAGACTGAAGTTTATCCACTGGAATAATTCCTTCATGTCGAATAAAGTTGCGACTTTGCAATTCCTGAAACAGCGACGGTTGATAAATACCATAACACCAAATCACTCGATTGATAGGTTCCTTAAACAACTCCCTTCTTTTATCCAATAAATTCAGCGTGAAAACAGTTTTACCTGCATGAGATGGACCTGATACAGTCAGAACTTTATCACATTGAAGTCTGAAATCCATTTTATTACTTTGAGAATCAACATTTTCATAATTAACGCTTAGAGCCAAAGATATTTCCCAATAGGTTGCCCACGGCAGGAGCTATCATTGGAAGTATTGCTGAAAGGAAACCGCCCTTTTGTGTTAGAGTTTTCCTCTTTCTTTGAAGGGCGACTTTAGGATTGGAGATGAAACGCAATTTCGTAGCATATCGCTTAAGTAACTTTCGTTGTTTTGGCGCTAATTTCTTCGTCCTCAACTTCCTCACATGAGAAATAATTTCACAAATGAATTTATCGTTAGCATGTCGTATAGCATTGTATCGCTGATTTGCTTTCATTCGTCGGAGAGCTTGAATGGCTGAAGAAAACTTTTGACTTTTACGTTTCGTCATTTTACGTTTCGCCATTTTCCGTGTTAGTCTTTGCTAAAACCTATCTTTACCACATTTGCATAGGTACTAACTATTGCGACATAAGTGACACTCGAAATGAGCAATGTCACAGTGGTTACATTGGCAAAGTTGAATGCAATTACGTATGAAACAGCGTTGACAAAAAGCATGCTTACATCTCTTGAAGATGCGCTTTTCATTTCCATCCTTTCGCTTACATACATCGCAACACATAGTTTCACCGTTACTGATGTCTATAGCAAGTCTTTTTTGAAGATATGAATTTGCTAGCCTTTTCTAAATAATAGACGCATGTACAGAAGGAATATACTTCGAGAGTGAGCAGACATAGCTCGAAAACCAGTTGTGCTACAATCAAGTACCACTGCATTTTCAATTTTTCTTTATGGAAAGTTGAATGTGAATATCTGAAATCGCTTCAGTCACTAGACTGCTACCATGATGGTTAAATGCGTTAAGACGTTCAGCAATTTTTATCATATGTCTTTTAAAAAATTCTTCGGGGTGATCTACCACTTCCATTGAATAAGAAGCAAAATGGAAAGAGCGACTTTCCACCTCTTCCTTTCCAAAATGACTAAACTTAATTTTCGCAACTAATCGCGCCATGACAATGCTATCAGAGAATGTATTCATTAACTCTAGAAATAGAGTGCTAGCATCATCTACCACTGCTTCGATGTCGGTCTCATCTTTATGAAAATTTATCACATAATCTTGAACAGCTCCTTTTAAACTTTGCCTATGAAAACGTAATGTTCCGCAGTCGTTTGAGAAAGACATGATCGCCCTTTAACTAACCCATCCATTGCATGAAAACAACAACTCTTCTCATAGTAACATTTATTGAATAACGGTAACAAGCATGCATTATAAATCAATGGTTTGAAAGAGATAAAATAGATACAGCTGATAACTATCATACAGCGAGCAATGATAACCATACAGGACTTTGGCAGTGTTGAGGTAAGGAGGAAAGAAGCATTGGTTATGAACGTAGCTACTACAACGAACAGACAAAATAGGAACACACAAATCCTTAAAACGTTTCGTGACTTCATGATAATGTTGATTCACTCTACTATCCCAAGGCGGGAGCAAAATATCATCAATGATTAGATTGGGAAATACTTTCCTCTCCTTACCAGGATTATTACAAAAGATGCGTATAACATTGAAAGCAGCTAACCATCGTTTAAAGTCAAATAAGAAGAGCACTTTCACAAGAAAAGCCATAGTCTTGCAAATATTTCAGATTAAGTCCATGAATGTGTTTTCTCGCCCATTGATCAACATTGGAATCGCAGTTGGCATGTTGATGATAGACACTAACAATCTGATATGTCCAATTGTTCATAGCAATAGCACTGAGCTCCTGTACAGGTTCACCCTCACAATCCATAAAAATGATGATAGAAGCCTAAAACGGAAATTTACACATCTAAGGAAACGTTCTATAACATATTACAAAATAAAGAATTACATCGATGCTTTTCACGACAAAATACACAAATGATATGATGGCAACGAAGAAGTAAAATGTATCTAATAAGACCACGTCTACGACACTCAAAGCACATAAGCGAATTGTCATAGGGTAGAGTTAGGAAAGGACTAGCAATTCTCCTTCTTTGATTTGCGTTTTGATGTAGCATTCTTCTCCGACTTGCGCTTCGTACCACTGCTGTTAAGGATTTGATCAATTATGTCGTCCACGTTGGGTGGTTTCGGAATATATAGGATGGATTCCATATGCATGGAGAGAGAGGCTATTTCATTATCCTTGTGTCGACCATAATATAGCCCATTCACTTTGAAAAGGATATCCCAAGTACCTTCTCCGAGCTCATCACATCTGATGGGTATTGAATGATCTCCCTCCTTCTTATAGTAAGTACACCAATGTGATACCGGTAGGCAAATGTGATTACCATCCCAAATCTTTCTATAGGGAGTATCCTTGTCATCTCTCGCCTTCCACTCTTGAGCAAGAGGAGTAGGAATGTCCATATTTAATGTCACGTACTCCTCAATAATATCAAGTTGGTGGCGAATGTACGGACTCACGGGGATCAGTATGTAGTCCCCATACTGATTGTGCATTATCTTGACATCCGTGGAAGGGAGCATTCCCGTTTGGAGTACTACGCTATGATCATCATAACGCAAGGCTTGTTTAAATTTACGCTGTAGCGGTGTAGGATTATGTACCTTGGATGTTTCTTCCACTGGCCTCAGTTGTAGATGATCTGACCGTAGCGAACCTTGTAACGTTTGACCGCCATTTTGTCCTACTAGTGCAGCAGATGGAGTAGATGCCTGAAAATGAAAAAAGATTGTATTAAGTTTGCCTTGAAACGCACTATACAGATAAAGAATTTCACGCTGATTCCAAATCTGAAATCCGTTTTCCAATCCGATGCTTCGTTTTGAAGCTAGAGCCCAAAACGTCCCAAATTCTAACTCTGTCGTTTTTCACCAATGTCCCAAAATCTTAAATGGCGTCTCACATCTAAACGAAGACAGATAGGAACAAGCCGATTCTTTCACTGAATTTGTCTCACTCTTAGCTTTCAAACGAGCTATCGCACGACAAAATCCGTCCACTGGAAGCCAAAATCGAAGCAAGCTGTCCAGAGGGGGGGGGACGTCAGCCGAAAATTTTTTCTCTCCGATTTCGCTGGAAACATCCTTCCTAACCCAAAATTTCACGTAGATTCCGAATCTGGCCTCCGTTTTCTCATCCGATGCTTCGTTTGGGCGCTACACACCAAAACGTCCCAAATTCTAACTCTGTTAAAATTTTGAAGAAAAATTTTTTCTCGCCAATTGCCTTGAAACTCACCCTACCGATGCAGAATTTTACGCTGAATCCGAATCTGGCAGCCATTTCACCATCCACGACAACCTAGACGGTCGCCCACGTCAACCTAGACGGTCGCCCACGTCAACCTAGGCGGTCGGCCACGTCAACCTAGGCGGTCGGTCACGTCAACCCATACGAGACCAACACATCCGAGTCTCACACTCTGTCGTTTTCGAGGAGGGGGGGGAGTCAGCGAACATGTTGTGAACCCACCTGGCCGGCACACCACGACAGACTCTGTCGTTCCAGAGGGGGGGGGACTCAGACCCGAAGCACCACGGCGGCCGACCACGACACTCTGCCGTTCCAGAGGGGGGGGGGCGCCGTTCGAGTGTTTGTCACTTGCTTACTACTCGCATTTCAAAATACACTATAATCTTTGACTCTTCATTCACAATAATAACGATTAGAAATCCAAAATAGATTGCACACATTCGCAATCGCATCATACCTCTTCTTTCTGATAAAAAGTATTATGCAACACGTTGTTTTGGCGCTTCATAACGCTGAAACTGAATAACGCATTGTAAAATACGTTGTTTTGGCGCTTCATGACGCTGAAACTGAATAACGCGTTGTGAAACACGTTGTTTTGGCGTTTCATAACGCTGACACTGAATAACGCATTGTGAATTACGTTGTTTTGGCGTTTCATAACGCTGACACTGAATAACGCATTGTAAAATACGTTGTTTTGGCGCTTCATAACGCTGAAACTGAATAACGCATTGTGAAATGCATTGTTTTGGCGCTTCATAACGCTAACACTGAATAACGCATTGCGAAATGCGTTGTTTTGGCGCTTCATAACGCTGAAACTGAATAACGCATTGTGAAATACGTTGTTTTGGCGTTTCACGGCCGAATGGTCCTCATCATTCTAAGTGTTAAGATTTTTTGTCACGCAGTAGAATAAAAATACTTTTTGTACATCTGTCTTTCCTTTCCTGTTTGCTAATTTCGAATTGTGATCATTCATTCATCCATCCACACCGTCTATGCAGGAATATTTCTATAACAAGAAAGAGTAGTAATCAAAATATGAATATTCAAAAGTTGTTAGAATCATTTCATTTGAGTAAAGATGATTTCTGGCGTTCTCATGAACTGATCATGATTATTGATTACAGCCATTTTTCAGTTTCACAAAACAGCCGAAGGTGCGGATGGGACCCACAGTAGCAACAATGTAGCCAAGTACCGCACTAACAGCAGCCGTGCACCGCCCTTGGAGGCCCTGATATGTTGCAATGGATGCAGGCATGCAAGGACATGCAGCAGCCGACAACGGACACAGCTGTTCTCATGGGAAGGTCGCCATGAGGCTCCTTAACTCCGGCTTGTTTGCACCTGCTTCATGCTGACTTCCAACGAAAACAACCCTGTCAGCAATTCTCCACATTATCAGGGACGTGCTCACTATAGCGCTGACTCTGACGTCTCAGTGTCACGTTGCCATTTACAGGGGTGTCTCCCTCAGTCATAGTCACTAGCTCATGGAGGCCAAGAACCCAACAAGAACCAACCCTGACACCAAGTAGTCAAACAATATATATGACAAGCCAAATGCACCACAGCCCGTCAGTGACCTAACCTAAAAGTCACTTTATCGTTATGATAAATTTGGTTGTCACAGCTCTTATCAAAGTATGAGTACA
The DNA here is from genome assembly GCA_907163375.1 of Prostheceraeus crozeri. Lineage (NCBI taxonomy): Eukaryota > Metazoa > Platyhelminthes > Polycladida > Euryleptidae > Prostheceraeus > Prostheceraeus crozeri. The sequence continues at coordinate 327,526 of CAJQUW010000787.1, forward strand.
AAGTTGAAAATGAGAGCAAAGCGGGATGAAACATCACCACTATTTAAATATGAGAGTGAAGTTAAAGTGAATTTGGACCTTCTTTTCGACAATTCAATTTTGGGATTTCTGTAGTCATCAGAGGACTCCGGTAAAGGAAGATCGAGGCACCTTCGACTTGGGCTAGGGTCTCGCAGATCTCTATCCCACCTGAGCTTGAGACTGTAGATAGCTGCTCCTAAGCACATAGAAAGTGATAAGCGACCACGATTCCAAACTTTTATATTTTTCATTACAACAATCAATGGGCAATCTCACTAACTATCAATCTGATTAATGTGCTTCATACACTTTTCTAAATGCGAATCATCAATGCAGTCATGAAGTGTTCATTCAGCGCTGTTGATGAGCTTTATTCCTTTCCTTTCAGAGTCCTGGAAAATCGTTATCTCTGCCGAAAATGAGGCGCTTGATAAGATGTTTCGATTTTCACCTGACACACCGCTCTACAAAGTATTGCAAGCATGGCAGCGTAATTTTGGTGCCTTTGGGTATTACATATTCAAATCAGAAGATAAACGCGATCAATATGACATAGACTTCACACTGAGAGAGATAGGCGAGTCATTTGAAGGTTCGAAGCTGGTTGTTCTTGCGGTTGAACTATCGGATGATCCGACTCCGACAGCGATTCGGAACATCTCAATTATCATAAATGGTCGGTGCAGACGGTTCTCAGTAAGACCCTTCCAGAGATTGAGAAATATCGTGCCCAATTCATCGCAAATGAAGTTCCTCTACAATGGGAGGGTTTTATCACGCAACAAAACTCTCAGACAACTACAGATTCCTGAGAATGCCGTGATCACTGCGGAGAGAAAAATTACTGTCGAAATGTCCGACAGCTCTCAAAATGTGATAACAATGCCGGATGGATCATTTGCGGGCCAGTTGAAACACGAACTGAGACTTTGGGAGAACGAGGACTTGTTCTTGAAGTCTAAAGAAACATTCCTTCCTTCAGACAAGCCACTGGACTTCACGCGGATGTTGAAGATCTGCAGACCTGAGCTGAAGGTCACCATCGGTGATCAAAGCTACCACAGGTGTATAAATGGTGGGAAAATGGAGTTCAACTTCCAGGATTTAACAGCCTTTCTAGCGGAAGAGTCCGGAATCAGCAGGAGGGAACTATCAAGAATGGCCTACATATGTCAGGGATGCAGCAGACGCATACAGAACACGGGAGAGGATTGTCCTCTCCTCAACATCGACTGCTGCGGTATGAGATCGCTGACATTGAAGGCAGAAGAGAATCCAACAGCAGAAGGTGAGTTATCCGCAAAATGTTCGAATTACAAATGCTGGTATTTCGCCCTCCATGCGCAAGGAGCAGCTCGACCAGCTGAAGTTTTGTTGTAGATCTTTGAAAACTACTCCGCGTAACCTAGGGTTTTCTGACGTTTAGTTTTAGCGTGTTCTCAAAGCTTTCCCCGACAATCATGGGATTTGGTCAACTGAAAGGTCAAATTTACGCCTCATATTGAATAGTTTTTCTTGAAAGGGATGAATTTTGCAATTCGTTCAAACTACTTGTCTGATATCTTCCAATAACCATAGTCATCGAATAAAGTTCTGAAATTTTGAATTTCGTTGAAATGACTACTTATTGCAGATTTTGGAAGGTACATTTAAGTAGTATTCATGATAACATCTCTTCAAATCACTTTTCGTCTATATAATCTCATTTGAAGATATTTTGACATGCAGAATATCATTCCGTGTGATATCGAAGCAGTTTAGAAGTAATGAAAAGGAGAAATGCAAGTAGGTGGCTAACTGATAATAATTCAATGACTTGTAGCCGTTTAAATTCAACTACAGAACGCGGCCATCTTCAGGGTTAACAGAGCTATAAACTGAGCATTCAATGACACAATTTTCAAAGTTTAGAGATGAAATCAATCCTTCATTGAATTATCATCAGTTACTTGATTTCCATTTTTCTTTTTAATACTTTCTAGCCAAGGCAGCTTCTCTCAGGAACAGTTACTGTTTGAGAGAAAATCTTCCATATTTCATATTCATAGATATCTGAGTTGTATTCCATGAACTAATCGATGTTGTCAATAGCTATGCACTAAAAATTGACTTGTCAGAACATGCAACCATTTCATCATCTTAATTAGCAATTATTATGAAGAGGATTTTCAGCAAAATTCTCTAACATATCAACATTTTAAAAAATGTGGGAAAATTGAGGATTTAACATTTTGAATTGCTGTTTATGGTTTGAAGATTAGCGAGTTGGAGGAAATGAATATCATCAATGAAAAGATGACAGGGAAATATTTTACACGATGGTTTTCACGGAATTCTGAGGAATACTTTAGAAATTAAGCAGCCGCGGGACCTTGATGCGTTCCAGAGCCCGCTGCGGAGAGCATTAAAGAACTGTTTTCAAGGAAATTGATTTCAAATGATTTTACCATTTGAGGCCGCCTATGTAAATATCGGCAAATTTTCTGTAATATTGGTGGTAATTATTTTAGATAGCTATAATTAAGAAGAATCTATGATGACCGGTTCACTACAATAATCATTTCATAGAAAATTAAGCCGTAACGAGTTCGTTACGATGGCGTTATATGATGGCAAAATATACAAAAATATGTTTCTTTCAAATGTAACTTTTGAACTGGTCCAAACAATTCCTGTCGAAGTAATGAGGCATAGCTTCATCATGGGCGCTTTCCTTCACATTTCAGAGGTGCTAGTAGATGTGGAGACTGTTAATTAACAAATTTGATCGAAGGCCTTTTTATACAGCTTCCCATTGCTGTTTGCAGCGAAGTCGTTGAAATGAAAAAAAAGTTTTTGTATTTCGAAGTTCCTGTCGAGAAATTGATTCTCTTGCTGCATCGACTCCAAAGTCACGCTGGAGTTGGAGACATCTCGGTAATTCGAAATATCCACTCAAATAAAGAACACCAAGAAATGAACGCATTTAAGATTGTTCAGCATTATGTAGGCCTAAACAATTCTTTTGTCCCGTGTAGTCATTGGTTCCTGCAACTAAAAGATCGATAAAACCATCAGCATCCGTATCAAGTATCTCAATAGGATTCTCGCCTTGAAATGCATCCAGAGAATGGTTCTCCTACTTGTGAAGATGAGAATCACCGATATTTGCCATTTTATTGACTGCTTCTCCTGTTCACTGAAATGATCATTCATGTCATCCTTCGTTGGAATCTCACACTGCCCTGCCATATAACTAACCTCGGAGACTTCCTTTTTTACTCATCATCAACCTATCCCAAATCTGACAAAACATTTGCTTCAGGAGGTGTTGGTAACAGTCATATTCTCAGTCATCGTTGTCATTACTGCATATTTCAGTGACTGCGTGATCCAAAGTTCGCAACTGCTTCGGCATTATCTTCAGAAACCTTAGAACAAGCTATATCGACACAAGTTGATATAGCCAAGTCTAGCCTTTCTAGATATCTTAAACTACATGTAGTTTGGACCATTTCTAGCCGCTGACGAGGCCTTGTTGGGCGGGACGCAGTGACTACTGCTGCGTGCTTCCTAAGCTAAGATTGCTAAGCTTTGTGCTAAAATTGTTCAAGTCTGAGGACATCTTTGCCTTCGATGCCCATGCAAACTGGCACTCTATAGCCTTTATGATTACAAGTGGAGTTGTTTGAGATTTGATGTCTCACTTTGACTTGCATTCGCACAAGCACTAGCATGTCCAATGTTCGTGAAAATACTATGGCAATGGACTTCGTCTGGTTTTGCAACGGGAAAGCAATAGGCTAAAAATAGCAACAAGCATTACATACACACACTTAGAATACACTAATAATATGATATTGCAACGAAGTTGTTCATTTTCAGAATTCAACAAAAACATTAGTTTTGAAGCAAACTGACAGTACTCACCGTCGTTAACAATTCATTTACATTGTTGTTGTATTTGACATTTGTATATCAGATTACGCCAGTGTGACTAAAACGTTAGGGTTAAAAAAATGACATGCCATGTCATGAATGAATAGGAAGTATGGAATTATAGATTAGTATGGAAGTATGGAATTCAGAGGAAGAATGGATTATTATTTTTTGCTTTTCATGAATTATGAAATCACGTAAATCACATGGATAGTAAATTACATGTTGATGTTCATATACACAGTGTCTTCCAGTATATAAGCAGATGTCATGCTCAGTTTTTGTCTAATTTCGTGATCAAATGTAAGCAACATCAAGTGCTAATTTTTGAATTGACGATCGCTTATCTGAAAATATGTGACAAATACAGAAGTGGATGGCAATCAAAATTCAGCATCATCTTTCGGAAACTGGAGAAAACAGAAGATTCCGAAAATGACTGTAACGAAAACGCTACACTGGCGCCAAATGAGTTTTAACTTGACTTTCCTGCTTTACAATGTGAGTGGTGGGAGATGTTTCAGATGAGACATCTTTTAAACATAGCAATCTTGTTTGTCTGCAAATGCATGAAAATATCAATTCAATCGAATGAATTTTCAGTTGTTTGAATGTCAAAATCTATTGTTGAAAGTAATCCATTTATTCTGCATGTCTTCATTTATTTCATTAAGGGAAGAGCAGCATACATTCAAAAAGCATCGTATTTACACAAAGTTTTGATGTTTATTTCAGATAAAGTTACCGATGATCTGTTGAGGGATCTACGGAGGAGGCATTTGAAGATGTTATCAGAAATCAAGAGGTTAGAAAAATGGAAAGTTGCAGCCGATTATAAATTATCAACTCTAGTGTCGGAGAAGAAGGAATTGCAGAGGACAGTTGATCGTCTGCAGACATCTCTGACTGCTGAGGAAGGAAAACGGAAGGAAAGTGAAGAGAACTGCAAGATTCTGCTAGAGACGCTGGAGCGTCTGAAAAGTAAGTGTTGATTTACTTGTATCTTCTTCTATCAAATTCCCTGGTGCATTGACACTCGTAAAAACCTAAAATCAAAAAATTTTCTTAATTTCTTGAAATAGCAAGTCTGTGTTCTACAGGGAGGATGAAAGGTACTTCCCATATCCAAGTCGTGTGAATCATTGAAACAGAATTTTTCAGCTTTAGTATGTTGGATGAATGTTTATTCGATGGAGAGAAAGACGTGGAATTGTCGTGGCTAATTGTTGCGAAGCAGAAACTTTCCAACCGCACTGCAAGGTTGTGAGAAGCAGACTTTTATTGATTCATTTATTCAAAAAAGCTCCGAGTGGATCCAATTTTCAACGTGAAGTTCCACACCATTTTTGCGATTCTAAACTCAAACTTGCTCGATTTCCTAGTTTGAGAAGTTGCCAAACTATGGAGAGGAAAACAACTTCACAAAAATTGTGACATAAAATAGATGTTTCAATTACATAAATTGTACTGGAATCATGTGTAGTCCACGTTTCCGGGAATGTTAGATCAAGAGCGAGAATAACTTCTTCGGATACCAATACAATTTGTATCCGAAGAAGTTATTCTCGCTCTTGACATAAATTGTACTATTCTCCTACGATGATGAAAATCATCCCAGCAGCCATTTATAATAGAATATAGTGCTTATTAAATCAAATTTAAGTAGTCCTAATGAGGACTGATGATGTTCTCCAATCCGCAAGTTTACAGATGCAATGACTGGATGTAACCATTGGATTAATCAGTTCTTAAAAGAACTCAATGGAGCTTCCTCGTGGCAACGAATTAAAATTGATCAGCTTTGGACTGATATGTGGTAAAAATGGAAATCTTAAGACTTGTAACACTACTCATTCTTACTGTTAATATATACTAATACCATAGATTCCAAGCACTGCCGTATACATGTTCAAAACAGACGTCTAATATACAGTACCGACTACAGATGCTGGTAGTGGAAATAGAATAGGACAATGGTCACCATAGGTTAAGGAAACTAAAAATGGATATTATAAAACAGCAGGAGACCGATGGATAAAAACTGGAAAAGTGCAGGTAAAACATTGAAATAATTTATGCTACTACACCGATTACAAGTGAACTGATGCTACACTACATCTGACACTACACATCGTGGATAAGTGGAAAGTGGATAATGGAGGCAAACAATAGAACTACAATGACACTCTACTACACCGAAAGCAAGTAAACTATACACACTATACCAAAGACTACACATGAAAAATACCATTTCTTCACTTGAATTTGTTATCGCCAGTTTCTTAATCCATCTATAATACTTCATGTAATCCCACATTTCTTCATTTGTTCTTCATTTGAAATACAATACATCGGCCACTACTTCAGCCACCGATTAAGGGATATAAAACATAATACTGTAAACTACACATGTGAAAATCTAATGTAAAAAAACCAACATGTAAACTCATTCTGTCATTGAAGTCATCCCATCAATACATACAGTATGCTTTTTGCGATCCGCACATGTAAACAAATCCTGTACATCAATCTTTGCCTTTTCGATTCCCACAAGTAAAAAAATCCTGTTCATCCTCGAATCCCAGAAGCATGTAATCGTTGATTGATAAATATGTAATCCGCCTTTACGCAAACTTCGCCTCATACATCGCGACTTAACAATTGGAGGTCTTTCATATCCCGTAAGCGACGCTAAGAGCTCTGCATTCACTCTTCACCGCCCCCATATAATATACAAATGTCAAGAGATATGAAAGCTTGTTGAAAATCGAATCATACAAAAGATTCAGCATTATGGCTGTTTGTGAGATATTAGTTGCACTCTGCAAATGCATTCCTTAGACTCTAGGGGCCGGTTTCATAAAAGCGTCATAAGCCTAGAACCGGTGTTAAAAGTCAAAACTTCATAAAATTGGAACGTTGCGCGTTTCATAACGCGGTTCTACGAAGAAGTGGTTCTAACTTTAGAACCATTCCAGTTTCATGAAGAAATATTTTCTTAACACCGGTTCCAATTGAATGAAATTAGAACCTCATTCTAGAACTAATCGAACGTGGTTCTAACTTCAATTGAATCGCCACTTTTCTCGAATGCACAATCGCAGCAAAGTAATGGCTGGGTATGTTTTAATGATTAGAAGCCTTCGCCGTGAGAGGGTATTCAGAGATAGAAGTAATCCTTTCGATATTTACGGTGAAACAGAATTTACCATCAGATATAGACTATCCAAATCAACAGCACATCTCCTTATTGAAGAAATTCGCCCTCAACTTCAAAGACAAACTCGTCGGAACCACGCAATAACTCCCGAGGAACAGGTGTTTGCATTTCTTCGATTTTTGGCATCCGGCAATTTTTACACTTCCATCGGAGATTTACATGGTCTTTCTAAAGCAAGTGTCTGCCGGATTGTCAAAAACGTATCTGACTCGATTGCGTGTTTATCGAACCGATATACCCGCATGCCGAGTACTACTAATGAAATACGAAAGATGTAGACTAGTTTCTACGAAAAGGCTAATTTCCCGGCAGTAATTGGTGTAATTGATTGTGTACACATAAGACTAGTCTTTAACATTGCTCCTCATGAAGGAGGTAGGTTCATTAATCGACATCATTGGTATTCAATCAATGTTCAAGTTATCGGCAGTGCTAATTTTGAAAATTTGCAACATAGTTGCACTTGGCCAGGAGCTGTGCATGATTCGAGGATATGGAATGGATCACGCGTATGTGCGCAATTTGAAAGTGGTGTATATGATGGTTATTTGCTAGGTGATGGTGGATATCCGTGTACTACTGCGATTCTAACTCCTCTTGCAAATCCGGTTAACCGAGCAGAAGCGCGTTACAACGATGCACATGTGAAAACACGTTCAACAATTGAGAGAACGTTTGGGATATGGAAGAGAAGATTCCCTTGTCTTAAATATGGCCTTCGACTTCACGTATCAAAGGTTCCTCATCTCATCATTGCGGCTGCAGTAATTCACAACATGGCCATTAACAACGGTGATGAGCAATTTGAATTCGAAAGAGAGATTAACGATGAGTATAACGAAGATAATGAATGATGTTCAGATAGACGATGAGCGAGGTTTGCGTTTCCGGCGACAGCTGATCGAAAGATACTTTAATTAATAAATAACTGTTATTGTTTCTTGTGATTTTCCCGAAGACTACATGTATCAACAATAAATACAAACGTTTGCATACCGTCGGTTTGTTTTTTGATGCTGACCCCATTTTTATAATATTTAAAAAATTCGCTCACAGTGGGGTGAGGGTTACACTAAGTAATTTATTAGATACTGGTTCATTCCACAAATACTTCATTTTCTTAATTTCCATATGATAACATTGACAAATATTCAGAATTTAGACTCCCATTAAAAAGAAGACTTCCATGTAAAGCATTTATTTCACATTGTTGATCAGACGGTCACAAATTACTGTTCAGCTGTGCTAGAAATCCCATACGTCCATGTTCTTCAGCTGTTAAGGTTTCCAGTGCCGCTGCTATTCTCTCTTGTGCTTCTGCTTTCCGTTCCTCTATTTTCAGTCTTCTCAGTCTTCTATTTTAAGTCCTGTGCTGTGATTGCTTTTCGCTTCTTATTCTTATTTGACTTGGTTTGACTCGTTCCACAATCTTCTGTTGTATCAATGTGGGTTGCACTAACATTGGAATCCTCAGAATCGCTATTTCCAATGTCACCGACACATTTCGCGTCACCGTCGAACTGGTTCGGAAGGGTGTCAATGTCGGCCGCTACTAAAGCCATGACACTCTCTCCTCGTCTGCGAGAAATCTCCTTGCTGGATTTTTCCCTCCACCAGTTTTAAAACTTTCTTTACGGTTTTCCCGTCGCAGCTTTCTTTAGCATCACATTTCATCTTCTTCCAATAGTTTCTTGATTTGAGCTATTGACCGTTTTGTTCGCGAATTTGAGAATCTAAAAAGTATTCGTAGCTCTTCAAATTTCTCCTTCTTATGCTTCTGCGTCTTCAACCGAGTATCCTTACTTTCAATTATCGAATTCCTCTCCACAAAATCTAATATGCATCTTTCTCTACGTTGCATAAAGTTTTCCGCTCGCTACGCTGTGACATCTTGAGAAATGAATTTCCTGCAATCGTTGATTCAGATCGAATACATTAACTTGACGTCAAGCCAATAACATCGTGGTAACCAAGCTGAAATGTAGGTCATGACATCGCCCACCTCAACGTCACTTTGGATTTACCTCTAGTGTCTAATTGGAACCAGTTCCAACTGGAACCATGAGGGAAAGAACTCGTATTATGAAACTGAAATTTCTCGTCGGTGCTAATTAGAACCAGTTCTTTACGCTAGAACCGTTTCTAGTTTAGAACCTCTTTATGAAACCGGCCCTAGGTGTACATACTCG